>CM053030.1:358035127-358337060 GCA_028564925.1 Lithobates sylvaticus | reverse complement strand
ACTCGCAGCTGGGCGCTTCAAAGCTGAACAGATCTCTAGCCAGAGATTATGGCAGTCAGCAATTTGATCCGGAACTTGCAAATTCTCTGACCTTGAAGAAAGTTGCAACCAAAAGTGAACAGGAATCTTTCCTCAGTACTTGGAACATTCTCTGTCTCCTCGGCAGTACTGGGAAAGCGTGGATTTGTTAGTGTCCTTTACAACCCAGCAACCAGGCACTTCTTGGGATGCCAGCCTGTTGGCCCTCCTCCGAAGAGTCCTCCCCCGGTTGCTTAAATGAGCTGCGGTGCCCCTCCAAGTTGAGAGCACACCCGGACGCCTTGAATCCTCCCTCAGTTACTGCGCCTCGGACCAGCCGTTCCGAGACTCGGGAACAGATGGATCCTTGCCCCAGACCGAGCGGGTCTGTGGGGCTAGTCAAACTGACCATGTTGCAGGGCGGCGCGCGCTCCCGTGACCGGGACCCCTCACGGGGCTACCCCGGTCCACACTCAGGAACAGGCAGCTATGGCCGACGAACCCCGAACACATGACTTCAGCCTCTTAATTACCCTTCCCCAGACTCCTCAGCGGGGCCAGACGCGCCCACCGATTGGCTCCGGGGAATGCTGATACCCAAAATGTCCAACCAGGCCTGGTTCTAGGCCTGTCATGTGCACCTAACTGTACACATGACCAGGCAGAACCCTAACACAGCCCAGCCAAACTGATTCCAAAGTTAAACCTGCACAATCAACCCTCAGAACCCCTTTACTGTTCTGAGGAAAAACTAAATTTGTACATAGCGGACACTTTGTCAAAAAGTGTCGCTGCTACAAGAGAATAACCCAGAGATTATTTTGGCCTAGGTTACATGCAGATATCAAAGAATATTGTGAGTCATGCCCAGAGTGTCAGTATTCTGCACAATCGCCCCATTTTCTAAGTCCGCTGGTACCGTTACCAATAATTGAAGTGCCTTTTAAAATAATTGGCATGGATCTGGTGGGACCAGTAGTAAAGTCTGCCCAGGGCCATCAGCACATACTGGTAATACTGGACTATGCCACACTGTATCGTGAAGCCATTCCCTTGATTAATATCTCAGCTAAGATTATTGCCAAAGAGCTTGTCCAGGCATTTAGTATTGTGGGTATGCTAAAAGAAATATTAACAAATCAAGACACACCATTTATGCCCAGAGTCACTAAAGAACTGTGTAAGTTATTCAAAATCTCCCATCTCCGTACCTCTGTCTACCATCCCCAAACGAATTGTCTTGTAGAGAGATGTAACAAAACGCTCAAAAACATGTCAAAAAGCTGGTAAAAGATGGGAGAAATTGGGATTTTTTGCTGCCATACCTCATGTTTGCCATACGAGAGGTACCTCAGGCATCTACAGGGTATTCCCCTTTTGAACTACTGTATGGTAGACATCCCAGGGGATTGCGCAAAAGAAACGTGGGAGTGAGAGACTATGCCTTATAGAAGCGTCATTTAGCATATCTCACTGATTCAAGATAGAATCGCAGCTGCCATGTAGCTTGTACGGGAACATATGGAGCAAGCCCAAGAGGCCCAGAGAAGGGTTTATAATTGGGGTGCAAAGACCCAAACCTTCAACCCTGGTGATAGAGTGCTGGTACTAGTCCCTACGGTTGATAGCAAATTCCTAGCAAAGTGGCAAGGTCCCTTTGAAATGATGGAAAGAGTAGGGGAGCCAAGGACAAACAACAGCAGCACCAGGGACAAAAACTGTAGGGCCCCTTTCACACTTGTGTGACTTCAAAGTCGCACGATTTTACCGCGATTTTTGCCGCAATTTTGCTGCGATTCCACCGTGATTACAAGGAATGCCTGTGTAAGTGCCATCAAAATCGGACCAAAGTAGTGCAGGGACTACTTTGAAGTCGGAATGACTTGAAGTCGTACTAATATGAATGGCTGTCATTGGAAATCATGGGGAACGACTTGTCATGCTACTTTGCAGTCCCAAATCGTGGGACAAGTCGCATAAGTGTGAAAGGGGCCTAAGTAACCAGAGGTTGGAAGGAGAAATTCCTGAACCTGAGTCTGAGTTAACCCCTGTACCCGGCCCACCACTAGAGGAAGAACCAAAACTGAAAGATGTTCTACAAGCAGTAAACACATGTAAGTTCTCACTGGGTGAATTATGTGATCAACTGAAGGGTATTAAGGAAGAACTATCATTGGTGAGTCATGACTCGCAAAAGACAGCTGAAAGGACAACAGCTCTAGAAGGAAGGTTAAGCTTAGTAGAGGATGACTTGTACCCGTTAAAACAGGAGATTAAAGCTATGAGAGAACAAATGGGTTAACATTCATCAAAAATGGATGAAATTGAAAATATGCTACGCATGAACAATGTGAGGGTGGTGGGTCTCCCCGAAAGGAGTGAGTGTTCTAATCCCATAGGGTTCCTGGAGAAATAGTTTATGGAATATTTGCGAAGGACACTTTTTAGAGCACCGCCACCAGGAGGATACCCCAGGCCACTACTTCTAAAATTTCTTAATAATAAAGATAAGGTGATCCTTTTGCAAAAGGCCAGAGAGATGGGGAACAACCTCCATAATGGAGTCAGGATCTCGATGTACACAGATTTCTCACCGGATCTACAGAAGCGCAGGGCTGAGTTCATAAAAATCAAACGCAGCCTACAAAAGTTCAAAGTCATGTATGCTTTGCTGTATGCAGCACAACTACGAGTAATGCCGCATACACACGATCAGACTATGGTCCGCCGGACATTCCGATCGTGTGTGGGCTCCAGCAGACTTTTTCTACCCAAAAGTCAGCCGGACCTAGATTTAAAACATAAAAATCGCTGAAAGTCCGCCGGACCCAGTTCCAGGCTGAAAGTCCGCCCACCTGTATGCAGGTCCGACGGACTTTCGAAATGAACGGACTTGCCAACACACAGAGTAAAGTCCGTTCATTTTGAACATGACTCGAGGTACGACGGGACTAGAGAAGGCAGCCAATCTCGCCGATTTGATCGGCAGGATTGACACCTTGTGAGCCCCGTCGCCTGGTATGGATTTTGAGGGTAACCCCCTACGTCGAAAAGACGGCTTGGGGGTCCCCCCAAAGTACATACCAGACCCTTATCCGAGCATGCAGCCGGCCGGTCAGGAAAGGGGGTGGGGACGAGCTAGCGCCCCCCCCTTCTGAGCCGTACCAGGCCGCATGCCCTCAACACCCCAAAGCACCTTGTCCCCATGTTGATGAGGACAAGGGCCTCTTCCCGACAACTCTGGCCTTGGTTGTTGGGGTCTGCGGGTGGGGGGGTTTATCGGAATCCGGGAGCCCCCTTTAATAAGCATGCCCTGGGACAGCGTATCCACCGCATTACAGCGGGGGAGAGCGTCGTGTCAACATCGGAAGAAGAGAAGAAGGAAGAAAAAGAAGAAGAAGACGGCAGCGATGGTGGCAGGGGATGGGTGATCAAGTCAAGAGAGCTGCAGTTTTTTCTACATTAGAAATGCATGTGAGTGAGGCTGCTCTGCCTGCAGGAGACGCATCTGACAAAGACCACCATGACACAATTTCGAAGTAGGAAATTTCAGTGTCAGTAATACTCGGTTTACTCCTCTTACTCTAGGGGGGTGAGTATAATGGTGGGGAGTGGAGTGGCTTTCTCCTGCAGGCAGATCAGCATAGATGAACTGGGCCATTTTATCTTTTTGTATTGCTCAATAGAGAACAAGATGTATGTTTTGGCAAATAATTATATACCTCCACCAATTAAACTAGAGATTTTGTATAGATTAATGGAATTCATTCCGGTTATAGTGGTAGGGGATTTTAAGAAGGGCCTTGATAAGAGATTAGATAGGTTCCCACCGGGGGTACAGAGGGATAATTTGTCTGAGGGTCGACTATATCAATTTTTAGAAGAGGCAAGGCTGTTTGATATGTGGAGAGTGCGGAACCCGGATGGCCAGCAATATTCCTGTTTTTCACACTCCTATTCTACACTCTCCAGAATTGATATGGCTCTGGGAAATGGGGAAGCATTGCAGTTGATAAAAAACATAGTGTATTGGCCAAGAGGTGTATCACTTGCCACTGGTGCTGTCAGTGAACCTGGGGGGGAAAAAGCCCCCCGGGGATTGAAAAAAAAGCCCATTTTGGATGGAACTAATGGAGAAACCAGATGAGGTATTATCAAAATTTAAAAGAGTTTGTGGAGTTTGATGGGGGTGATGTGGGATACCTTGAAGGGTTTTCTTCCGGGGTATTCGGATCCAGCAGGTGGTACAGATTAAGAGGAAATCCAGGGAGTGGGAGGTGTGTATTAGGAAGGTGGAAAAGACAGAAAACCAGGATGTGGAGGATCCAACCCCGGAGTGACAAGGAAAGTGGAGAACAAGCGACTTTTCTAGAAACAATGCTCCTTTGGAGAAGGGGAAAGTGTGGGTCGTATACTGGCTCTTCTAGTTAAAACCAATTCCTCTCCCTCAACAATCCTTGCGATTAGGACATCAAAGGGAGAGATCTCTTCTCACGTGTCAAAGATTATAGACACATTTAGAGAGTATTATAGAAATCTGGAAATATTTTTCAGGGGAATGGAGATACCGCCACTTTCAGAAAGGGACAAAGAGAATATGGAGGCCCCTATAACCCTGGAGGAATTACAACAGGCAGTAAAGAAATTATTGGAGATTTGGGACTGTCTAAGGTACAAACGCAAAATAAATGATTTCATAAAGATACGATAAAATTGCTTGTTTTATTAACATAAAAATAAACAAAGAAAAAAAAAAAAAAGTTACATTGTTTGACTCCATGTACATCGGTATGTAAATCATAGGGTTCAAAGGTATTACATACACAATTCCTAGTGGAACACCTATATTATCATACATTCAAGATACACAGGTCATAATACTTGTCCGATCGCTCGACATGTTTCGCCTAAATAGGCTTCATCAGGAGACAAGGATAAGATATGTTTGTAGATGGACGAAGGTTTTTTGAAATATTTCCGTATTCTAAGGTATGTATACAAAACAATGTATTTAGTTAGTATATACAGAACAGTTAATAGTCTTTAAAACATTATATATGCTGCATAGAATGTGTGGTAGCAGGAATGTCTGGTGAAGTCAATTTGCACATGCGTGATTCCCTACCTCCAATATCATAGGGGTCATAGGCATGGACAGGCTTCCAGAGAATGGTGCCGATGGTTACACCGAAGCGTCCCCCAGATGGGGATCCGAGCAGGACAGTACCCACCGATCACCACCAGAAATTGTGGCTGGGAACTGTTGGGGGAGAAAGAAGTCCTATTCCTTTGCCAATAGGGTATTTATAGGGCCTGTGAAGTACAAAGGTACTTATTTAACCACAGATATATTCAAATAGGCTATAATTATTCGTAGAGTAGGAGAGTAATATGACCATGCCCAATGTCAGTTGTCAAACTTTACCTACCTCTACGGAAGCTTGTAAAAATTCGTACTTGTGAGAGGCTCGGGTCAAACTCCCCCCCCCCCCCCCCCAAAAGAAAGAAAAACAAATGGGGGTGAAGAGGAGAGAACGGGAACTATTCGATCTTTGTTTTGAATACTTATCCACTAGACCAGGGGTCTCCAAACTATGGCCCTCCAGCTGTTCAGGAACTATAATACCCATCATGCCTAGTCCTGTCTGTGAATGGCAGAGTTTTACAATGCCTCATGGGACGTGTAGTTCTGCAACAGCTGGAGGGCCGTAGTTTGGAGATCCCTGCACTAGACCAAGACGATTTCTGAAATATAACGAAACAAGAAAAAAGAGACCCCAGTAAAATTGCATAGGAACTATATCCAATACATTTAATGGGCCCCCAAAAGATAGAGGGATGGCGGTCCCCTACCTTAACATGAAATATATATGACATCAGAGCGTATCAGATTTGATGGCTGATTGGCCCATGTACTGCCCCTCAATAGGGGCTAGGTATGTCATCCAATGCCTATAAGTAAAAATATTAAAGGATAATTGCAGTAATTCCATATATTCAGGGTTATGGTGGACAAAATGTCCACCATTTTAGAAGATATGGTTGTGTCAGTTTACCTATTTAGATCGTTCCCAGAGCGTCCCAAGCCTCACGTCCACCTCAGTCTGACTCGGCGTCAGACTGGGTTTAAATAGTCCCCCCCTGTGGCGCCAAAAACGCACGGCGTGTGACGTCACGCCCTACTGACGTCACGCGGACGTGGTCCGGGGGTCGGCCGGCGCTCGTCCCAGACCAGGTGACCGGAGGGTTCCTATGGGGAACTCCTTCCGGTACACAGTTCAGCTGGGACTAACCTGACATGCCCTGCTGACAGCAGCCTGGCTGTTCCGTCAGTCATAGGGCATGATGGGGTCCCTGTAGGTGGAAAGCTGGAACTTGGTGGCCGGATCAAAACTTCCGGCCGATCCCCAACCCGGAAGCGTGGCGAGCGGGGGACCACCCTAGGGTGTACCCAAACAACCACGCCACGCGACCGGAACAGTCCGTACAGTTCCCCAATACCCTGGGGCGATTTGTAAGGCACTGCCCATACACCAACCCCAGGGGCCCGCATCAGTGCAAAGTCCACCGGGACCGATCCAAAGCTGATGAGGGAAAAAAAAGCAAAAAGAAAAAAGAAAAAAAAAAAGCAAGAAAGGAAGAAAAAAGAAGGGACGAAGAAAAAAAGTAAAGAAATGAAAAAGACACCCTGTCAGCATACATTCACTGCAGCATATGATCATTGTTATTTTTATTGTGAAATTGTTATTAAGCACATAATCTTTGCAACTCAAAAAGAGTATATTGGTAAATCAATAAAAACATTAAACAAGCGATTCCACCCCCACAACGGGGGGGGGGAAGATTTTTTACACATGAGCAAGCACGTTTCAGCACACACAAATTGAGGCCTGGTCCAGGCCCTATATGGCCCACGCACCAAACCTAGCGGTACTCAGCTACTGGTGCTGATGAGGGGAGGGGGGGGGGGAGGTGGAAAGAGGGAGGGGAAAAGAAAGGGCAAAAAATGTAGGACAGGGAAGGGGAGGGGGAAGGGAGGGAGGGGAGGGGGGGGGGGGCGCCCGCAGCTGGTGGGGAAATGAAAAGCCGAAGGGGAGACATAAGGAACCATACATTATAGAAAAGGTTTAAAGCTGATTCCTTCGTTGAGGCCCGGATGCCGGGTAGCCCTCAACAAATAGATCCATCTGGTTTCGATCTGTAAGAGTTTCTTATCTAGGTCACCCCCCCGTTCCTGTTGGGGGAGGTGCTCAAGACTGTAGAAACCAATAAACTTCAGGTCAAAATTGTGATATAAGCCTACATGACGGCTAATTGGTGTCTCCATTTTACGTTTACATATTAGTGATACATGATCTCTCATGCGACAGAATAGGGGGCGTTTTGTTTTTCCCACATAGAATGCTCCACATAGGCATTTCATCAGGTATACTGATCCTACTGATTGGCAGTTAGTGCGATGTTTTGGGGTCCATGTTCTGCCATCTGGCAGATCTATGTTTTTGCCCTCTAAGATGAAGCGGCAAAATCTACATTTGCCACATTTATATGTACCTGGAATTTGTTTCTTGTTGTTCTGATCACTCGAATAATGACTACTTACCAAAGTGTCACGTAGTGAGCGTGACCTTTTGTATGTAATCTCTGGATATGGTTTAATATATTTGGATATTTTTTCATTTTTTCAGTGGACAATAAATACCAAAATTTTTTATATATGTTGCGTACTTTCCTATGCTGTCGGTTGTATTTAGTGACAACTCGTGTACTTTCCTGGGTCTTGGCCCGTCTGGGTTTGTATAATAAGAGTTGTCTATTCATATCCACTACCTGATTATAGGCTTTCCTGAGACATGTTTTACTGTATCCTCGCAATAGGAGGCGTTCGCGCAAGAGATTCGCCTCTCGTTGGAAATCATCGAGGTGCGTACAATTTCGCTTTATCCTTAGGAATTGGCTATAAGGGATACTTTTGATTAGTTTCTCAGGGTGGGAACTACTGGCATGCAGCATACTGTTGCCCGCTGAGGCTTTTCTGTAGAGGGTAGAACACAATGTTCCTTTCTCATCAACAAATAGTTCAACGTCCAAAAAGGTAATCCTTTTTTGGTCGTAATTAAAGGTAAATTTTAAGTTGTATTCATTGTTTTGTAATTCGTCCAGAAATACAATAAGGTCCTCCCTCGACCCTGACCATATCATGAGGACGTCATCGATGTAACGACTCCATGATAAGATTTGACCAATCGATGGGCTTTTGCTTTCATCCGAGAATAAGTCTCGCTCCCATCCCCCCAGGTACAGGTTCGCATATGAGGGCGCGCATTTAGCCCCCATAGCGACCCCCTGTACCTGGAGGTAATGGGAGCGTTTGAATACAAATATGTTGTGCATCAACACGAAGCTAAGTAGTTCCAATACAAATTCATTGTATTTCCATGAATCAATATCTCTTTCTGTCAAAAACTCCCCTATCACCTCGATACCTTTTTTATGTGGAATCGAATTATAGAGGGCCTCTATGTCATGGCTACAAGCCATGCATTTGTAGGAATCTGTAAGCCATCTGTACTCTTCAAAAGTTCTATAGTGTCTTTTACATATGAAAATAAACATTTTACATGCGGATACAGATACTCATCAACCAATTGGCTGGCTTTTTCTGTCAGGGACCCACACCCTGAAATTATGGGGCGACCTGGTGGCGATGTCAGACTCTTGTGTACCTTGGGCAAGGCATAAAACGGAAGGAGTTCCCTATAGGAACCCTCCGGTCACCTGGTCTGGGACGAGCGCCGGCCGACCCCCGGACTACGTCCGCGTGACGTCAGTACGGCGTGACGTCACACGCCGTGCGTTTTTGGCGCCACGGGGGGGGGACTATTTAAACCCAGTCTGACGCCGAGTCAGACTGAGGTGGACGTGAGGCTCGGGACGCTCTGGGAACGATCTAAATAGGTAAACTGACACAACCATATCTTCTAAAATGGTGGACATTTTGTCCACCATAACCCTGAATATATGGAATTACTGCAATTATCCTTTAATATTTTTACTTATAGGCATTGGATGACATACCTAGCCCCTATTGAGGGGCAGTACATGGGCCAATCAGCCATCAAATCTGATACGCTCTGATGTCATATATATTTCATGTTAAGGTAGGGGACCGCCACCCCTCTATCTTCTGGGGGACCATTAAATGTATTGGATATAGTTCCTATGCAATTTTACTGGGGTCTCTTTTTTCTTGTTCCGTTATATTTCAGAAATCGTCTTGGTCTAGTGGATAAGTATTCAAAACAAAGATCGAATAGTTCCCGTTCTCTCCTTTTCCCCCCCATTTGTTTTTCTTTCTTTTGGGGGGGGGGGGAGTTTGACCCGAGCCTCTCAGAAGTACGAATTTTTACAAGCTTCCGTAGAGGTAGGTAAAGTTTGACAACTGACATTGGGCATGGTCATATTACTCTCCTACTCTACGAATAATTATAGCCTATTTGAATATATCTGTGGTTAAATAAGTACCTTTGTACTTCACAGGCCCTATAAATACCCTATTGGCAAAGGAATAGGACTTCTTTCTCCCCCAACAGTTCCCCAGCCACAATTTCTGGTGGTGATCGGTGGGTACTGTCCTGCTCGGATCCCCATCTGGGGGACGATTCGGTGTAACCATCGGCACCATTCTCTGGAAGCCTGTCCATGCCTATGACCCCTATGATATTGGAGGTAGGGAATCACGCATGTGCAAATTGACTTCACCAGACATTCCTGCTACCACACATTCTATGCAGCATATATAATGTTTTAAAGACTATTAACTGTTCTGTATATACTAACTAAATACATTGTTTTGTATACATACCTTAGAATACGGAAATATCTCAAAAAACCTTCGTCCATCTACAAACATATCTTATCCTTGTCTCCTGATGAAGCCTATTTAGGCGAAACATGTCGAGCGATCGGACAAGTATTATGACCTGTGTATCTTGAATGTATGATAATATAGGTGTTCCACTAGGAATTGTGTATGTAATACCTTTGAACCCTATGATTTACATACCGATGTACATGGAGTCAAACAATGTAACTTTTTTTTTTTTTTCTTTGTTTATTTTTATGTTAATAAAACAACCAATTTTATCGTATCTTTATGAAATCATTTATTTTGCGTTTGTACCTTAGACAGTCCCAAATCTCCAATAATTTCCTTACTGTATACTAACCTGGGATGATAGTACATGTTATTCACTAGGCTGAATAAAAGTATTCAAAAACGTATACATCCAGATCAATCTGGGTTTATTCCCAATAGATCCACTAGCATGAATATTAGATGGGTATACATGAACCTGCAGACCCCGACAGAGAATATGGGCTTGAGGGCTATCTTATCCCTTGATGCAGTTAAGGCCTTTGATAGCCTGGATTGGGGCTATTTCTGGTGGGTCTTGGAGGAATTCGGGTTTGGACCTTCCTTTATTGGATGGATAAAAATGCTTTACAATTCCCCAAGTGCCAAAGTTAGAATTGACAACGAATATTCGGGAAGGATCCATCTTGAGAGGGGGACAAGACAGGGGTGCCCCTTATCGCCCCTGCTCTTCGCCCTTGCGATGGAACCATTGGCAATAGCAATTCAATCGTCCTCAGGTATGCAGGGATTCCAAAGGAAGATGGTGGAGGAAAGGATTGCACTGTATGCAGACGATGTTCTGCTTTTTTGTGGAATACTGAGCAGTCCCTAATGACTGCAATGAATATAGTTGAGGAGTTCAGAAGGTTTTCGGGCCTAGCCATAAACTGGGAGAAGTCTGCACTTTTGCCTGTGGACCCGCTTAGAAACCCTATACCACCTGAAATTCCTCAATTAGAAGTAGTGGAGACAATTAAATATTTAGGTATATATCTGACAAGAGACCCCAATCAATACATCAGCAATAATATAATTCCACTCAACTTCAGTGATACCAGACTAGATCTTCAGATGACAGTCAGCTCTGTAGCTTCAGCTTCCAGGCAAGAACATGGCAGCATTGCCCTGGAGGGTAGCAGCCCTTCAGGCTGGACTGATCCTTTGCAGGAAAAGACCTTGAGCTCAGTGTGCTCACAGACTATATACAGTCTCCCAACATGCCTTCAGGGCCCAGTTCCCTGGGATTGGCCAGGGCTGTCTAATTATTCATGCTGCCATTTGCATAGCTCCACCATGCCTATGATCCAGAAAGTTCTCACAGCTTTTCTAGAAAGCAGACAGAGTAAACAGACTAGCAGAAGCTGAAAACACTGAGAAGACCTAACTAGTAAAAGGCAGCTGCACTGAATACAGTGAGCAACTAAATTTACCTAACACAGAATGTACAGCTACACCGATTACAGTGTGAGAAGCAAAAACACACACAGCTCCAATGAACACAGTGAGCCAGCACTAAATCTAACTAAAAATAGGACATATCTAGGAGGGTGTTACATATATAATGACAATCTGCATGTAGAAACCGATTTTTTTTAAATATTAACATTTATAAAGTAATATACATTGGAGTTGATTTTCTAAAGACAAATAGACTGTGTACTTTGCAAGTGCAGTTGCTCCAGAGACACGGTAAACAAGGTAAAGCTTTGCTGACCTTCATCGTCCAATCCTATGCAAGTAAAAATGCTGTTTTTTTTTTGTTTTCCTTGCATGTGATTGGGTATTCTTTGTAAGGTGAAGCTTTATCTCATTTACTAAGCTCTGGAGCAACTGCACTTGCAGAATGTAACTTCACTTTTTTTGTGCCCTGTCCCTGAGCTCGCAAGCAAAAGCGAACGCAAAGTGGCACCCACATATGTAAACGGTGTTTAAACCACACATCTGAGGTATTGCTTCGATCATTTGAGCGAGAGCGAGAGCAATAATTCTAGCACTAGACCTCCTCTGTAACTCTAAACAGGTAACCTGTAAAAAAATTTGAACGCGTTGCATATGAACATTTTTAGGTATCATAGTTTGTCGCCATTCCACGAGTGTGAGCAATTTTAAAGCATGACACGTTAGGTTATTATTTACTTGGCATAACATCATCTTTCACATTATACAAAAAAAATTGGCTAATTTTACTGTTTTGTTTTTTTATTCAAAAAAGTGTATTTTTTCCCAAAAATATGCGTTTGTAAGTCCGATGCGTAAATATAGTGTGACATAAAATATTGCAATGATTGCCATTTTATTCTCTAGTGTCTCTGCTAAAATATATATATATATATATATATATATATATATATATATATAATGTTTGAAAATTTTAAATTTTAAACTTGTAAACAAAAAGGTCTAGCAAAGGCCTGGTCTTAACCACTTCAGCCCCGGAAGGATTTACCCACTTCCTGAACAGGCCAAAAAATATATAAAAAAAATAATTTCTGCCTCAGTTTAGGCCGCTATGTATTCCTCTACATATTTTTGGTAAACAAAGTTGCAATAAGCGTATATTGATTGGTTTGCGCAAAAGTTATAGTGTCTACAAAATAGGGGATAGAGTTTTATAATATTTTTTTTTTTACTAGTACTGGCGGTGATCTGTAATTTTTATCAGGACTGCGACATTGCGGTGGACAGATTGGACACTTTTGACACTATTTTGGGACCATTGATATCTATACAGCGATCAGAGCTAACAATAGCCACTGATTACTGAATAAATGGCAGGGAAGGGGTTAACACTAGGGGGCGATCAAGGGGTTAAATGTGTGTCCACGCACATTGGCTCCTACGTCACTCGGCGGGCACGCGCGTGCCCCCTATACTCCTTAAAACGCCCGCTGTACAGCTACGGCGATTCGCGCAGAAGTGCCATTCTGACGTCAAACGACGGCGGGCAGTCGGCAAGTAATTAAAGTTATTACTCCCCTTAAAGAATACCCTTTTTTCTTTAACATATTATATGATTTACACTATTTTACCCAAAGTATTGGGACACATGCCTTTACACGCACATGAACTTTGATGGCCTCCCAGTCTTACGGTCGGACTTTTTCATGGATTCTGTCCGATCGGACAATGTTGTTGAAAAATCAGACCGTGTGTATGCACCATCGGACAGTGTACGTCGGATTGTCCGCCGGACAAAGTCTTATCTCCTGCTGGAAAGATTTGCCGACAACACGGTCCGATCACACCAAATCCGATCGTGTGTACGGTTGTCCAACGGACAAAGTGCTACGCATGCTCAGAAGAAATTCTGTGACGGAAGTGCTCGGTCAGGTAAAACTACCTTTCCTAATCGACACAGCACATTCGTCACGCTGCAATGTTAAAATGTCTTTAATGCAGCGCATTCTCTTTTTCTTTACAATGCAACAAGAATGACATGTTTTAGCTGCTCCTATTCACCCACACTTCTCACAAACTTAGTTCTTTCTTACTTTTCAGCATGTATACACTACATGTTTATTTTTACTCAGGTCGTAAAAGAATCTTTGTTATATTTTTAGCATGATTTGTCTTTTTTTTTCTTTTTTTTTGGGAATACATATTTGAAGGAGATTTTTTTTTTTTTTTTTTTTGGAGGGGGGTTGTGTGTCTCAACTTAGCAAAACCACATTATTAACATTTGTATTTCTTGCTTAAATTTACTAGGAGTTTGTTGGTTGTTGGTGGCCCTTGTTAATTCTACTTTAGGATTAGTGAAATGTACCTGCCTACTCAAAGAAAAAAACTGTCATTGTAGAAAAGTAAAACACAATAGTCAATGATTATTTCCAATCCAAAAAAAATGTATTTAGGTCTCAGCAACAAACCAAAGAGGAACGCAGCCATGGTGAAACTTGGGGAATTTGCAAAGCCTTGGACACCCACGGCAACCATCATTTTTCACGCTTAGAAAATTGGGGGCCTGAGGAGTACCTATCTAAATAATAAGGCAGCGCAATCTGGTCCTGAAGTCCAAAACATCCGGAACTGCAGCAGATGCCATCTAGGTCCCCAGGCTCTGGTCCTACGAGAGGCTCCATCTTCTCTCAGACCAGACTGAATCAAGGTCATCACTCTCTTGTCTTCCTTGTACGCTTCCTTCCACGCCGTGGTGCTGGTGGGGTGGCAGAAGGAGGAGGAGGAGGCGGAGCAAGGTCACTCTCGCAAACATGTGTGAGGGGAGTCATCTCCCCAGCCATCCCCTCATTTAGTATTTTGAGGATGACATCCTCACACATGCTGCGTTGCCCCGCCTCCATACCCGTCATTTTACTGCCAACCAAGGAGGCAAAGGCCTCCTCGTAGGTGGGTGTGGCATATAGGGAGGCTGAAGCATCTTTGATCAGCTGGAGCGCTGACTCTCCCACCTCCCCATGCTTTTCGCCCTTCTGTAGGGAAGGCGGAGGGGAGGGACTTGGGAGACAGTCAGGCTCCTACGCCTACCCCCTGTTGGCTGCCACTACCCCCTGCCTCCTCCTGACTGCCACCTTCCACAGCCACCTCCTGGCTGAGGTCTTCCTGTGTATGAAAAAGGGACATAGTTTCAGTTATTTGTTCATCAAACACACACAATTCTCATCTAGTGACTGTTGCAAAATTTTTACAAATAGAAAACCATACAATTCTCAGCCCTGCAGTTTAGAGTCTTCCCAAAAATGTCTCCAACACCACTGTCAGTTGATATGTCAATCACGTTAGGAACTAAGCAATTGGGGATCCTGAATTAACTGAACATCATTCATTATTCCCCAAAATGGTTACAAAACTACTATACCTGGAACAAGCTGGGCTCCTGCACATATTCCATACTGGAAGGCCCAGGTTGGTCCTCGGAAGCCTCATCAGGGGTGGCGTGCGTGGAAGGACGCGTGCAAGGAAGAGTCGAGAGTGACTTCCTGACAGTAGCCTGGTCTTTGAGAAAGTGGAGCCTCTCATAGTACCAGAGCGTGGGGACATAGACATCAGCTGCTGCAGCTCCAGATGCTAGGGACTTCCGGACCTTATTGCGCTCCCGGAAATAGGTACTCTTCATGTTGTTAATCTTCACTTTTAAGTTTGCCACGGTTGCCATGGGCAGGGTTGGCTTTACAAATGCCACAAGTTTCAGCATGGCTGCGTACCTCTTTGGTCTGTTGCTGTAGTCACGGTGCTTTGGTAGCCATAAAAGGGGAAATTCCCTGTATTTATCAATGAAGAGGGAGAGAAAACTCACGTCGTAGAAGGCCTCCATCACCTCTGCAAGACACAACACCACACAAAACAATATAAATAATGTCAGCCTAAACTCTCCTAATCTTCTCCATAAAGAAGCCTCAAGTTCGAATCAGTCTAGGCTAGTTATGTACCAACGTCAAATTGTACTTTCGTTTCTAGCGATCGTCTCGTGCGTGAGCTTTCTCTCCCCTCGTCTCCCAGATCGTGGCTACGACACAGGCGTGTGACGTTTTATATACAGTGCGCATGCGTCAAACTCCGCCCGCCCCTGACGATCTTTCTCGTCTATTCCCCACCCCTTCTCTTTACGGCGCAGTGGGGAGAGCACATGGCGGGGACACAGCAAGTGCGCCACAAATATCCCACCAACGAGGAGGACGAGGAAAGTCCAGAGGCAGAAACGTCCCGATCCCGGAGCCTGAAATTCAAGGCCTCCAATATGTCATTTGGAGAAATGTTGGAGATGGTGGACATATTAAAGAGGAGCGACTATGATGGGAAGTATGGGCCTTACCTCAACCCCAATGTCCGCAAGGCCAAGATCATGTCTAAAGTTGTGAGGAGGCTGTACAATAATTTTGGGTACAACGATCCAAGGAGCAACTGAGGAAACGCTGGTCAGACCTGAAACTGAGGGAGGCCGATCAGTACAGAAAGATCAAGCGAATTCTTCAAAAAAGTAAGTAGTTGTGTTTTGTGTTTTATTTCTTGCTTGCATACTGCTCCATGTGGTTTGATTTTTACAAAGTTGTACATTCCAAAATGGCCACTTTCATGTTCGTCTGTGCAATCGATCGTACTCAGCCTCGATCTTTCTGCCACTGTCATGGTCGTGTGTGTGTCCATTCGATCGTACGCAACCTCGATCGTTCGGCCACTTATAATACAATGTTTGGTGTTTTTTTTTTTGGAAAGGAAGTTTGTTCTCACTAGAAATGTCATCAAGAATGTAAAGCCAATTTATTCAATGTAAAGGAGAGGTCACCCAGTAGCTGTTTACCCATCTGGACTCTAGAGCACTAGTGCTGGGACACCCAAACCCCCTTTTTATTAGGCTTTTCCACACATGTGCTCCAGTGGATACTAGAGGGGGGTCTACATCACACAAACTTCTACCAAAAAGCTAGCAAGTTTAGCACCTTTACAAAGTGACTACATTCATGTAGTTGGCATTTGTAACTGGCCAAACAAAAATAGTGTCCGTCACTTTCAAGCAATGTTTGTCATTTCCTATTTTTGCCCTCAATAGATTGTGTTGCTAAATCTTCCTTTTGTACATTCTCATAGGGGAGCGAAAACTTGGGCCGTCTGAGGAAACCCCAAAACCAACACCTCCCAAAAAAGGTGAAAGAGCAGAAGCAGAGGAGGAGGAGGAGGAGGAGAGATCATCGAACTTGGAGAAATTGTCACCACAACAGGTGAGTGTGGGAGAACACAGCTACTGGTAAGCTAATCAATGTATGGCTGCCTCATTTCCAACACCCGATTTTTGTTTGTTTGTGGTTTTTAGGTGACGTGGATGTTGTGGAAGAAAAATCGCACTTTACCACAGAGAGTGCCCACGTACTCATCGGGGAGATAATGGTCTGCAATAGAGATCTAGATTACATAAAGCAAAACATCAATGATGTTCAACAAAAATTGAAGAACATCATTGATGTTTTAGGAAAAATATGAAAACGCACCAAGTAATTAACACACATTTGTGCCAGCTTCTGAACACATTTGCAACTTAAGAACTGTGTGAAATTTGGAACATGCACACATTGTGTCCACATGTGCTAGCTCCCATCATGGTGGATGAATGCCAACGTTTTTTTGGGGGTGCAACCACTTTACGAACTACGAAAGTGGTTGTGGTGAAGGGGTTGCACCCCCGAAAAACGTCCATTCATCCCCATGATGGAAAATGGCACTTTTGAAGCTTCTAGGCATGTGTTTTACCATCTAATGACCATTTTCAGACCCAAATTGTGTGCATGTTCTAAATTTCCACTTTCCAGGGGTGACCCCCCCATGTGATGAAGGCAAGATCAAACACACTTTGAACATATAGTCATGTCTGATCTTGTCTTCACTTTACAAAGTTGAACTTTCCAAGTTCATAGGTTCTGTTTTGCTCCATGCCTGGTTTTACCAATTGTGGAATGTTTGTAAACAATGTTGTAAATAACCAAGATGTTGTCAGTTTGGGCGTGAAGATTGTAAACGCACTTGTGAATGTTTTCCAAGTAAACTATTTTATTTTTCTAAATGTGTGGCTTCCTTATTTCAAAAACACAATGCATTATGTATGTCAAATGTAAAGGATATGGGGGGCAATGGGTGTTATTTACTAAAGGCAAGTCCACTTTGCACTGCAAGTTTCTTTTCCAGGGCACTTTTTCACTGCACTTGTAGAGCATAGTGGATTTGACAAAGGTAAATGACACCCACAGTGCTTTGTACGAAAACACGGAGCACAGCATTTTTGAGAATACACACATGTCTGACCTGGTGATGAAAAGGAGTATTTTGGGTGTCAGTTATGCAGTACAAACCTTCTCTAGACCAAAGATTAGGTATCAAACACACAACATGAGAAGAATCTTTTTGGGAAAAAGAGACTGTTACCTCCTTTTGCCCAGAAAGTGCATTCCCACTGTCGAAGGCAAAGGGAAAAAATTTCAAGGTAAAAAAAGCTAAAAAGAATAGTGAAATGACAAGAAATCATAGGTTGGTTGAAATATCAGATTTATTAAAAAATGCCTCTCACACATCGTCAGGCAGAGCAATGGCCCCCCTACCCACAAAGTACTCCATATATTGCTTGCGGACCGCGCAGGCATTTAGAGGGGGCAAGCCTGGACGTGCCACTTGAAGGGCTGTGAGGTCCGCATTTGGAGGGCCCTCCACATCTGGGCCAACGGGCACCACATAGTTCCTGTTATGTCTTTTGAGGAAGTTGTGCAATATGCAACAGGCAAGAACTATGTGGTTCAGTTTGTATTCCGCCAAGTTTATTGCCGTCAAGAACAGGCGGAAGCGGCTGGCCAGGATGCCAAAAGTGTTCTCCACAACTCTTCTGGCTCTGGACAGCCTGTAGTTGAAGACCCTCTGGTCTGGGGTGAGGGTCCTCATCGGGAACGGCCTCATCAGATGGGGAGTCAACGCAAACGCTTCATCTGCGACAAAGACGAAGGGGAGTCCTTCTGCATTCTCCTCTGGAGGTGGCAAGCACAGACTGCCACTTTGGAGACGCCAGTAGAACTCCGTGTGCGCAATGGCACCACCATCCGAGATCCGGCCGTTCATCCCCACGTCCACATACATAAATTCATATGTTGCCGACACCACCGCCAACATCACTACACTATTAAACCCTTTATAATTATAATAGTGGGACCCCGAGTTGGGCGGTGGGACGATGCGGACGTGTTTCCCATCAATTGCCCCTCCGCAGTTAGGAAAGTCCCAACGGCTGGCAAAGTGGGAGGCCACAGTCTGCCATTCCTGTGGCGTGGAAGGGAACTGTGGAGTGAAACAAGAAAAAATAATTAGTCACTTTGCACATAAACATTGCAAGCAGATTAGACAATCAACATCTTGGAACAAGAGCATTGTATAATATTGGAGGCTGGAAAGTATTTGCAGAGAAAAGTAGAGGCTCCCCTTCACAAATTACTCACCCCCCATCAATCCCCCCACTTCTGATGGGCCATTGGCAATAACTAGGGTTTTGGGGTAGGGGGAGTTGTTGGACAGGTAACCCTCTGCACTTCATTGATTGGCAAATGGCTCAATAATGTGTGCTAGTTTGGCCAGACACTCTGTACTTAACACTATTGGCAGCCCCCAGGAAAGCTGAACTAACAGTTCAAACGCCCCCCCCCCCCCCGCCCACCACCCCCCACCAAAAACAATAAAAAAAAGGGGCTCTACATGAAGTAAACCACACAGCAAACATTTGTGCATATTTTAGGGGGTGTTTGTGGGCAAAAAATACTATGCAGCAGACAAAATACATTGCTTAAGTGACTAGGCCATAGGTGTCTATTGGGGCAGAAGAGCATGCTGGGGAGGTAAGTGAAGGGAAAAATGCATGAAGGAGAAAAGGGGCACAGCATATTAGAACATATTGCAATCATGGTAATTAGGGAAGCAGGTCAAAAATAGAAGACATTAGCAAACAGAGCATACATAGAAGGGAATAGTAAAGTATAAATGTTACCTTAATATAGTCCTCCTGCAGGACCTCGATGATGGCAGAACAGGTCTCTGGAATAATGATTCCCAGGGCCTGGGGAGAGATACCTGAAGAGAACTTCAAATCCTGAAGACTTCTCCCTGTCGCCAAGTACCTCAACGTGGCAACAAGCCTCTGCTCCGGAGTAATGGCTTGTCTCATGCAGGTATCCTGCCGGCTGATAAAGGGGGTCAGCAAAGCCAAAAGACGGTGAAAATCGGGGTCCGTCATCCGAAGAATGTTCCTGAAATCATCAGGATTGTTCTCCCGGATCTCACGAAGCAAAGGCATGTGCGAGAATTGGTCACGCTGAAGCAACCAATTCTTGGTCCACATACTCCTCGTCACTCTGTTCATGGACGGGTCTTGGGTCAAAGCTAGAAGCCCGACACCAATTCCGCGTACAGCACGAACTCGGCGACGAGTACGCACGGGAAACATCGCTCACAAGGTCACAAAAGGTCGGCTGGTCAGAACGGACAAACAGAAAGCACCGATAAACAGCAAGGCCTGAAAGAACGAAATGAATACCAGAAACGAGCAGACAATAAGCAGTGCAAATCAAAGCGTCCTATATCAAGATATAGGCCGCAATGACCAACAAATGCGAACTGACTACACGCACTAATAAACAGATACGCACGACAAGCACAAACTGAAGAGCAGTAACGATCTGAGTCAGAAAACTGAGAAGCGCGAATCTTAAGTCACCAAACTTCGACTAACTCGAGATAAACACGGGATCAGCAGAAGGAGCCCAACGGGTGCCTGACGTGGTGCTGAACTTCCCTTTTCTAATCTCGTGGACGACGACTTACGTCACGACGTTCTTGCAGACCGGATATTCCGACAACGTTGTCCGACCGTGTGTACGCAACAACAACATCGGACAAAGTTCGACGGACAGGATCCGACCGACCTGGTCCACGGATTGTCCGACCGTGTGTATGGGGCTTAAGTCTGTAGGGTTCAATATTGAGTTGGCCCATCCTTTGCAGCTTTTCAACTCTTATGGAAAGGCTGTCTACAAGGTTTAGTAGTGTGTCTATAGGAATGTTTGACCATTCTTCCAGAAGCGCATTAGTGAGGTCAGGCACTGATGTGGACGAGAAGGCCTGACTCGCAGTCTCTGCTCTAATTCCTTGGTTTGAGGCTAGGACTCTGTTTGGGGAAGTCAAGTTTCCCCACCTCAAACTCGCTCATCCATGTCTTTATGGACCTTGCTTTGTGCACTGGTCCAAATCATTTGGTGGAGGGGGGATTATGTTGTGGGGTTGTTTTTTTCAGGGGTTGGGCTTGGCCCCTAATTTCCAGTGAAGGGAACTCTTAAGGCATCAGCATACCAAGACATTTTGGACAATTTCACGCTCCCAAATTTGTGGGAACAGTTTGGGGATGGCCCCTTCCTGTGCCAACATGACTGCGCACCAGTGCACAAACAAGGTTCATAAAGACATTAATGAGTGAGTTTAGGGTGGAGAAACTTGACTGGCCTGCAGAGAGTCCTGACCTCAACCTGATAAAATACCTTTGGGATGACTTAGAACAGAGACTGGGAGCCAGGACTTCTTGTTCACATCAGTGACTGACTTCAAATTTCGCTTCTGGAATAATGGTCAAACAGAAGAGTTGAAAAAAAAAAACTAAGACTGGGATGCCATTAAAGTTCATGTGCATGTAAAGGCAGGCGTCCCAATACTTTTGGTAATATAGTGTATGTAGTGTCTAACCTAATAACAACCACTTTCAAAATGACTGTAGGGCAGAGCAAGGCAAAAAAATGTGCAACATTTTTTTGGGGTCTTGCTGCATCTCTAGCATAATGTTGTTGGGTACATGTGGTGCAATGTTTGTGGTGTCCTGTACCACTGTGTAAGGGTCTTGAAATCAGACTCCTAATATTTTGTGCATATGGATGTTTTGTGTATATAGTACATTGTCCTATCTCTTTGATCAGTCAATTGGGTCTGCCGGTCAATCTTCAATTTTTTTTCTATGCCGGGAAGGACTAGGGAATCAAGTGGTCAATTTAGTAGGCCACACATAATAAATATTGTGAATCTAAGAGGTTCTTGTTGTTCACATTCTTTTTTGAAATGTGTAAGGGGTCTAGCAAAGGAATTTGCGGGTAGTAGCGATCGTTGGTACACAGTAGGCTGGAGTGGGACTTTAAGTAATTGTAAACATTAGTGCAGAGGCAGCCTTTCTCAACCTTTTTACCCCAGGGGAACCCTTAAATAAATTCAGGTCTCAGGTAACTTCTGCTAAAACCAAATCATCAGAGGTCAGTGGGAAAAACGCTACTTACGTTGGTGATCAGTAGTAAGAATGCCCTCCCCTTACAGACAGCTAAAAAGTTAATTGGTGTCATGCCTTTGATTCTGCTAAGTGATACTGGCCCTGGAAATATACAGGCACAATCAAATGCAAGGTCAATCAGCCACAGCCCAAGGAACTCCTAGCAACCTCTGGAGAAACCCTAGGGTTCCATGAAACCCTGAAGCTACATTCACACCTTAGTTTCACATTTTCAAACGTTTTGTTTAAAGAGGTTGTAAACCCTCATATTTTTACACCTTAAAGCGGAGCTCCACCCTAAAGTGGAACTTCCCCTTATCGGATTCCTCCCCCCTCCGGTGCCACAATTGGCACCTTTCAGGGAGGAGGGGGTGCAGATACCTGTATAATACAGGTATCTGCACCCACTTCCGTGACAAATTATCCGTAGCTGCCCCACCCCTATCCGGAGATGCCCCGTTGTGTCTTGGGAAACACAGTTCCCAGGACACAGCGGGGACCAATAGAGACGCGCATCGCGACTTGCGCATGCGCAGTAGGGAACCGGGCAGTGAAGACGTTGCGTCTTCACTTCCTGATTCCCTGACAGAGGATGGCGGCGGGGCAGCTGAGAGACGAGCGGTCGCTCGTCACATTCTGCCGACACCGCTGGAACCTGGAACAGGTAAGTGTCCATTTATTAAAAGTCAGCAGCTGCAGTATTTGTAGCTGCTGACTTTTAATATTTTTGGTGCGGGTGCAGCTCCGCTTTAATACATCCTTAATGCACTTGCTGGACTCGGGAGCGCGCACACCAGGTAAACCCCCGGGAGAGCACTTCTCCTAGGGGGTTATCGAAAGTGAGGAGAAGCCGCCAAGGGACCCCAGGAGTCCAGGATCGGGGTCACTCTGTGCAAAATGAGCTGCACAGTGGAGGTAAGTATGACATGTTTGTTATTTTACATTTTTTTTTAAAAACTAGCCTTTACAATCACTTTAAGCATTTGTGAGTGTTTTGGGAAAATAATTGCTTGTTTTTGCAGGTTTTGTCAGGATTTTTTTCAAGTGTTTTTCAACTTTATGTTGGGGAGTGCTGCTGAAAAAGGGGCAGAGAGTTGCTGTTTGAGCAGAAAATGTGCCACAAAATACTTAAAAAAAATGCTTGCTCATATAGCTCATGTATTTTTTTGAGCGATAGCCATTTTGCTAGGTTACAAGCTACTAAAACCTCATGTGTGTATGTGGCCTAATTGAGAATGGCTGGTGAAGAGGATGGCTTAAAGTGGATGTAAACCCACTCTCATCCTTACTAAAGTACTGCCATAGTGCTGATGTATAAGGATATACATGCCTCCTGCATGTATCCTTACCTTTCAAATGTCTTCCCTTTGTCTGTTTGGAGACCCGAAAAAAGGCAGTTTCTGTAGGCGAGTCTGTTTATCGGCGTGACATCAGTAGAGTCTCCGCCTACCTATACACTCCCCTTGGCAAGTCATTGTTGTGAGAACGAGCCTCGCGCCAGGGAAGTCTAAAGTGCGTGCACAGGAGTGGCAGAGAGCATTCTGTGAAGAAGCAGAGCGCGCTCATGGCCCCCATGTCACTCCTGCGCATGTGAACATACACAGCCGTCTCCAGTTTGGATTTGAGGGGCTGTGAGAGGCTGTGAGAGGCGGGGTGTGGGAGGGGGGATGTGAAGTACACAGAATGCCTCTCTCACGCTTGCTCGTTCATGAGATAAGGAAATCACCTGTCTGTCACAGCAAGGGGGAAGAAACGGACACATATTTCTCTGTGTGTCCGTTTTTTTCTTACTGAAAAAAGATAAGAGGATTGCTCAGAGCTGGATTAACTCTTCACGGCAAGACTGGGCACAGATAAAATTACATCCTCTACTCTACAAGGTACAATTCTTCATAAAAAAATTTTTTAGGATTTACGTCCACTTTAAGGAAGTTAAATACATAATTAATACATTAAAATCACAGCATCCAGTGGAATGCAAGGTCTCATATATAATAATATAAAAGTATGTTATTATAAATTATTTTACTTTGTCATTCATTGCTCCAGTCATAATTTGTGTAAACATTTTTTTTTCTTTGCAAACGTTTGTATAGGTTTCAACTGAATATTTACTTGATTTCTAGGAGTTGTCATTCAGTTCCATTGATAATGTATCAATTACAATTATTTCTATAACTATGTTGCATATTATAGGGTATCCCAATTTGTATTCTTGGTATTTTGGTCCATTTCACAACCTTGAGAAATCAACTTTGAAATATGCTTTTTTTTTGAGGAGTGTGGAATCTCTAATATCATTTACATTATTCTGCAGTTTGTATTTTAAATTCAGTTCAAAATTAGCCATTATTCGGTCTACTTTTAGACACATTCATGTAGCATTTCACTTTAAACAAAGTCTGTGTGCCATTTAAAGATTTATGAAAAAGTGTTAAAAAGAGATTACTCTCATCTTTGAAGTTTTTGACATTCATGTAACTAGTGACTATAGTAAAACAGAGCATATGTAGAGAATTTTTCTCATTAAAAAAAATAATTTGAACCAGAGGCAAGCCCTGCTATGCTGGAAACCGGTAGAGAACCTTGAGCCAAATATCTCAGTATTCCAGGTGTAACACAAATAAGTGTTATTTGTAGTGTGAGCACACATTTCGGAAAATTTTACATACCAAAAAGCATTAATTTCTCTTTGCCATGTATGTTAAGCTCTCTCTCTCCAAATGAGGGAGAAAGGATTTGAATGGAATTCAGGACAAAAACAGTCTACCCATGTACACGAACCAAAAAATATGTGTGAGCAGAACATTAAAAGAAAAGCTCAACAAGAATGTCCACACAATGGTGCACAGCTGTGTGCATACTCATAACTGTTCAAGACTTTTGGCATTAAATTGTGCGTGCAGGTGTGGATACCTTTTTGTCCATACACAAATTCTTAGATGAAAGTCAATCTGCTGGATAACTAAAAGCCAATAACAGAGCATACTCCTATAACCTACAGATGCCAGACATCTATTCACAGTGGGGTTTGTTTACTAAAGCTGGTGAGTGCAAAATCAGGCTCACTTCTGCATAGAAACCAATCAGCTTCTAACATTGGCTTCAATTAAATTCAATTAAGCTTTGGCAATAAAACCTTGAAGTTGATTTCTATGCAGAAGTGAGCCTGATTTTGCACTCTCCAGCTTTAGTAAATAAACCCCAGTGCTTTAACAGTAGATGTTAAGGCTGGAAGGCTACTATTTATTGGGTTGGAAGACCCATTCAGGGGAATTCAATAAAGTCTTAAAGTGGATGTAAACCCACTCACATCAATTCAAAACTACTGCCATAGTGGTGATCTATAAGGATATACATGCCTCCTGCATGTATCCTTACCTGTCAAATGCCCCACCCCCACCCCTTTAGCTGTAAGAAACCCCGAAAAAGTGCAGATTCAGTGGGCGGGTCTGTTGTTCGGTGCTCGGTGGGCGGAGTCATGATGTCAGCAGACTCCCCACCCACCTCTTCACTCCCCTTGGCCAGAGCGTGCAGGAGAGGCAGAGCGCGTTCTGGGTAAAAGCAGAGCGCATTCACGGCCCCCTGTCATTTCAGTAAACACACATGACAGTGGGGGATGATCATGAGATGGGACAGCTGTGAGCACCGACCCCCTCCTCCTTCCTCCCACGGCTTTTACCTGAAAAGCCATGCAGGGGGGTTTGGTGCTCACAGCTGTCCCTGTTGCACCGATCATACCCCCGCCCCCTGTGTCTTCCTGCTCCTCCTTCACCCGGTTCTCCTCCTCCCCGATGTCATTCCCCCCCACCGTGTATTCATCATCTGCCCCCCCTCCCCCCCGCCGTGTATTCATCCTCTGCCCCCCCTTGTTCCCCACCCCCGCCGTGTATTCATCCTCTGCCCCCCCTCATTCCCCCCGCCGTATATTCATCCTCTGCCCCCCCTCGTTCCCCACCCCCACCCTGTATTCATCCTCTGCCCCCCTCATTCCCCCCCGCCGTGTATTCATCATCTGCCCCCCCTCGTTCCCCCCGCCGTGTATTCATCCTCTGCCCCCCCTCATCCCCCCGCTGTGTATTCATCATCTGCCCCCCCTCGTTCCCCGAAGCCGCTGTGTCTTCATCCTGGGCCCCCCCATGTCCCCCCCGCCGTGTTTTCATCGTCTTCCCCCCTCGTTCCTCGAAGCCGCCGGCTTTTCTCTCCTCTCCCTCGGGCATGGGGGGGGCGGGGAATCTGTCAGGATGGAAAGCGGAGAAAAGGACCTTTATGTCATTTGACATATCCGCTCTTTTCTTTTCTGAATGGGACACAGGAACATTCATTACCGATCGCTCCTGTGTCCTGTGATAGCTGAGCAGAGTAACATGTGTGTTCCTCTGCTCAGTGTATGAATGGAGAGAAGCCGCTGTCTTCCCTCCATTCATCTTCAGTGCAGAGAAAGGACTGGGGAATCTGTCCTCTATCCTTTCTCTGTCTCAAATGGGAGATGTCAGGGGTCTCTGTTTGGACCCCTGACATGTCACCAAAGCCCCCAACAGGGGCTGATAAAAAAAAGCCCCAGGACCACTGACACCGACAACTGCCCCACTGACACCATCCACTGACACTGACCACTGACACCATCCACTGCCCCACTGACACCGTCCACTGCCCCACTGACACTGACACTGACACCGTCCACTGCCCCACTGACACCGACCACTGCCCCACTGACATGGACTACTGGCCCACTGACACCGACCACTGCCCCATTGACACCGTCCACTGCCCCACTGACACCATCCACTGACACCAACCACTACCCCACTGACACTGTCCACTGACACCAACCACTACCCCACTGACTCCATCCACTGCCCCACTGACACCGTCCATTGCCACTGACACCATCCACTGCCTCACTGACACCGTCCACTGCCCCACTGACACAGACCACAGCCCCACTGATACCAACCACAGACACTGACACCGTCCACTGACACTGACACCGTCCACTGACACCAACCACTACCCCACTGACACTGACTCCGTCCACTGCCCCACTGACACCGTCCATTGCCACTGACACCATCCACTGCCCCACTGACACCGTCCACTGCCCCACTGACACCGTCCACTACCCCACTGACACTGACTCCGTCCACTGCCCCACTGACACTGACACCGTCCATTGCCACTGACACCGTCCACTGCCCCACTGACACCGACCACTGCCCCACTGACACAGACCACAGCCCCACTGATACCGACCACTGACACTGACACCGTCCACTGACACCAACCACTACCCCACTGACACTGACTCCGTCCACTGCCCCACTGACACCGACCACCCCCTTTCCCAAAAGCACTGTGAAAAAACATATTTAAAAAATACAACCCCACCCTCCCATCATTGTTAGAATAGTACAAAAAAATATATAAAATGTTTTTAAAAAATGTTATTGTAAAAATGTATAAAAATAAAAAAAATCCACTGGACCCAAAAAACCTTTTTAAAAAAAATATGTAATTGTAAAATAAAAAAATAATCTGACACTGTCCACTATCCTAACACCATCCTGCATGTACTACCCACCACTGTACACTCCGCATTCCTGTGATTTGCACCGCATTGCTGTTCAGATCACATGCAATGTCTGTGCGATGCAATTTCAGCCATACAAACTATATGGCTGAAATCGCATCAAATTCGGACCAAACTCTCACAGGACCCTTTTTTTGGTCCGCACCAGAATCGCATTTGGGTGTTCACATCTATGCGATCCGATTCATGTCCTGTCAGTTCGCAGTGCGATATGCGAGCTGAAATGGGGGTGTCGTTAACATTGTATGACAATCCCCAGCAGTTGTCCTAATTCAGTTACATTAGAGGGTTTTCGAGCATGAACGGCCTTTTTAAGGTCATACCACAACATCTCAATAGGATTCAGGTCAGGACTTTGGCTAGGCCACTCCAAAGTCTTCATTTTGTTTTTCTTCAGCCATTCGGTGGTGGACTTGCTGGTGTGTTTAGGATCATTGTCCTGCTGCAGAACCCAAGTTCGTTTCAGCTTGAGTACACGAACAGATGGTCGGACATTCTCCTTCAGGATCTCTTGGTAGACAGCAGAATTCATAGTTCCTTTTATCACGGCAAGTCTTCCAGGTCCTGAAGCAGCAAAACAGCCCCAGACCATCACACTACCACCACCATATTTTACTGTTGGTATAATGTTCTTTTTCTGAAATGCAGTGTTCCTTCTACGCCAGATATACTTGGACACACACCTTCCAAAGAGTTCCCCTTTTGTCTCATCGGTCCACAGAATGTTGTCCCAAAAGTCTTGGGGATCATCAAGATGTGTTGTGGAGAAATTGAGACGAGCTTTGATGTTCTTTTTGCTCAGCAGTGGTTTTCTCCTTGGAACTCTGCCATGCAGGCCATTTTTGCCCAGTCTTTTCCTGATGGTGGAGGCATGAACGCTGACCTTAACTGAGGCAAGTGAGGCCTGCAGTTCCTTGGACGTTGTTGTGGGGTCTTTTGTGACCTCTTGGATGAGTCGTCGCTGCGCTCTTGGGGTAATTTTGGGCGGCCGGCCACTCCTGGGAAGGTTCACCACTGTTCCATGTCTTCGCCATTTGTGGATAATGGCTCTCACTGTGGTTCGCTGGATTCCCAAAGCTTTGGAAATGGCTTTATAACCCTTTCCAGACTGATAGATCTCAATTACTTTCTTTCTCAATTGTTCCTGAATTTCTTTGGGTCTCGGCATGATGTGTAGCTTTTAAGGATCTTCTGGTGGACCTTACTGTGTCAAGCAGCTCCTATTTAAGTGATGCCTTGATTGTGAACAGGTGTGGCAATAATCAGGCCTTGGTGTGGCTAGAGAAATTGAACTCAGGTGTGGACAACCACAGTTATAGTATGTTTTAACAAGGGGGGCAATCACTTTTTCACACAGGGCCATGATGGTTTGGATTTTTTTTCACCTTTAATAATAAACACCTTCATTTACAAATTGCATTTTGTGTTTACTTGTGTTGTCCTTGACTATTGTTTAAATTGGTTTGATGTTCCGAAACACTTAGGTGTGACAAAAATGCAAAGGAACAGGAAATGAGGAAGGGGGCAAACACTTTTTCACACCACTGTATTTGAGGCCTTATATGTCCTCCTGGATCGGGAACTGCCTTGCTTCGGGCTTTTGCTGCCCTCCTCGTTGCTGCTATTATAATGCACCTGCTGTCTCTCCGCCATGTGCTCTCCCACTGCGCCGAAGGATAAGGGGCAGGGAATACACTAAAAAGAAGGTCAGGGGTGGAGTTTCACGCATGTGCAGTGTATATAAAGCATAACACGTGTGCGTCATATGTTCAATCTATGAGCGGAGGACGGAGTAGCTTAAGTGCCAATCGTGCAAACGAAGGTACAATTTTAACTTGGGGAATCAGTGGTTAGTGGCCTATACTGCTTATAGATTGAGGCGTATATTGGGACAAGATTAGGAGAGTTGAGCCTGACATTAGGGTTTGTCTTGTGTTGTGACTTTCAGAGAAAATGGATACATTTTCTGACCCAGACTTCCTGCCAAACTTCATAGACATGTACAGGGAGCTGCCATGTCTGTGGCAAGTCAAACACAGAGAATACTCCAACAAGCTAAAGAGGAAGGCAGCGCTGGAGCAACTGTTGGAATTGCTTAAGCCGGTGACTCCCACGGCAGACATCACCTGTTAAACAGGGGCAGAAAAATTGGGCCTTGGGTGGTGGTGTCACAGCACTGCAACACCTCACAGATACTCTTGTTGGGCATTGGAACAGGCCCTGTGTTGAAATATTATATCAAAAATTGTAAATACATGCCCGTATTAAACAGGGGCAGGAAAATTGGGCCTTGGGTGGTGGTGGTGCCACAACACTTTAAGCCCTCACAGATACTCTTGTTGGGCGCAGGAACAGGCCCTGCTGTGAAATATTGCATCAAAAATTTTAACTACATTCTCCTGTTAAACAGGGGCAGAAAAATTTGGGCCTTGGGTGGTGATGGTGGTGCCACAACACTGTAACCCCTCACAGATACTCTTGTTGGGCGTAGGAACGGGCCCTGCGTTGAAATATTATATAAAAAAATGGAATTACATGCCCCTGTTAAACAGGGGCAGAAAAATTGGGCCTTGGGTGGTGGTGGTGCCACAACACTGTAACTCCTCACAGATACTCTTATTGGGTGCAGGGACGGGCCCTGCTGTGAAATATTAGATCAAAAACTGTAATTACATGTCCCTGTTAAACAGGGGCAGAAAAATTGGGCCTTGGGTGGTGGTGCCACAACACTGTAACCCCTCACATATACTCTTGTTGGGCGCAGGAACATGTCCTGCGTTGAAATATTATATCAAACATTGCAATTACATGCCCCTGTTAAACAGGGGCAGAAAAATTGGGCCTTGGGTGGTGGTGGTGCCACAACACTGTAACCCCTCACAGATAATCTTGTTGGGCGCAGGAACGGGCCCTCCTGTGAAATATTAGATTAATTGTAATTACATGCACCTGTTAAATGTGGCAGAAAAATTGGGCCTTGGATGGTGGTAGTAGTGCCCTAAACCAAAAATATTGTTGGAAGCTAGCATCATCAAGATTGAGGAGGAATAGGATTGTCAGCATAGGCAGTCTTCAAGGGATCCCACATCCATAGCAAATTCAATCAGTTACATCAGCATCAGGTGCTTGATAGCTGCTGATCCAAGACTGATTCATTTTTATGAATGTGAGCCTATCAATGGAGTCTGTGGACAGGCGCACTCTTTGATCCGTTACAAACCCTCCAGCAGCACTGAATGTGCGTTCAGAAAGCATGCTGGATGCAGGACAGGCCAGTGGCTCAATTGCATAATGAGGAAGTTCTGGCCAGTGGTCCATCCTCAAGACCCAGTAACCCAGTGGATGCTCTGTTGGTAAGGTCTCCAAGTCTGCTCTTGCCCCTAGATAAATCCTGCACCATGTAATGCAGACGCTGGCGATGGTTGCTTGAACCTATTATACCTTGGCGCTGAGAACTGAAAAGTTGTTTAAAGGCATCGGTCAGCCGGCCACCTTCTCCAACGCTCTTCCTCTGACTGAACGAAGCCTCAGCAACACGTTGTCCAGCACCAGGAAATTGTAACCTCCCAGGGTCTGGAAATGCATTGCACAAACCTTTCTTCAAGGCCACCTTAAGATGTTTCATCCTCTGCTCCCTCTGCGAAGGCAGGATGAGTTCTGCAACCTTATCCTTGTAACGTGGATCAAGAAGGGTTACCACCCAGCAGTGATGTAAGTAACTGAGTTAAAATAAACGAGTTACCTAACGCAGTTACTTTAGAGGGTAACTAGTAATCTAACTGATTACTTTTCCCCTCATGGTAACTCAGTTCCCATTACTTTGGCTTAGTTACCCCAATTACATCTACCGCCACTAGATGGCAGTAGTGTAATTCCGGTGTCCTGCGCAGTACTGTACCCCTGGCAGGTGCAGGGCTTGCACAGTATGAAGGACTACGGAGCTTCCAAAAATTGCCGAACCTAAACAGCTCTGAGTGAACTCTACACCGCGCAGGCGCAGTTAACATGTAATTGTACGAGGCGATGCCGTACGCTCCCGATGCTCGTGCTACTCTGCAAGGGGCGTCTATTGTGTAAGTAAGGGGCGGGTCTAGTATTACTGTAACCAAGGGGCGCATTTATTATTATTGTTATATATCGAGCTCTGCCCATTAATTTAACATTCGCCCTCTTCTGTAGCCATCCGCCACTTACACGATATAATAATAATAGACCCGCCCCTTGCTTACACGCTATAACAGATCTGCCCCTTGGTTAGAGTAATAATAGAGCAGCCCCTTGGTTACACGATATATAACAATAATAATAAATGCGCCCCTTGGTTACAGTAATACTAGACCCGCCCCTTAGTTACACGTATAGAATATTAAAAAAAAAAGTCACAGTTACTTTGCTGCATAACTAATTACTTTTCCAATGTAGTAACTGAGTTACTAACGCAATTACTTTTTTGGAGAAGTAATTTGTAACTTAACTAATTACTTTTTTAAAGTAAGATGACCAACACTGCCAGCCAGTAATGATCCCTCTCTTTGATACCACAAATCCTAGGGTCCTTTCGCAGGCTTCGCAGAATCAGGGAGGCCATGCAGCATAAGTTTGCAGAGGCATTTGATTCAGAGTCCTCTGGGTTACTAAGGATCACATGCTCCGTAACTACCGCCTCCCAGCCACGTACAACTCCTTGGGTTTCTGGGGACTGAAAACCATCACTTGAAGACTGCTGCTGAGTGTTATTCTCTACATCCATGCTGACACAATCCTTCCCCTCCCCCTCCTCTTCTTCCTGTGTGTTTGGCGTGCCCACAGGAATGCTATCTGGATAAAGGGGGCCTTGAGAGGTAAGGAAGTCCTCCTCTTCCTCCTGCTGTTCTGCCTCAAGTGCCCTGTCCATGATTCCACGAAGCGTGTTCTCCAACAGGAAGACTAGAGGGACAGTGTCACTGATGCATGCATTATCGCTGCTCACCATCCTTGTGGCCTCCTCAAATGGTGACAGGACAGTGCATGCATCCTTGATCAGTAGCCACTAGTGTGGCGAAATGGAGCCAAGCTCCCCTGAACCTGTCCTGGTGACATACTCGCACAGGTACTCATTGAAGGCCCTCTGCTGTGTGTGCAGCTGCTGCAGCATTGGCAACGTGGAACATGGGTCAGGTGTCCCTGTCGGAGGGCGGAGAGAAGGTTCGTGCCATTGTCGCATACAACCATTCCTGGCTGAAGCTGGCATGGCGTCAACCACCTCTGAGTCTGCCCCTGCAGAGCTGACAGAATGTCTGCCCCAGTGTGGCTCCTGTCCCCTAAGCAGACCAACTCAAGCACTGCATGGCATATTTTAGCTTGATTGCTTGCGTAGCCCCAAATCTGCAGAAGAGGCCATAGAGGAAGAAGAGGAGGGGGTAGAGGAGAGAGCTGTGGCAGAATCACCACTAGCATTTTGGAGGCGTGGTGGCGGAACAAGCTCCAACAACACTGAACCCTGTCCTGCATCCTTCCCAGCTGCCAGCAGAGTTACCCTGTGTGCGGTGAAGGAAAGGTAACGTCCCTGTCCATGCCAGTGTCAGTGGTAATATGTACATTACTGCTGATCGCCCTGTCCAACAAGGCCAAAACATTGCCTTCCACATGCCAGTAGAGAGCCGGAATGGCCTTCTGTGAATAGAAATGGCATTTTGGAACCTGCCACTGAGGTACAGCACATTCCACAAATTCATGAAAGGGGGCAGAGTCTACCAGCTGAAAAGGCAGCATATGACATTTTTGAAATCTCAAGCAACAGTTTTACCATAGACAGTTACGCAAATGTAAAGCACACAGCAGAGAAATCCTTGGTGAACTCTGCATATAAAACATACATGTTTTTTTCTGCTGTTTCTTTCTTTTCAAAACATTGTCTTTCACATGCCAGTAGAGAGCCGGAATGGCCTTCCGTGAATAGAAATGGCATTTTGGAACCTGCCACTGAGGTACAGCACATTCCACAAATTCATGAAAGGGGGCAGAGTCTACCAGCTGAAAAGGCAGCATATGACATTTTTGAAATCTCAAGCAACAGTTTTACCATAGACAGTTACGCAAATGTAAAGCACACAGCAGAGAAATCCTTGGTGAACTCTGCATATAAAAACATCCATGTTTTTTTCTGCTGTTTCTTTCTTTTCAAAACATTGCCTTTCACATGCCAGTAGAGAGCCGGAATGGCCTTCCGTGAATAGAAATGGCATTTTGGAACCTGCCACTGAGGTACAGCACATTCCACAAATTCATGAAAGGGGGCAGAGTCTACCAGCTGAAAAGGCAACAGTTGCAGTGCTAGCAATTTGGCCAAGCTAGCATTTAGATGCTGAGCATGTGGATGGCTGGGACCGAATTTCTTTTTACGGTTCAGCAACTAGGGTAGGGAAATTTGCCTGCTAAAATCAGATGGTGGTGTACTGCTTGCAGATTGGCTGCAAGTACTTACACCTATTGTTAAACCTTCATTCCTCTCAGTGCAGGTTTTTGAGAGGACTGGAGGTATAGTAGGGTTGGAGATCCCAGATGAGGAGCAAGAAGTCCACCTTTTTCTTTGATGTGGGTCTTTCAAGTGCTGTTGCCAATGGACTGCTGGGCAGGTCGTCATATGTCTGGTCAAGCATGTGGTGCCCAAGAGGCTGCTATTCTGGCCAAGCTTGATCTTGATGCTTCAGACATAGGTTGCAAACAGAAATGTTGAAATCTGCTGCACACGTGTCGAAAAAGGCCCACACCAAGGAACTTTTAAAAGTCAGCGGGGAGTCAGCAGCGCCCTACACCTGCGGAGCTCTGTGGTGTGATGCAATAGGGTGGCTGCTCTTAACCACTTTCAGACCGGACCAATTTGCAGCCAAAGGACCAGGCCCCTTTTTGCGATTCGGCACTGCGTCGCTTTAACTGACAATTGCGCGGTCGTGCGACGTGGCTGCCAAACAAAATTGACGTCCTTTTTTCCCACAAATAGAGCTTTCTTTTGGTGGTATTTGATCGCCCCTGCGGTTTTTATTTTTTGCGATATAAACAAAAAAGAGCGACAATTTGGAAAAAAACGCATTCTTTTTTTTTTTTTGCTATAATAAATTTTTTCCTCAGTTTAGGCTGATACGTATTCTTCTACATATTTTTGGTAAAAAAAATTGCAATAATCGATTATTGATTGGTTTGCGCAGAAGTTATAGCGTTTACAAGATAGGGGATAGTTTTATAGCATTTTTATTAATAATTTTTTTGTTATTAGTAATGGCGGCGATAAGCGTTTTTTATTGTGACTGCGACATTATAGCGGACACATCAGACATTTTTGACACATTTTTGGGACCATAGTCATTTATACAGCAATCAATGCTATTTAAATGCATTGATTCCTGTGTAAATGGCACTGGCAGTGAAGGGGTTAACCACTAGGTGGCAGTGTAGGGGTTAAGTGTGCCTAGAGGTGTGTTTCTTACTGTGGGGGGGCGTGGCTGTCAGGTAGTGAATGCTGATCTCTGCTCCAATCACAGGGAGCAGAGATCGGCGTCACTAGTTGCTAGGCAGAACGGGGAGATGCTGTTTATTTCCGCATCTCCCCATTCAGCCTTCCCGTGAGAGGATCGCGGGTATCCCCGCGGTGATTGAGTCAGCGGGATCTGCGACCGGCCTCACGGGGGTCCTGACCGGCGCGAGCACGCGCTGCTCGCGCGCGTGCCCGATGGCACGGCGGCATCTTAAAGGGGACATACCTGTACGCCCTTATGCCTGTCCGTGCCATTCTGTCGACGTACATCGTCGTGCACCGATCGGCAAGCGGTTAAGCTGCCCCCTAGAGGACATCCTGCCCCGTTGGAGTTGTGCTTTCTACTCCTCCTCGCCCCATAATGCCCCATAATAATTGCTGTTCTGCGAACGGGAAAACACCCGATGTTCGAGTCTAACTTATGTTCAACCGGAACATCAAGCTCATCCCTATTCACCATATATGCACTTTAGTGTGTTTAGTTTTAGGTGCCGCACAGTTGATTACTGCCTTTAGTTCTGCTTTAGACAATAAATAGATGCAAAACATGTCCCACTATGTAAATACATCATCAATGATGTCATCCAGCAAAGAGTAAAGAGGGGGGTCTCCAAGGTCAAATCAATGTTCGAATATAGACATGTTCATATCTAATGAGTGACATCACAGGTCATTTCAATATTTGGTTAATGATGTCAACAGGGAGACCCCACCACTTTGTTCACAAAAATAAGGACTATTGCCCCTGTGTGGAAGCAGTGGTCTCTCTGCAGAGGTCCGATACACCCCCTGTTGATTTAGAACTCTCCTATCAGAAAAGCTCATGATCCCTGCTGAGTGGAGAGATATGGTTTTGACTGAACAGGGGACATCTGCAGCAAAAAAACAATGCTTCCAAACAGAGAGAAAGGGTCCATATCTGTAGCATGCTGGCATTAGACAGGTTATGGCTGCTTACTAAAGAAGACAAACCGTAACATTGTAAACACCTTTTATTTTGATGCATCTGGGATAACTAAAAATTCTAATTAGAGCAGTCATTTATTGCAATTTATTTATATAGGGACCAAAGACAATTCTGGATATCTCATATGTGAAAATGTTATAACTTTATAAAAGTAAGTATAACGTCTCTTCTTATTACAGGAGTTTATTATTTTTCATTTTAATTTAAGTGACAATTTTGCTTTAAATAATGAGATACAGCAGGGTAAAGAAAAAAAGAATTATTTTGTGTGATTAAGTTGTCTTAACTAGTGTACAAATGCTTTCTTGGCCACCAATTTATGGTTACACCTTCAATATCATATTACTATTTGGCTCTGCACCAGTAATTGTCAGCAGTGATGTAGATTAAGTTGAACAGTTCACAAATGCTCAGACTTGCTAAGGGAAATAGGCGGAAATAATATGACATTTTTGAAATCTCAAGCAACAGTTTTACCATAGACTGTTACGCAAATGTAAAGCACACAGCAGAGAAATCCTTGGTGAACTCTGCATATAAAAACATCCATGTTTTTTTCTGCTGTTTCTTTCTTTTCACTATCGGCCACAAAGTGCTTTGGCACATTGTAGCACGTAATCTCTGTGTTTTTTACAGTAATATTGGCCCTAGACAAACAGATATATGATGGACCTAGTGATACCTGTCTGTGATTTCATGACTAGCCCTGAGACCCGATAAGATGCTTGATCCATGCTAGCTTGTTGACAGAGTTGCATATGGGGTACTTCTGATCTTACACTATTCCATATGTGAATGATCATGTCCCATTGACAAGGAAAATCTCCATGTATAATAAGATACCTCTGAACACATGACAGTTTTATTATCACTATAGTTCTTTTTTTTACCAAACATGGACCTGTGTCAAAGGTTTCATAGAGATTTACGAAAGGTAGAGCATAGCTGGATAGGGTTGTATGGAGAAAAAGAGAATCATTGTTTTATGTCCTAGCCTACTTCCAGCACAAATTAGAATTTTAATCTCACTATGCACTTTTTTTTTTTGACAACCAAGAACCCGCATATTTTAGATAACCTTTAAAGTGGAATCAAACTCAAATAGTAAATATTTATTATGTTTTAGTGCTTAACTAGTGCTTACCCCTGATGAAGCCACTGAGTTGATCGGGTTCTTCTGTCTTGCTCCAGCAATGATCTGCCCAGACTCACTAATATACCTTGTGAGTTTTAATGAGCTTTATAAGGGACCAAAAAAGCTGAAGAAAATTTGTTAAAAACAAACACAGCAGCAATACAACCCAAACATAACACAGTAACAGTAAATGCCATAGCAATGTATACTGTACATAACAAAATAATAGTGGTCTCCAGACCGCTTGGTAGGTGTCCAGACACATTTTCCCTAAATATTGCATGCGATCCTGTAACTGTCAATTAAATATACCGTTTTACCGTATTTACCGCAAAATGCTAAAAACACTCAGTAAATACCGTATTAACAGGCGTTAATCTCCATTCATCACACCTTAATGGGCAGGGCATGAAAATGTTTAAAAAAGGGTGCCTAATCACAATCTAATGAGCATTTGGCTAGTCTAACCTTATTTGCCAGCTGGACATTACATTGCTCTCCCCTACATCCCTAATGGAGCTAATTTGAGGTTTGTTAGAGTTTCAAGCCACCCTAAAGCCCCATACACACGCTCGGACAATCCGCGGACCAGGTCGGTCGGATTTTGTCCGTCGTACTTTGTCCGATGTTGGTGTTGCGTACACACGGTCGGACTACGTTGTCGGAATATCCGGTCTGCAAGAACGTCGTGACGTAAGTCGTCGTCCACGAGACTAGAAAAGGCAAGTTCAGCACCACGTCAGGTACCCGTTGGGCTCCTTCTGCTGATCCCGTGTTTATCGAGAGTTAGTCGAAGTTTGGTGACTTAAGATTCGCGCTTCTCAGTTTTCTGACTCAGATCGTTACTGCTCTTCAGTTTGTGCTTGTCGTGCGTATCTGTTTATTAGTGCGTGTAGTCAGTTCGCATTTGTTGGTCATTGCGGCCTATATCTTGATATAGGACGCTTTGATTTGCACTGCTTATTGTCTGCTCGTTTCTGCTATTCAGTTCGTTCTTTCAGGCCTTGCTGTTTATCGGTGCTTTCTGTTTGTCCGTTCTGACCAGCCGACCTTTTGTGACCTTGTGAGCGATGTTTCCCGTGCGTACTCGTCGCCGAGTTCGTGCTGTACGCGGAATTGGTGTCGGGCTTCTAGCTTTGAGCCAAGACCCGTCCATGAACAGAGTGACGAGGAGTATGTGGACCAAGAATTGGTTGCTTCAGCGTGACCAGTTCTCGCACATGCCTTTGCTTCGTGAGATCCGGGAGAATAATCCTGATGATTTCAGGAACTTTCTCAGGATGACGGACCCCGATTTTCACCGTCTTTTGGCTTTGCTGACCCCCTTTATCAGCCGGCAGGATACCTGCATGAGACAAGCCATTACTCCGGAGCAGAGGCTTGTTGCCACGTTGAGGTACTTGGCGACAGGGAGAAGTCTTCAGGATTTGAAGTTCTCTTCAGGTATCTCTCCCCAGGCCCTGGGAATCATTATTCCAGAGACCTGTTCTGCCATCATTCAGGTCCTGCAGGAGGACTATATTAAGGTAACATTTCTACTTGACTATTCCCTTCTATGTATGCTCTGTTTGCTAATGTCTTCTATTTTTGACCTCCTTCCCTAATTACCATGATTGCAATATGCTCTAATATGCTGTGCCCCTTTTCTCCTTCATGCATTTTTCCCTTCACTTACTTCCCCAGCATGCTCTTCTGCCCCAATAGACACCTATGGCCTAGTCACTTAGGCAATGTATTTTGTCTGCTGCATAGTATTGTTTGCCCCCAAACACCCCCTAAAATATGCACAAATGTTTGCTGTGTGGTTTACTTTATGTAGAGCCCCTTTTTTATTTGTTTTTGGTGGGGGGGGGGGGGGGCAAACTCATTATGAACCCCCTCTTCCAACTGCTCTGTCAGATGGTACCAATCCTCTATCTGCTGCCTTTCCCAAGGTCAATACACACTATATACCTACCTCTTTATAGTGGGCATCTTTACGGATGAATTCTGCAAAGCATGTAGTGCAAGGGGCTGCCTCCATACTTTCCATTTCCTATTTTTTTGTCTTCTTTCCCTCCTATTAGCTTGCTTGTTAATTTCATAATGTCACAATGTGCTTGCCTTTTTTTGTGGGTGGGGGGGGGGGGGGGGTTAATGTTATTTTATCTTTCCTGGGGGCTGCCAATAGTGTTAAGTACAGAGGGTCTGGCCAAACTAGCACACATTATTGAGCCATTTGCCAATCAATGAAGTGCAGAGGGTTACCTGTCCACCCCCCCCCCAAAACCCGAGTTATTGCCAATGGCCCATCAGAAGTGGGGGGATTGATGGGGGGTGAGTAATCTGTGAAGGGGAGCCTCTACTTTTCTGTGCAAATACTTTCCTGCCTCCAATTTTATACAATGCTCTTGTTCCAAGATGTTGATTGTCTAATCTGCTTGCAATGTTTAGGTGCAAAGTGACTAATTTTTTTTTCTTGTTTCACTCCACAGTTCCCTTCCACGCCACAGGAATGGCAGACTGTGGCCTCCCACTTTGCCAGCCGTTGGGACTTTCCTAACTGCGGAGGGGCAATTGATGGGAAACACGTCCGCATCGTCCCACCGCCCAACTCGGGGTCCTACTATTATAATTATAAAGGGTTTAATAGTGTAGTGATGTTGGCTGTGGTGTCGGCAACATACGAGTTTATGTATGTGGACGTGGGGATGAACGGCCGGATCTCGGATGGTGGTGCCATTACGCACACGGAGTTCTACTGGCGTCTCCAAAGTGGCAGTCTGTGCTTGCCACCTCCAGAGGAGAATGCCGAAGGACTCCCCTTCGTCTTTGTCGCAGATGAAGCGTTTGCGTTGACTCCCCATCTGATGAGGCCGTTCCCGATGAGGACCCTCACCCCGGACCAGAGGGTCTTCAACTACAGGCTGTCCAGAGCCAGAAGAGTGGTGGAGAACACTTTTGGCATCCTGGCCTGCCGCTTCTGCCTGTTCCTGACGGCATTTAACTTGGCGGAATACAAACTGAACCACATAGTTCTTGCCTGTTGCATATTGCACAACTTCCTCAAAAGACATAACAGGAAATATGTGGTGCCCGTTGGCCCAGATGTGGAGGGCCCTCCAAATGCGGAACTCACAGCCCTTCAAGTGGCACGTCCAGGCTTGCCCCCTCTAAATGCCCGCGCGGTCCGCGACCAATATATGGACTACTTTGTGGGTAGGGGGGCCATTGCTCTGCCTGACGATGTGTGAGAGGCATTTTTTAATAAATCTGATATTTCAACCAACCTATGATTTCTTGTTATTTCACTATTCTTTTTAGATTATTTTACCTTGAAATTTTTTCCCTTTGCCTTCGACAGTGGGAATGCACTTTCTGGCCAAAAGGAGGTAACAGTCTCTTCTTCCCAAAAATATTAGTCTCATGTTGTGTGTTTGCTACCTAATCTTTGGTCTAGATAAGGTTTGTACTGCATAACTGACACCCAAAATACTCCTTTTCATCACCAGGTCAGACATGTGTGTATTCTCAAAAATGCTGTGCTCCGTGTTTTCGTACAAAGCACTGTGGGTGTCATTTACATAAGTCAAATCCACTATGCTCTACAAGTGCAGTGAAAAAGTGCCCTGGAAAAGAAAATTGCAGTGCAAAGTGGACTTGCCTTTAGTAAATAACACCAATTGACCCCCATATCCTTTACATTTGACATACCTAATGCATTGTGTTTTTGAAATAAGGAAGCCACACATTTAGAAACATAAAAAAGTTTACTTGGAAATCATTCACAAGTGCGTTTACAATCTTCACGGCCAAACTGTCAACATCTTGGTTATTTACAACATTGTTTACAAACATTCCGCAATTGGTGAAACCAGGCATGGAGCAAAACAGAACCTATGAACTAGGAAAGTTCAACTTTGTAAAGTGAAGACAAGATCAGACATGACTATATGTTCAAAGTGTGTTTGATCTTGCCTTCATCACATGGGGGGGGTCACCCCTGGAAAGTGGAAATTTGGAACATGCACACAATTTGGGTATGAAAATGGTCATTAGATGGTAAAACACATGCCTAGAAGCTTCAAAAGTGCCATTTTCCATCATGGGGATGAATGGACGTTTTTTGGGGGTGCAACCCCTTCACCACAACCACTTTCGTAGTTCGTAAAGTGGTTGCACCCCCAAAAAAACGTTGGCATTCATCCACCATGATGGGAGCTAGCACATGTGGACACAATGTGTGCATGTTCCAAATTTCACACAGTTCTTAAGTTCAAAATGTGTTCAGAAGCTGGCACAAATGTGTGTTCATTCCTTGGTGGGTTTTCATATTTTTCCTAAAACATCAATGATGTTCTTCAATTTTTGTTGAACATCATTGATGTTTTGCTTTATGTAATCTAGATCTCTATTGCAGACCATTATCTCCCCGATGAGTACGTGGGCACTCTCTGTGGTAAAGTGCGATTTTTCATCCACAACATCCACGTCACCTAAAAACAACAAACAAACAAAAATCGGGTGTTGGAAATGAGGCAGCCATACATTGATTAGCTTACCAGTAGCTGTGTTCTCCCACACTCACCTGTTGTGGTGACAATTTCTCCAAGTTCGATGATCTCTCCTTCCTCCTCCTCCTCCTCCTCTGCTTCTGCTCTTTCCCTTTTTTTGGGAGGTGTTGGTTTTGGGGTTTCCTCAGACGGCCCAAGTTTGCACTCCCCTATGAGAATGTACAAAAGGAAGATTTAGAAACACAATCTATTGAGGGCAGAAATAGGAAATGACAAACATTGCTTGAAAGTGACGGACACTATTTTTGTTTGGCCAGTTACAAATGCCAACTACATGAATGTAGTCACTTTGTAAAGGTGCGAAACTGACTAGCTTTTTGGTAGAAGTTTGTGTGATGGAGACCCCCCTCTAGTATCCACTGGAGCACATGTGTGGAAAAGCCGAATAAAAAGGGGGTTTGGGTGTCCCAGCACTAGTGCTCTAGAGTCCAGATGGGTAAACAGCTACTGGGTGACCTCTCCTTTACATTGAATAAATTGGCTTTACATTCTTGATGACATTTCTAGTGAGAACAAACTTCCTTTCCCCAAAAAAAAAAAAAAAAAACCTCGTATTATAAGTGGCCGAACGATCGAGGTTGCGTACGATCGAATGGACACACACACACGACCATGACAGTGGCAGAAAGATTGAGGCTGAGTACGATCGAATGCACAGACGAACATGAAAGTGGCCATTTTGGAATGTACAACTTTGTAAAAATCAAAGCACATGGAGCAGTATGCAAGCAAGAAATAAAACACAAAACACAACTACTTACTTTTTAGAAGAATTCGCTTGATCTTTCTGTACTGATCGGCCTCCCTCAGTTTCAGGTCTGACCAGCGTTTCCTCAGTTGCTCCTTGGATCGTTGTACCCCAAAATTATTGTAGAGCCTTCTCACAACTTTAGACATGATCTTGGCCTTGCGGACATTGGGGTTGAGGTAAGGGCCATACTTCCCATCATAGTCGCTCCTCTTTAATATGTCCACCATCTCCAACATTTCTCCAAATGACATATTGGAGGCCTTGAATTTCAGGCTCCGGGATCGGGACGTTTCTGCCTCCGGACTTTCCTCGTCCTCCTCCTCGTTGGTGGGATATTTGTGGCGCACCTGCTGTGTCCCCGCCATGTGCTCTCCCCACTGCGCCGTAAAGAGAAGGGGTGGGGAATAGACGAGAAAGATCGTCAGGGGCGGGCGGAGTTTGACGCATGCGCACTGTATATAAAACGTCACACGCCTGTGTCGTAGCCACGATCTGTGAGACGAGGGGAGAGAAAGCTCACGCACGAGACGATCGCTAGAAACGAAGGTACAATTTGACGTTAGTACATAACTAGCCTAGACTGATTAGAACTTGAGGCTTCTTTATGGAGAAGATTAGGAGAGTTTTGCCGGACATTATTTAGATTGTTTTGTGTGGTGTTGTGTCTTGCAGAGGTGATGGAGGCCTTCTACGACGTGAGTTTTCTCACCCTCTTCATTGATAAATACCGGGAATTTCCCCTCTTATGGCAAACTAAGCATCGTGACTACAGCAACAGACCAAAGAGGTACGCAGCCATGCTGAAACTTGTGGCATTTGTAAAGCCAAACCTGCCCATGGCAACCGTGGCAAACTTAAAAGTCAAAATAAATAACATGAAGAGTACCTATTTCCGGGAGCGCAATAAGGTCCGGAAGTCCCAAGCATCTGGAGCTGCAGCAGCTGATGTCTATGTCCCCACTAGGGATGGGCCCGGTGCTCGATGCGAACCCACGTTCGCATCGAGCACCGGGCGTTCGCTCGCTCGGCGAGCCCAGAACTATTTTGGCCGCTCGCATCACGTTCGTGTGATGCGAGCGGCCCCGCACTGCATTGCGGCCGGCGCGGCCGGCGCAGTGCATTGCTGGCTGATGATTGGCCAAGCATGCACTGTGACCCCGCATGCTTGGCCAATCACAGCCCCGGAAACTCGAAGAGCCATAATTGGCTACAGGCAGGACGCCTGTAGCCAATTACAGCTCAGGGGCTGTAGTACACGCCCCCCCCTATAAAAGGCCGCCACGCCGTCTGCGCCGGTCACATGCTGTTCCGGCGCAGATTGAGCAGGCTGATTCTGTGACACTCTGCTGGATTTAGTTAGGTAGAGAGATTCACTTACAGAGATTGAGTTAGATAGATTCAGTTACAAAGATTGATTGAGAAAGAGGGGCTTGTAGTGTGTTCGTGGCAGGCAGGCAGAGCTCCTATATTTTGTTACCAGAAGCACCTATAGGACTTGTAGTGTGTTCGTGGCAGGCAGGCAGAGCTCCTATATTTTGTTACCAGAAGCACCTATAGGACTTGTAGTGTGTTCGTGGCAGGCAGGCAGAGCTCCTATATTTTGTTACCAGAAGCACCTATAGGACTTGTAGTGTGTTCGTGGCAGGCAGGCAGAGCTCCTATATTTTGTTACCAGAAGCACCTATAGGACTTGTAGTGTGTTCGTGGCAGGCAGGCAGAGCTCCTATATTTTGTTCCCAGAAGCACCTATAGGACTTGTAGTGTGTTCGTGGCAGGCAGGCAGAGCTCCTATATTTTGTTCCCAGAAGCACCTATAGGACTTGAAGTGTGTTAGTCCCATCACACACACAGAGCTATATTTTGTTCCCAGAAGCACCTATAGGACTTGAAGTGTGTTAGTCCCATCACACACACAGAGCTATATTTTGTTCCCAGAAGCACCTATAGGACTTGAAGTGTGTTAGTCCCATCACACACACAGAGCTATATTTTGTTCCCAGAGGCACCTATAGGACTTGAAGTGTGTTAGTCCCATTACACACACAGAGCTATATTTTCTTCCCAGAAGCACCTATAGGACTTGAAGTGTGTTAGTCCCATCACACACACAGAGCTATATTTTGTTCCCAGAAGCACCTATAGGACTTGAAGTGTGTTAGTCCCATCACACACACAGAGCTATATTTTCTTCCCAGAAGCACCTATAGGACTTGAAGTGTGTTAGTCCCATCACACACACAGAGCTATATTTTCTTCCCAGAAGCACCTATAGGACTTGAAGTGTGTTAGTCCCATCACACAGACCTTTATTTCCTTCCCAGAAGCACCTATAGGACTTGAAGTGTGTTAGTCCCATCACACACACAGAGCTATATTTTGTTCCCAGAAGCACCTATAGGACTTGAAGTGTGTTAGTCCCATCACACACACAGAGCTATATTTTGTTCCCAGAAGCACCTATAGGACTTGAAGTGTGTTAGTCCCATCACACACACAGAGCTATATTTTGTTCCCAGAAGCACCTATAGGACTTGAAGTGTGTTAGTCCCATCACACACACAGAGCTATATTTTTGTTCCCAGAGGCACCTATAGGACTTGAAGTGTGTTAGTCCCATTACACACACAGAGCTATATTTTCTTCCCAGAAGCACCTATAGGACTTGAAGTGTGTTAGTCCCATCACACACACAGAGCTATATTTTGTTCCCAGAAGCACCTATAGGACTTGAAGTGTGTTAGTCCCATCACACACACAGAGCTATATTTTCTTCCCAGAAGCACCTATAGGACTTGAAGTGTGTTAGTCCCATCACACACACAGAGCTATATTTTCTTCCCAGAAGCACCTATAGGACTTGAAGTGTGTTAGTCCCATCACACACACAGAGCTATATTTTCTTCCCAGAAGCACCTATAGGACTTGAAGTGTGTTAGTCCCATCACACAGACCTTTATTTTCTTCCCAGAAGCACCTATAGGACTTGAAGTGTGTTAGTCCCATCACACACACAGAGCTATATTTTGTTCCCAGAAGCACCTATAGGACTTGAAGTGTGTTAGTCCCATCACACACACAGAGCTATATTTTGTTCCCAGAGGCACCTATAGGACTTGAAGTGTGTTAGTCCCATTACACACACAGAGCTATATTTTCTTCCCAGAAGCACCTATAGGACTTGAAGTGTGTTAGTCCCATCACACACACAGAGCTATATTTTGTTCCCAGAAGCACCTATAGGACTTGAAGTGTGTTAGTCCCATCACACACACAGAGCTATATTTTCTTCCCAGAAGCACCTATAGGACTTGAAGTGTGTTAGTCCCATCACACACACAGAGCTATATTTTGTTCCCAGAAGCACCTATAGGACTTGAAGTGTGTTAGTCCCATCACACACACAGAGCTATATTTTCTTCCCAGAAGCACCTATAGGACTTGAAGTGTGTTAGTCCCATCACACAGACCTTTATTTCCTTCCCAGAAGCACCTATAGGACTTGAAGTGTGTTAGTCCCATCACACACACAGAGCTATATTTTGTTCCCAGAAGCACCTATAGGACTTGAAGTGTGTTAGTCCCATCACACACACAGAGCTATATTTTGTTCCCAGAGGCACCTATAGGACTTGAAGTGTGTTAGTCCCATTACACACACAGAGCTATATTTTCTTCCCAGAAGCACCTATAGGACTTGAAGTGTGTTAGTCCCATCACACACACAGAGCTATATTTTGTTCCCAGAAGCACCTATAGGACTTGAAGTGTGTTAGTCCCATCACACACACAGAGCTATATTTTCTTCCCAGAAGCACCTATAGGACTTGAAGTGTGTTAGTCCCATCACACACACAGAGCTATATTTTGTTCCCAGAAGCACCTATAGGACTTGAAGTGTGTTAGTCCCATCACACACACAGAGCTATATTTTCTTCCCAGAAGCACCTATAGGACTTGAAGTGTGTTAGTCCCATCACACACACAGAGCTATATTTTGTTCCCAGAAGCACCTATAGGACTTGAAGTGTGTTAGTGGCATCACACACACAGAGCTATATTTTGTTCCCAGAGGCACCTATAGGACTTGAAGTGTGTTAGTCCCATTACACACACAGAGCTATATTTTCTTCCCAGAAGCACCTATAGGACTTGAAGTGTGTTAGTCCCATCACACACACAGAGCTATATTTTGTTCCCAGAAGCACCTATAGGACTTGAAGTGTGTTAGTCCCATCACACACAGAGCTATATTTTGTTCCCAGAAGCACCTATAGGACTTGAAGTGTGTTAGTCCCATCACACACACAGAGCTATATTTTCTTCCCAGAAGCACCTATAGGACTTGAAGTGTGTTAGTCCCATCACACACACAGAGCTATATTTTCTTCCCAGAAGCACCTATAGGACTTGAAGTGTGTTAGTCCCATCACACACACAGAGCTATATTTTCTTCCCAGAAGCACCTATAGGACTTGAAGTGTGTTAGTCCCATCACACACACAGAGCTATATTTTGTTCCCAGAAGCACCTATAGGACTTGAAGTGTGTTAGTCCCATCACACACACAGAGCTATATTTTCTTCCCAGAAGCACCTATAGGACTTGAAGTGTGTTAGTCCCATCACACACACAGAGCTATATTTTGTTCCCAGAAGCACCTATAGGACTTGAAGTGTGTTAGTCCCATCACACACACAGAGCTATATTTTCTTCCCAGAAGCACCTATAGGACTTGAAGTGTGTTAGTCCCATCACACACACAGAGCTATATTTTGTTCCCAGAAGCACCTATAGGACTTGAAGTGTGTTAGTGGCATCACACAGAGCTCCTCTATTTTCTTTGCAGAAGCACCCATAGGACTTCTAGTGTGTTAGTGGCATCACACAGAGCTCCTATATATTCTTCTCAGCAGCACCCACAGGACTTCTAGTGTGTTAGTGGCATCACACAGAGCTCCTCTATTTTCTTTGCAGAAGCACCCATAGGACTTCTAGTGTGTTAGTGGCATCACACAGAGCTCCTATATATTCTTCTCAGCAGCACCCACAGGACTTCTAGTGTGTTAGTGGCATCACACAGAGCTCCTCTATTTTCTTTGCAGAAGCACCCACAGGACTTCTAGTGTGTTAGTGGCATCACACAGAGCTCCTCTATTTTCTTTGCAGAAGCACCCATAGGACTTCTAGTGTGTTAGTGGCATCACACAGAGCTCCTATATATTCTTCTCAGCAGCACCCACAGGACTTCTAGTGTGTTAGTGGCATCACACAGAGCTCCTCTATTTTCTTTGCATAAGCACCCACAGGACTTCTAGTGTGTTAGTGGCATCACACAGAGCTCCTCTATTTTCTTTGCATAAGCACCCACAGGACTTCTAGTGTGTTAGTGGCATCACACAGAGCTCCTCTATTTTCTTTGCATAAGCACCCACAGGACTTCTAGTGTGTTAGTGGCATCACACAGAGCTCCTCTATTTTCTTTGCATAAGCACCCACAGGACTTCTAGTGTGTTAGTGGCATCACACAGAGCTCCTCTATTTTCTTTGCAGAAGCACCCACAGGACTTCTAGTGTGTTAGTGGCATCACACAGAGCTCCTCTATTTTCTTTGCAGAAGCACCCATAGGACTTCTAGTGTGTTAGTGGCATCACACAGAGCTCCTATATATTCTTCTCAGCAGCACCCACAGGACTTCTAGTGTGTTAGTGGCATCACACAGAGCTCCTCTATTTTCTTTGCATAAGCACCCACAGGACTTCTAGTGTGTTAGTGGCATCACACAGAGCTCCTCTATTTTCTTTGCAGAAGCACCCATAGGACTTCTAGTGTGTTAGTGGCATCACACAGAGCTCCTATATATTCTTCTCAGCAGCACCCACAGGACTTCTAGTGTGTTAGTGGCATCACACAGAGCTCCTCTATTTTCTTTGCAGAAGCACCCATAGGACTTCTAGTGTGTTAGTGGCATCACACAGAGCTCCTATATATTCTTCTCAGCAGCACCCACAGGACTACCGACTACAATGGCTGGAAGACCGCCAAGGGGAGGCAGAGCGTGCAGAGCCAAGAACACAGGGCAGGCAGGCTCTGTTTCTAGTGGACGTGGCCGTGGACGTGGACGTGGTCGTGCATCGTCATCAGCACGTGGCCATGGGACACGCGCGTCTTTGTTTTCGGCAGCTGGACATGTGGAGCCGCATCATGCTGAAGGCTTGGTAGAATGGATGACCAAGCCCTCCTCATCCTCCTCATCCTCTCTCACCCAGGCTCAGGGTACTGACAGAGCATCATCAGCCACCCCTTCCCTAGACCCACCATGTCCTCCTGAGGAGTCCCCCGAACTCTTTGAGCACAGTGTTGGGTACATGCTCCAGGAGGATGCCCAACGATTCGAAGGCTCGGATGACGATACCCAGCTTGAGGAATCTGGCAGTACTGTTCCACCAGCTGCAGCTTACTGCCAGGTTTGCTCTAGTGGTGAAGAGGGAGGGGATGATGAGGTCACTGACTCCACGTGGGTGCCTCAAGGGAGAGAGGATGAGGAGGAGGACGAGGAGGAGGAGGATGCGGCGTCACATGTCCAATGAGGCAGGATGCCCCCTGGAGGCCAGGTAGAGGCCAGCACAGCAACTGTACAACACCGCAGAGCTCCGCCTGTGCAGGGCGCTGCCTCTGCACGTTATCAGAAAAGTTCTTTGGTGTGGGCCTTTTTTGAGACGAGTGCAGCAGATCGCACCACTGCTATTTGCAATATTTGTCTCAAGCGTATCTCGCGTGGCCAAAACATCAGCCGCTTGGGCACGACAAGCATGACCAGACATATGGCGACCTGCCATGCAGCTCGTTGGCAGGCACACATAAAAGACCCACACCAAAGAACTAAGCGGACCTCTCCTTGCTCCTCCTCAGCTGGGATCTCCATCCCCACTACACCTTCAGTCCTCTCTGAAAGCTGCTCTGAGAGGACTGAAGGTGTAGAATTAGGTGTGTCACAACCAAGTACTTGCAGTACACCGACGTCCGATTGCAGCAGGCAAATTTCCCTGCCCCAGCTGCTGGACCGTAGAAAGAAGTACACTCCCAGCCATCCACATGCCCAGCGGTTGAATGCTAGCCTTGCTAAATTGCTAGCACTTCAACTGCTGCCTTTTCAGTTGGTAGACTCGGCCCCCTTCCGTGAGTTTGTTCAATGTGCGGTTCCTCAGTGGCAGGTTCCCAAACGCCACTTTTTCTCGCGGAAGGCGATTCCGTCTCTCTACCGGCATGTGGAGGGCAATGTCCATGCCTCGCTGGACAGGGCGGTCAGCGGTAAGGTGCATATTACCGCTGACTCATGGTCCAGCAGGCATGGACAGGGACGGTACCTTTCTTTCACGGCCCATTGGGTCACTCTATTGGCAGCTGGGAGGGATGCAGGACAAGGTGCAGTAGTGTTGGAGGTTGTTCCGCCACCACGCCTCCAAAACTCGACTACTGCTACTGGTTGTGACACACCTCTCTCCTCCACCCCCTCCTCTTCTTCTTCCTCCAGTGCTCTGTCCTTGGAACCAGCGGTGCTCCGTAGGCGTACAAGGGGCTACGCAAGTACGCAGGCAAAAAGATGCCATGCCGTGCTTGCGCTGGTGTGTTTGGGGGACAGGAGCCACACTGGGCCAGAGGTTCTGGCAGCTCTGCAGGGGCAGGCCGAGAGGTGGTTGACGCCACGTCAGCTTAAGCCAGGAATGGTCGTTTCTGACAATGGCACCAACCTCCTCTCCGCCCTGCGACAGGGGCAGCTCACCCATGTGCCCTGCATGGCTCACGTCCTCAACCTGGTGGTGCAGCGGTTCTTGGGCAGGTTCCCAGGCTTACAGGATGTCCTGAGGCAGGCCAGGAAAGTCTGTGTGCATTTCCGCCGATCTTATAATGCCAGTGCTCGGCTGACTGAGCTGCAAAAGGAGCTGAACCTGCCCAAGAACCGCCTAATATGTGACATGCCCACCAGGTGGAACTCAACGTTGGCCATGCTGCAGCGACTGCACACGCAGCAGAGGGCCATCAATGAGTACCTTTGCGACTACGGCACCAGGACAGGGTCAGGGGAGCTTGGTTTTTTTTCCCCACGTCAGTGGAGCATGATCAGGGATGCATGCACTGTCCTCTCACCATTTGAGGAGGCCACGAGGATGGTGAGCAGTGACAGTGCATGCATCAGTGACACTGTCCCTCTTGTCCACCTGTTGGAGCATACGCTGCGTGGGATAATGGACAGGGCACTTGAGGCAGAACAGAGGCAGGAAGAGGAGGACTTCCTTGCCTCTCAAGGCCCCCTTTATCCGGACAGTGTTCCTTCTGTCCCACCCATCACACAGGAAGAGGATGAGGAGGAGGAGGAGGAGGAGGAGGATTGTGTGAGCATGGAGGTGGAGCCTGGCACTCAGCATCAGCAGCAGCAGTCTTTTAGGGATGATGTACAGTCCCAACAAACCAGTGGACTTGTACGTGGCTGGGAGGAGGTGGCTGGCGATCATGTCATCCTCAGTGACCCAGAAGACTCCGGACCGAATGCCTCAGCTAACCTACGCTGCATGGCCTCCCTGATCCTGCAAAGCCTGCGGAAGGATCCTCGTGTTCTTCGGATCAAGGAGAGGGACCATTACTGGCTGGCCAATCTCCTTGATCCGCGGTACAAGGGTAAGGTTGCGGACCTTATCTTGCCGTCGCAGAGGGAGCAGAGGATGAGACATCTCAGGGAGGCCTTGCAGAAAGGTCTGTGCAACGCGTTCCCAGAAACTGGGAGGCTACAAACTCCTGGTCCTGGGCGACGAGTTGCTGAGGCTTCGGTCAGTGGCAGAAGGAGCGGTGGGGAAGGTGGACGTCTGACCGATGCGTTCAGACAATTTTTTAGTCCGCAGCCCCAAGGTATGATCGGTTCCAGCAACCATCGCCAGCGTCTGATATACATGGTGCAGGAATACCTTGGGGCAAGGTCAGACTTGGACACCTTTCCCACCGAAAATCCTCTGGCTTACTGGGTCCTGAGGATGGATCACTGGCCAGAGCTTGCACAGTATGCAATTGAGCTACTGGCCTGTCCTGCCTCCAGCGTTCTTTCCGAACGCACATTCAGTGCTGCTGGAGGATTTGTGACTGATCATAGGGTGCGCCTGTCCACCGCCTCGGTTGATCGACTGACATTCATCAAAATGAATCAGTCTTGGATCACCACCAGCTACCAGGCACCTGAGGCGGATATAACCGAATAATTTTTAATGTCACATCCCTTCAAGACTGCCTATGCTGATGCTGAGTGACTGTCCTCTTATGTTCACTGACTATCCTCTTCCTCCTCCTCAATGATCCATGCCACCACACCAGTGCCTAAGGCACAATTTTTCAGCCCCTGTTTAACAGGGGCGTGTACTTCCAATTTTTTAAAAAAATGCTTCGCAACACGTGTGACTGCTGTGCTCCAAGTACAGTATCTGTGAGGGCCGGGTTGCAGTGTTGTGGCACCAGCACCAGTGCCTAAGGCACAATTTTTCAGCCCCTGTTTAACAGGGGCGGGTACTTACAATTTTTTAAAAAAATGCTTCGCAACACGTGTGACTGCTGTGCTCCAAGTACAGTATCTGTGAGGGCCGGGTTGCAGTGTTGTGGCACCAGCACCAGTGCCTAAGGCACAATTTTTCAGCCCCTGTTTAACAGGGGCGGGTACTTACAATTTTTTAAAAAAATGCTTCGCAACACGTGTGACTGCTGTGCTCCAAGTACAGTATCTGTGAGGGCCGGGTTGCAGTGTTGTGGCACCAGCACCAGTGCCTAAGGCACAATTTTTCAGCCCCTGTTTAACAGGGGCGGGTACTTACAATTTTTTAAAAAAATGCTTCGCAACACGTGTGACTGCTGTGCTCCAAGTACAGTATCTGTGAGGGCCGGGTTGCAGTGTTGTGGCACCAGCACCAGTGCCTAAGGCACAATTTTTCAGCCCCTGTTTAACAGGGGCGTGTACTTCCAATTTTTTAAAAAAATGCTTCGCAACACGTGTGACTGCTGTGCTCCAAGTACAGTCTCTGTGAGGGGTTGCAGTGTTGTGGCACCAGCACCAGTGCCTAAGGCACAATTTTTCAGCCCCTGTTTAACAGGGGCGGGTAATTACAAATCTTGATCTAATAGTTCACAGCAGGGCCCATTCCTGCGCCCACCAAGAGTAACTATGAGGGCCTGCAGTCTTGTGGCAACACCGTCCACCACCACCGCCAAAGGCCCAATTTTTCTGCCCTGTTCATCAGGTGCTTGCAATTACAAATCTTGATCTAATAACTCACAACAGGGCCCATTCCTGCGCCCACCAAGAGTAACTGTGAGGGCCTACAGTCTTGTGGCAACACCGTCCACCACCACCGCCAAAGGCCCAATTTTTCTGCCCTGTTCATCAGGTGCTTGCAATTACAAATCTTGATCTAATAACTCACAGCAGGGCCCATTTCTGCGCCCACCAAGAGTAACTATGAGGGCCTACAGTCTTGTGGCAACACCGTCCACCACCACCGCCAAAGGCCCAATTTTTCTGCCCTGTTCATCAGGTGCTTGCAATTACAAATCTTGATCTAATAACTCACAGCAGGGCCCATTCCGGCGCCCACCAAGAGTAACTGTGAGAGCTTACAGTCTTGTGGCAACACCGTCCACCACCACCACCACCCCCAATTTTTCTGCCCTGTTCAACAGGTGCATGCAATTACAAATCTTGATCTATTAACTCATAGCAGGGCCCATTCCTGTGCCCACCAGTCTTGTGGCTACACCAACATCCAATAGGGCAAATTTCTGCAGAGTATATACGCCAGGCCCCTACTTTCAAACATCCAACTTACAAACGACTCCTACTTGCAAATGGAAAGAGAAAACAGGAAGTGAGAGGAAATCTACCCCTAGGAAGGGAAATTCTATCCTGTTAGATTTAATTTGGGAAAAAGGTATCTCCTCTCTACTGATACTTTATCACCAATCCTTGTTTCAATTAAAACCCCACTTTTCCAAAAACATTTGTCATTGGGACGGAAAGTGAGGTGACATGTTCTGAACAGATGTGCAAAGACAGCAAATGTTACAGGGGTGATAACCCCTCCCTATGTTCTCCAAAAAGCTTAAAAATAGATTTTTTTTGGGATGGAGCTACACTTCATAATGTACCTGTTCAGATTCTACTTAAGAACAAACCTAAAGCCGCAAGTGGTTTTAAATGGCTTCTTTTTTTCCTTTACAAATGTCATTTTGTGCAAGGACAGTTCTAAACACGGGAAACACATGCCACTTCACAGGCATACTTTAGACACCCCCCAGGTACCATATTTAAAGGAAAATTTCACTTTTTTTTTTTCACTTTATGCATCATTAAAATGACTGCTCCCGAAAAAACGTTAGTTTTTAAAAGTTCTTTTTGCATTGATATATGTCCCCTGGGGCAGGACCCGGGTCCCCAAACCTGTTTTATGACATTAACATGCATATTGGCCGTTGTAATTAGCACTTTTGATTTCGAACGTTCGCGTCCATTATAACGTATAGGGTTCGAAAATTTGCGCGAACTTTCGGTCCGTTCGAAGGTTCTGGTTCGAACCGAACCCGGGGGTGTTCGGCTCATCCCTAGTCCCCACGCTCTGGTACTATGAGAGGCTCCACTTTCTCAAAGACCAGGCTACTGTCAGGAAGTCACTCTTGACTCTTCCTTGCACGCGTCCTTCCACGCACGCCACCCCTGATGAGGCTTCCGAGGAGCAACCTGGGCCTTCCAGTCTGGAATATGTGCAGGTGCCCGGCTTGTTCCAGGTATAGTAGTTTTGGAACCATTTTGGGGAATAATTAATGATGTTCAGTTAATTCAGGATCCCCAATTGCTTAGTTCCTAACGTGAGTGACATATCAACAGACAGTGGTGTTGGAGACATTTTTGGGAAGAGTGTAAACTGCAGGGCTGAGAATTGTATGGTTTTCTATTTGTAAACATTTTGCAACAGTCACTAGATGAGAATTGTGTGCGTTTGATGAACAAATAACTGAAACTATGTCCCTTTTTCATACACAGGAAGACCTCAGCCAGGAGGTGGCTGTGGAAGGTGGCAGTCAGGAGGAGGCAGGGGTTAGTGGCAGCCAACAGGGGGGTAGGCGTAGGAGCCTGACTGTCTCCCAAGTCTCTCCCCTCCGCCTTCCCTACAGAAGGGCGAAAAGCATGGGGGAGGTGGGAGAGTCAGCGCTCCAGCTGATACGAGATGCCTCAGCCTCCCTATATGCCACACCCACCTACGAGGAGGCCTTTGCCTCCTTGGTTGCCAATAAAATGACGGGTATGGAGGCGGGGCAACGCAGCATGTGTGAGGAGGTCATCCTCAAAATCCTAAATGAGGGGATGGCTGGGGAGATGACTCCCCTCACACATGTTTGCGAGAGTGACCTTGCTCCGCCTCCTCCTCCTCCTTCTGCCACCCCACCAGCACCAGCACCACGGCGTGGAAGGAAGCGTACAAGGAAGACAAGAGAGTGATGACCTTGATTCAGTCTGGTCTGAGAGAAGATGGAGCCTCTCGTAGGACCAGAGCCTGGGGACCTAGATGGCATCTGCTGCAGTTCCGGATGTTTTGGACTTCAGGACCAGATTGCGCTCCCTTATTATTTAGATAGGTACTCTTCATGCCCCCAATTTTTGAAGCCAGAAAAATGATGGTTGCCATGGGTGTCCAAGGCTTTACAAATTCCCCAAGTTTCACCATGGCTGCGTTCCTCTTTGGTTTGTTGCTGAGACCTAAATAAATGTTTTTTGGATTTGAAAGAATCAGTGACTATTGTGTTTTACTTTTCTACAATGACAGTTTTTCTTTGAGTAGGCAGGTACATTTCACTAATCCTAAAGTAGAATTAACAAGGGGCACCAACAACCAACAAACTCCTAGTAAATTTAAGCAAGAAATACAAATGTTAATAATGTGGTTTTGCTAAGTTGAGACACACAACCCCCCTCCAAAAAAAAAAAAAAAAATCTCCTTCAAATATGTATTCCCAAAAAAAAAAAAAAAAAACAGACAAATCATGGTAAAAATATAACAAAGATTGTTTTCCGATCTGAGTAAAAATAAACATGTAGTGTATAAATGCTGCAAAGTAATAAAGAAGTAAGTTTGTGAGAAGTGAGGGTAAATAGGAGCAGCTAAAAGATGTCATTCTTGTTGCATTGTAAAGAAAAAGAGAATGCGCTGCATTAAAGACATTTTAACATTGCAGCGTGACGAATGTGCTGTGTCGATTAGGAAAGGTAGTTTTACCTGACCGAGCGCTTCCGTCACAGAATTTCTTCTGAGCATGCGTAGCACTTTGTCCGTCGGACAACCGTACACACGATCGGATTTGGTGTGATCGGACCGTGTTGACGGCAAAGTTTTCCAGCAGGAGATAAGACTTTGTCCGTCGGACAAACCGACGAACACTGTCCGATGGTGCATACACACGGTCTGATTTTTCAACAACATTGTCCGATCGGACAGAATCCATGAAAAAGTCCGACCGTGTGTATGGGGCTTAAGGAGGGCAAGGAGAAGAAGAAGGATGGTTGTCATGCGTCCTCATTTCTATAATCAGCTCACCTTAATGGATCATTTCCCTGAAGTGGAAGTGTTCTCTAAATTTCAATCTAAAGACCTCATTATGCTTCTCTTTGGGGAAGTGAGACCTTTTATGCAGTCCCCCACACTGCATAGTCATGTCATACCACCCATGACCAAGTTGCTGGCTGTTCTGCACTTTCTGAGCAAGGCCTCCTATCAGATGGTAGCAGGAAAGGTGGTGGGGGTATTGCAGCCATCTTTCTCACATTTGCTTTCTAAGGCCCTGTAGGTTTTCAGGCAAATTGCCCCCAAATATATCTTATATACAAAATAAATTGCGCTCATATAGCGTGAGTGATCACAAATGATAAAATAAAAGCAAAAATACAGTACTGGTGAAGTACAAAACGTAATAGTGAAAAAACAATGAAAGAACTCTTCATCAATAGAGGTGAAAACAACAACAGTTAAGTCTAATCCTGCATTCTTTGGCAAAACACAGCGTGCTCTGCTGAGAGAGCCATAATTGTCAAGGGTGCCTTTGGCCAATCATGGCTCAGGGGGACTAAGTCCACGCCCCACACTATATAAGGCTGCTTACAGAGCAGCCGTGTGTGGTGCTGTTGGCATGGACAGAGAGATAGCTTGAGTTAGATTAAGCAGGCAGGTTATTAAATTAGTGGCAGTGTATTTGATATATTTATATACAGTGGTGTGAAAAAGTGTTTGCCCCCTTCCTCATTTCCTGTTCCTTTGCATGTTTGTCACACTTAAGTGTTTGGGAACATCAAACCAATTTAAACAATAGTCAAGGACAACACAAGTAAACACAAAATGCAATTTGTAAATGAAGGTGTTTATTATTAAAGGTGAAAAAAAATCCAAACCATCATGGCCCTGTGTGAAAAAGTGATTGCCCCCTAGACCTAATAACTGGTTGGGCCACCCTTAGCAGCAACAACTGCAACCAAGCGTTTGCGATAACGTGCAATGAGGCTTTTACAGCGTCCTGGAGGAATTTTGGCCCACTCATCTTTGCAGAATTGTCCTAATTCAGTTACATTAGAGGGTTTTCGAGCATGAACGGCCTTTTTAAGGTCATACCACAACATCTCAATAGGATTCAGGTCAGGACTTTGGCTAGGCCACTCCAAAGTCTTCATTTTGTTTTTCTTCAGCCATTCGGTGGTGGACTTGCTGGTGTGTTTAGGATCATTGTCCTGCTGCAGAACCCAAGTTCGTTTCAGCTTGAGTACACGAACAGATGGTCGGACATTCTCCTTCAGGATCTCTTGGTAGACAGCAGAATTCATAGTTCCTTTTATCACGGCAAGTCTTCCAGGTCCTGAAGCAGCAAAACAGCCCCAGACCATCACACTACCACCACCATATTTTACTGTTGGTATAATGTTCTTTTTCTGAAATGCAGTGTTCCTTCTACGCCAGATATACTTGGACACACACCTTCCAAAGAGTTCCACTTTTGTCTCATCGGTCCACAGAATGTTGTCCCAAAAGTCTTGGGGATCATCAAGATTTGTTGTGGAGAAATTGAGACGAGCTTTGATGTTCTTTTTGCTCAGCAGTGGTTTTTCTCCTTGGAACTCTGCCATGCAGGCCATTTTTGCCCAGTCTTTTCCTGATGGTGGAGGCATGAACGCTGACCTTAACTGAGGCAAGTGAGGCCTGCAGTTCCTTGGACGTTGTTGTGGGGTCTTTTGTGACCTCTTGGATGAGTCGTCGCTGCGCTCTTGGGGTAATTTTGGGCGGCCGGCCACTTCTGGGAAGGTTCACCACTGTTCCATGTCTTCGCCATTTGTGGATAATGGCTCTCACTGTGGTTCGCTGGATTCCCAAAGCTTTGGAAATGGCTTTATAACCCTTTCCAGACTGATAGATCTCAATTACTTTCTTTCTCAATTGTTCCTGAATTTCTTTGGGTCTCGGCATGATGTGTAGCTTTTAAGGATCTTCTGGTGGACCTTACTGTGTCAAGCAGCTCCTATTTAAGTGATGCCTTGATTGTGAACAGGTGTGGCAAAAATCAGGCCTGGGTGTGGCTAGAGAAATTGAACTCAGGTGTGGACAACCACAGTTATAGTATGTTTTAACAAGGGGGGCAATCACTTTTTCACACAGGGCCATGATGGTTTGGATTTTTTTTCACCTTTAATAATAAACACCTTCATTTACAAATTGCATTTTGTGTTTACTTGTGTTGTCCTTGACTATTGTTTAAATTGGTTTGATGTTCCCAAACACTTAAGTGTGACAAACATGCAAAGGAACAGGAAATGTATATATATATATATATATATATATATATATATATATATATATATATATATATATATATACAGTCAGTCTAGTAAGTATATATGTATATATACAGTATCTTAGAAAAGTGAGTACACCCCTCACATTTTTGTAAATATTTTATTATATCTTTTCATGTGACAAAACTAAAGAAATTACACTTTGCTACTATGTAAAGTAGTGAGTGTACAGCTTGTATAACAGTGTACATTTGCTGTCCCCTCAAAATAACTCAACATACAGCCATTAATGTCTAAACAGCTGACAACAAAAGTGAGTACACCCCTAAGTGAAAATGTCCAAATTGGGCCCAAAGTGTCAATATTTTGTGTGGCCACCATTATTTTCCAGCACTACCTTAACCCTCTTGGGCATAGAGTTCACCAGAGCTTCACAGGTTGCCACTGGAGTCTTCTTCCACTCCTCCATGAGGACATCACAGAGCTGGTGGATGTTAGAGACCTTGCGCTCCTCCACCTTCTGTTTGAGGATGCCCCACAGATGCTCAATAGGGTTTAGGTCTGGAGACACGTTTGGCCAGTCCATCCTCTTTACCCTTAGCTTCTTTAGCAAGGCAGTGGTCATCTTGGAGGTGTGTTTGGGGTCGTTATCATGTTAAAAAAAAATACTGCCCTGCGGCCCAGTCTCCGAAGGGAGGGGATCATGCTCTGCTTCAGTATGTCACAGTACAAGTTGGCATTCAGTGTTCCCTCAATGAACTGTAGCTCCCAGTGCCATCAGCACTCATGCAGCCCCAGACCATGACAGTCCCACCACCATGCTTGACTGTAGGCAAGACACACTTGTCTTTGTATTCCTCACTTGGTTGCCGCCACACACGCTTGACACCATCTGAACCAAATAAGTTTATCTTGGTCTCATCAAACCACAGGACATGGTTCCAGTAATCCATGCCCTTGGTCTGCTTGTCTTCAGCAAACTGTTTGCAGGCTTTCTTGTGAATCATCTTTAGAAGAGGCTTCCTCCTGGGATGAGAGTCATGCAGACCAATTTGATGCAGTGTGCAGCGTGTGGTCTGAGAACTGACAGGCTGACCCCCCACCCCTTCAACCTCTGCAGCAATGCTGGCAGCACTCAGACATCTATTTCCCAAAGACAACCTCTGGATATGACGCTGAGCACGTGTACTCAACTTCTTTGGTTGACCATGGCGAGGCCTGTTCTGAGTGGAACCTGTCCTGTTAAACTACTGTATGGTTTTGGTCACTGTGCTGCAGCTCAGTTTCAGGGTCTTGGCAATCTTCTTATAGCCTAGACCATCTTTATGTAGAGCAACAATTCTTTTTTTCAGATCCCCAGAAAGTTCTTCGCCATGTTGAAGTGCCATGTTGAACTTCCAGTGACCAGTATGAGAGAGTGAGAGAGCGATAACACCAAATTTAAAACACCTGCTCACCATTCACACCTGAGACCTTGTAACACTAACAAGTCACATGACACCGGGGAGGGAAAATGGCTAATTGGGCCCAATTTGTTCAGTGTTGTCACATGAAAAGATATAATAAAATATTTACAAAAATGTGAGGGGTGTACTCACTTGTGTGAGATACTGTATAAATATTAATACACTGCCTTCCAACGCAGCTGCCAAATCGGTCTTTTCCACCGGCTCCTTGTCCATAGTCACTCCTTCCGTAGCCCCACCATCATGCACGGAGGAGTCCCCAGAATTATTTTATATTATATTACGACTATAGTCGTAATATTATATTACGACTTTTGACATAATATTTCACAGCAGGGCCCATTCCAGCGCCGAACACAAGTATCTGTGAGGGGTTACAGTGTTGTGGCACCACCCTCACCACCACCCAAGGCCCAATTTTGCTGCCCCTGTTTAACAGGGGCATGTAATTACAATTCTTGATAAAATATTTCACAGCAAGGCCTGTTCCTGTGGCCAACAAGAGTAACTGTGAGGGCTTACAGTGTTCTGGTATCACCAACACCTAAGGCCCAATTTTCTGAAGAGTATATAGGGCAGGTCGTATAGTATATATACTGCTGTTCAGAGTCCTGAGGGACCCCCATGCCATTTAAAAAAAAATTGGGTGCGGGGTTCCCCTTAATATCCATACCAGACCTGAAGGGTATGGATTTTGGGGGGGGACATCCACACCATTTTTTTTTGGTATTTTTGGCATTTTTATCTATATTGCCAGGATCCGACAACACATTACAGCCGCAAGCAGTTTTAAATGACATTTTTTTCCTTTAGAAATGCTGTGGCACTATATTAAACATCGGAAAGGTGAGCTACTTTACAGACATACTAAGGACACCCCTCAGGCAGGATATTTAAAGGAATATTTCATTTTTATTGTTTCACTTTAAGCATTATTAACCGCTTCCCGACCGCCTCATGTAGATATACTTCTACAGAATGGCACGGGCAGGCAAAACCACGTACCTGTACGTCCCCTTTAAGTTGCTTGTCCGTGTGGCGCGCACGCCGCCAGCGGCGCGCTCGCGACCCGGTCGGGAGCTCCGTGACCCCGGCCGCGGGACCAGCCGGGAACAGCCAATCAATGACAGGCAGAGTAGGAAGCGCGGGGAGAGGTTTGTTTACACGAACCTCTCCCCGTTCTTCAGCTCCGTAACCCAATCGCGGGACACCAGCGGCGATCGGGTTACGGAGCTGAAGAACGGGGAGAGGTTTGTGTAAACAAACCTCTCCCCGCGCTTCCTACTCTGCCTGTCATTGATTGGCTGTTCCCGGTCATCGGGAAAGCCGATCAATGACGTCAGACGTCAGCCCCTCCCCCTAATGTAAAAAAACACACACGTCAGAGCCCATAACCCCTCCCCTCCCCCTAGTGGTTAACTCTTTCACTACAACTGTCATTTATACAGGAATCAATGCATGTAAATAGCATTGATTGCTGTATAAATGACAATGGTCCCAAAAATGTGTCAAAAATGTCCGATGTGTCCGCCATAATGTCGCAGTCACAATAAAAATCGCTGATCGCCGCCATTACTAGTAAAAAAAAAAATATTAATAAAAATGCTATAAAACTATCCCCTATATTGTAAACGCTATAACTTTTGCGCAAACCAATCAATAATCGATAATTGCGATTTTTTTACCAAAAATATGTAGAAGAATACGTATCGGCCTAAACTGAGGAAAAAAAAAGTTTTTTTATATATTTTTTGGGGATATTTATTATAGCAAAAAGCAAAAAATATTGAATTTTTTTCAAAATTGTCGCTCTATTTTTGTTTATAGCGCAAAAAATAAAAACCGCAGGGGCGATCAAATACCACCAAAAGAAAGCTCTATTTGTGGGAAAAAAAGGACGCCAATTTTGTTTTGGAGCCACGTCGCACGACCGCGCAATTGTCAGTTAAAGCGACGCAGTGCCGAATCACAAAAAGGGGCCTGGTCCTTTGGCTGCCAATTGGTCCGGGGCTGAAGTGGTTAAAATCAGTGCTCCCGAAAAAATTTCCATTTAAAAAAAAAAATTTTGCATTGATACATGTCCCCTGGGGCAGGGCCTGGGCCCCCAAACACTTTTTATGGCAATAACTTGCATATAAGCCTTTTTAGCACTTTTTCACGTTCCTGTCCCATAGACTTTAATGGTGTTCGCATGTTCAAACAAATTTTTTGCGTGTTCTGCTGCGAACCAAACCGGGGGGGGGGGGTGTTCGGCTCATCCCTATACCAATGTCTTGCTCTTGGATCAATTTTGGAAGTAGCATCTATTGGACACAATTTGACACAATAAACACATGTTAGACCCGAATTCTGGACGTATGCATGTGAAGGTAGGAATAATAAATACATGCTTACATTGAACTATGGATGCTTTAACAAGTTCCTGCCCATCCTATGGGCGACTGATGACGGGGCCAGCCTCTCATTGATCCGGGTGGACGTTATATGATGTCCTCCAGATCGTGCCACGTAGTATTACCAGCTGCGTCCAAAAATCATAAAAATCTTTAAAGAATATAATATAAATAAAAAAAAAAAAAAAATTTGAAAACAAAAATGATTATACATTTTTTATTTTTTCCTACTGTCACCAGTCAGTGTCCCTGATCACCGCCACACCTGTTAAATGATGAACCTGTACTGCTCTGGTGACAGTATGTAAAAAAAAATTAAATTTCTTCATATTCCCAAAAATTATGACAAATAACGACAACTTCATAAAACTTACCATGCCTCTTATTAAATACCTTGGACTGGCTACATACCAAAAAGTGGTCATTTGGGGGACATATGTACTGTCCTGACGTTTTTGGGTCTCACGAAATGAGATAGGGTATCGGTACATCAGGACGGATCAATTTTCAGATATATACTATTGTTTGTGGTCTGTATAACTTTTCTACAGACTAAACAATATACACTGATTTGGGTTATTTTTACCAAAGAAATGTAGCAGAATACATTTTTGCCTAAGATCATGACGAAAGAATATTTATTTTTTACATTTTATAAGAGAAACAAAGAAAAAAATTTAGCAAAAAATTTATTATATACCACCAAAAGAAAGCTCTATTTGTGTGACCGCGCAATTGTCATTCAAAATGTGACAGGGCTGAAAGATAAATATTGGCCTGGGCAGCAAGGCGGTAAAAGTGTCCAGTATTGAAGTGGTTAAGGATGCAGCAGGTTCCTTGTGCTGCATACTGTAAAAAAAACACGAGTAAAAAAACTTTTCCAATGGATGACTTGATTCCAATAGAACATAAAGAAACACAAGCATAAATATACATGTACCGCTGATGTTGATAAATCTGCCTCAAAGTTGGATGTTTGGAGTTGTAAATAAAGAAAATTTCTTGTTAAGATTCCATGTAGTTTGTGGTTCTACCATTTTCCTATTCTAAACCATATCAAACAAATGCACAGCAAACATGTTGGGGCATGCTTCATCCCAAACAAATAGGGAAGAAAGGCTGAACATTCACACTGGGCATTTTTGGTTAAACAAACAGGAAACATGTGTACAGCAAGCAGTGAGGGAGCCACAGCAGAAGTGTACAGCTAAAAAGGGATCTAAGCGTGCAGAAATAAGGCATCTTATACAGAAAAAACACGCCACATGCAAGGTAGGCACCAGAAATGAGACAGATAAAACAGAAAAAAACATATGCCACAAGCAAGGTTTGCACCAGAAATGAGACATCTAACAGAGAACATGTGCCCCAAGCAAGGTACGCACCACAAATTAGGCAGATAAAACAGATAAAAACATATGCCACAAGCCAAACAAGAAAGTACATGTGCTAAGACAAATGAGGCTGTTGAAAGGCTTACCATGTGCTCCACCAAATCCAGAATGTTTGGCTTCTCTTCTGCTGAGCTCTCCTCTGCCATCGCTCGCTTTTGCCAGGGCCCTGAGGGATGTGCACTGGAAAAGAAGTGCTGCCCGCTGGATATGGCAACACCTGCGGTAAATTACCGCACACCTACTGTAAATTACCGCACTGTTTCATTTGGAAATTCCGCAAAACACGGCCAAATACTGCATACTGTATTTTAGAAGCTTTTCTTTGAGAATGCCATAAAAACGTTTTGAAAAAGGTGAACGTTATTTTACCAAATTTCTTAAGGTGCTCGATATCACTTTATGAATGGAGCCCAGTATCTGCCTACATTGCTGGCATTACTATCAAACCCAGTCCTGCCAGCATTGGGGCCCCTGTTTGTAGTCCTTGTGATGCTTTCCTCACAGTATGGGCTTTAAGTTCTCCATTTTCTTCCCAGTCCTCTGCCTTTTTTGGAGTTGTAGCCCCCCCCCCCCCTCATACTGCACCTGAATCTGGCCACCATAGGCAGCTACACTCTTCAGTAGCCCACTCTGTCCAGCCTCTACTGGGTGGTGGGGTTTTTCTCTCTCTTTGTGAAACCACAGCCAGCATCTCTTTAAAAGAGCGATTGCTGCACAATTCAGGCTTCCAAGAGACCATGCCAACTGCTGCTGTTGGCAAGGGCTACTGGGGAGTGTAGTTACCCATGACTAAGACCCACTGTGTAGGAGGGACTACAAATCCCAGAAGGACAGGGGAGAGGAGAAGGTGTACTTAACTATAAAAGGATAACTTGAGACCCATCTGGGGAGAGATCACCACAAAGGTTGCAGAGAGAGAGAGTGTACAAGCTGGTTCTGCTGAGGGTCTGCTGTTGTAGTAGGACCTGTACTGTGTGGAGGAGAGTAGGGAAAGTTGCCCTGGGCTGCCACTGCTTACCTGGACTGTGCTGTTGTGACTAGTGTTGGATGAGTAGTTTCGCCCGAGCATTAGTTTGTGCCAAACATTGGCTGTTCGGCCCGTTCGTCCAACACCAAAATTTGCAGGGTGTTTGATGAGTGTTCGCCCGCCGAACGCCCTGCAATGCACTGAGCACTGCATAGTGCATTTTGCGCCCTGATTGGGCAAAGCTTTGCCCAATCAGGGTGCAGTATAAGCTGGTTGTTAAGGAGTGAGGCCGGGAAGCTGACCGCAGCATTCTTAACAACCGATGAGTCATCAGCTGTCAATGGGTTTCCCCGCTGACAGCTGAATAAAAAAAATAAAAAATCGCCAGTTAAAAAAAAAAAAAATATGGTGTGGCCCCCCAAAATCCATACCAAACCCTTATCTGGGCATACAGCCTGGTAGGTCAGTGTAATGCTTGCATCTATCTAGCAAGGTTACTCTGTGGTATAACAAGGAAGCTGAGACTTCTACAGTGTGTAGATGTGCTTTTACTATACAAAGCTGCTGTACAAAACTATTACAATCTTAGGAATACAATATAAGACTGACAGATATCTATTACAAGCAAAATGCCTAGAAAATAGAACAGCCTATGGTCTAACAGTACAAATACATTTAAAAGGTTACTTAACTTCTGTTACTGTATGTTCATGATCGCCATTGGCAATATTTCTTCTTGGAGACCAGGTTCTGTCCTTCTATCATGAGTGGCTTCTGATCTTCAAAGCATGATGATGTGTTCTGATGTTACAGCATGATGTGTCTATGCTCTCTCTACTCTTATTTGTCCCAGTTTGTTGACCAAAGTTAATGTTTATAGACTTGTTTCCATAACAACCGACTAACAGTCATTCTTTTCAGTTTGAGAGACCCTCTCAACCTGTTTACTGTAGCTGTATAAACAATGGACTGTTCCTATCTACCCTTTGTCTACTCAAACCAATCCTGTCATTAATATAACAGTCATTCTAACAGTTTGAGAGACCCTCTCAACCTGTTTACTGTAGCTGAAGAGACAATAGCCTCTTCAAACTGTCAATTTGAATATAACAATGTTATCTAACACCATTGTATGAAAACAGCATTTGTTTGAGAATTCTACTCAAACCAGAAGACTGACAGCAATCTGATCAACTAACTTGTAATATTGTCCCATGCAATGTTATGGCTGATGTTTAAAAAAAATATATCATATTTTAACAAACGCAACACAGTCAGGAAAGGGGGGGATGAGCGAGAGCGCCCCCACCAACTGAACCATACCAGGCCACATGCCCTCTACATGGGGGGGTCGGTGCTTTAATGTTGATGGATATAAGGGCGTTATTCCCAAAACCGTGGCTGGTGGTTGTGGGAGTCTGCGGGCGTGGGGGCTTATCAGAATCTGGAAGCCCCCTTTAACAAGTGGGCCCCCAGATCACAACCCCCCACATGTGAATGAGTAAGGGGTACATAGTACCCATTCACCAAAAAAGAGTCAAAAAGTAATTAAAAACACACTGCATGCTGGGTCAGTGACATCAGAAGGGGGCGGTGCCACCAGGTGACGTCGCCAAGTGGCTCTGCCCCTACCTATATAAGAACTGTCAAACGGTGGAGCCTGCAGTAGGCAGCCATCCTTCATAGATGGCGGGAAGCATTTTTGTTGTTTTATTTTATGAGGGCAGCGTGCCACGTGATTGACGATGGATTTGCATCAGAGGGGCACTTTTCAGAGGCTTCTTACCATGTGATCAGCTGTGGCCAATCACAGCTGGTCATCGCGTGAACCAGGCATTTCTCGGTTCGTGCTGAAAGGGAGAGCCAATCGGCAGTTGTCCCTGTCAGATGGGGGATCTGTGTTGATAATCAGCACATTGATTATCAGCACAGCCCCCTCAGATGTGCCACAACACCTTTTAAAATGTGCCCATAAGCTGTCAGTCAATGCCCCATAAAAACACAGCTCACAGTGCCCATCAAAGTGCCAATCAGTGTGCATATCAGTGCTAATCTGTGCCCACCACAGTGCCAGTCAGTGCCCATCTCAGTGTCCAGCAATAAAACCTGTCAGTACCGCAACATCAGTGCTGCCCATCAGTGCCACCTGTCAGTGCCAATCAGTACCGCATATCTACCAATCAGTGCCGCCTGTCAGTGCCCATCACAGCCGCCTGCCAGTGCCCATCACAATCGCTAGTCAGTGCCCATCAGTTCCGCCAGTCAGTGCACATCAGTTCCGCCAGTCAGTGCCCATCAGTGCCGCCTATCAGTGCCCATCAGTGCCGGTTATTAGTGACCATCAATTCTACATATCAGTGCATCCTCATCAGTGGCGGCACTCATCAGTGCCTATCAGTGCCGCCTCATCACTGCCTGTCAGTGAAGGAGAAAACAACATTTTATAACCGGAAAAAAAACGTATTTTTTTTCAAAAATGTTGTTATTTTTAGTTTGTTTAGCAAAAAAATAAAAACCGCAGAGGTGATCAAATACCACCAAAAGAAAGCTATATTTGTGGGAACAAAATTATAAAAATTTTGCTTGGGTACAGTGTAGTATGACCGCGCAATTGTCATTCAAAGTTCGACAGAGCTGAAAGCTGAAAATTGTCTTGGGGGGGGGGAGGAGCGAAAGGCCTGGTATAGAAGTGGTTAAATGTGATTTTACTAGTTTTTTTTTCTTTAGAAATTTAATTTTTGCTACAGCATGTGCCACTTTACAGACAAACTAAGGGGACCCCCCCCCCCCCAGGCACTATATTTAAAGGAATTTTTTATTTTTATTGTTGCACTTTAAGCATCATTAAAATCACTGCTCCTGGAAAAACAATAATTTAAAGAAAAACATTTTGCATTGATACATGTCCCCCAGGGCAGTACCCCAACCCCCATACCCCTTTTATTGGCAATTACTTGCATATAAGCCTTCAAAATGGGGACTTTTGTTTTTTCCTGTTCGGCTTCCATAGACTTCAATGGGGTTTGCCGTTCGGGTTAGAACTTTTCCCCTGTTTGGGAGTTCTGCTGCGAACCAAATAGGGGGGTGTTCGGCCCATCTCTAGTTGTGACCCTGTGCGATGCTGTCTGTGTGGGGACATGGCTGCTAAGAATCCTTGCTGGGAATCCATTTACAACAAGCTTGATCCACTGAGAAACTTAGTTACATAGTCCATCAAGTTCAATCATAAAAATAAATAAATTAATTAATTAATAAAAAATAATAAACAATATCATATACCCAATCCTATACCCACAGTTGATCCAGAAGAAGGCAAAAAACCCAAGCAAAGCATGATCCAATTCCTTCTGGGCCCCCAAGAGGCAATCAGAATTTCCTTGGATCAACTTCACCTATAAATGTTAGTACCCAGGTTATATTGTGTGCATTTAGGAAAGAATCCAGGCCTTTCTTAAAGAAATCTACTGAGCTGGCCAGAACCACCTCTGGAGGGAGTCTATTCCACATTTTCACAACTCTCATTGTGAATAAACCTTTCTGTATTTGAAGATGAAATCACTTTTACTCTAGGCGTAAAGAATGCCCCCTTGTCCTCTGTGTTGACCCTAAAGTGAATAACTCAGCACCAAGTTCACTATATGGACCCTTTATGTATTTGTACATGTTGATCATATCCCCCTTTAATCTCCTCTTCTCAAGAGAGAATAAATTCAGTTTCTCTAATCTTTACTCATAGCTGAGTTCCTCCAGGCCTCTTATCATTTTGGTTGCCCTTCTCTGCACCTTCTCCAGTTCCCCGATATCCGTTTGAGAACTGGTGCCCAAAACTGTTCCAGATGCGGTCTTACTAGTGATTTGTACAGGGGCAAAAAGATATCACTCTCTCTGGAGTCCATACCTATCTTAATACAAGAAACGACTTGGAAACCGCAGCTTGGCATTGCATGTTATTATTGAGCTTATGAGCTACGAAAACCACCAGCTCCTTCTCCACTATGGAGTACCCCAGTTGTACTCCCCCTAGTATATATTATGCATGCATATTTTTAGACCCCAAGTGCATAACTTTACATTTATCAATATTACATATACATTTGCCACATAGTCGCCCAATTAGACAGTTCATTGAGGTGGGCTTGTAAATTGGAGACATCTTGTAAGGACGTTATTCCACTGCATAGTTTGATGTCATCTGCAAAGACTGAAATTGTACTTTTAATCCCAGACCCTATATCATTTATAAAGGTATTAAAGAGTAAGGGTCCCAACATTGAAATTTGGGGTACACCACTGACAACCTTAGACCATTTAGAGTAAGAATCAATAACCACTACTCTCTGAATTCAGTCTTTTAGCCAGTTTTCTATTCATTTACAAACTGATATTTCCAAGCCTGTAGACTTTACCTTACACATTAGCCATGTGTGGGGAACTGTGTCAAACGCTTTTGCAAAATCCAAGTATACCACGTCCACAGCCACCCATCTGTCCAAGGTTTTTCTTACCTCTTCATAAAAACAAATTAGATTTGTTTGACAACTTATGTCTTTCGTGAACCCATGTTGTCTGTTGCTTAAAATATTTTTTGTCCAGCAAGAACTCATTTATGTGATCTTTTATTAAACTCTCCAGTATCTTCCTGACTATAGAAGTTAAACTAACAGGTCTATAGTTACTTGGTAAAGACTTTGTTCCCTTTTTAAATATAGGCACCCAATCCAGTGGTACTATTCCCATCATTAATGAGTCCCTAAAAACTACATTTGAGCTGGTGACAGACTGTGGCTGATCTGGTGAGGGGCTGTGGCTGATCAGGTAAGATACTACAGCTGATCCAGTGAGACATTGTGGCTATGATCCGGGGACATACTGCAGTTGTATTTCAGTAAGAGTCAGTGACTGTATACAAAATTTGAGCAACTAGGCAATCCTGCCTCTAATGACTAAAAGTAGCACTCACTGGATATAGTGCGGGGGTTGTAATCAACAATTACTGACTAAAGGCTAGAAAAATAATAAACAAATATGATACAAACACACACCCTGAAAAGTTCAACTACATATATTTTATTTGCTATAAAAGAGCAAAATTACAAAAGGCACCACCAACAATATCCTATAATCCCTTATAAAAGTCCACAAGAATAATCCCTATAACAGGGGATAATTCTTCAGTGGTCATCCATTTCCCCGATAGATAAAACTGCATAATGGATGGTACAATCATTCTCCTCTCCTTAAAGAGGGGATTATTCATACAGTGGGTGACTCCCTCCCCAATACAAGGCACCCCCTAAATACACCTATAAATACCCCAAGCCACCTAAGGCGAGATCTGGTCTGGATAATTCCTGAGGTGGACAGTGTGATTCCGTAATTACAGAAATTGTTCACACTATTCCCTTCTGAAATTATACAGCTACTATAACCAAAAGGTAAAAAATACAGATGTTATTTCCACAGTCGGTTTGTCAGTCAGTCAAGGACATCATATTGTCATAAAAAAGCATGCTGAGAAAAGGGGAGAATAAAATATATAATATATACTAAATGTTCTCCTCGTGGTAATGAAGCATATTCTCAGATACACAAAAAGATAGTTGTCCACTGTTTATTTCTGATAATGGCATATGACTGGATAAATGAAAGCAGACACTGGGTAGATTGTATGGATCATTGAAGCCATCAAACCCAAACTCGTCAGGTGAATTGTGCTGTTGGGAGCAATTTCACAAATACCATCCTAGTAACTGTATGCAAAGGTTCCTACAACTGCAGGTATATCCTCTAAGCAATTTATATCAATAGGAGAATGATTGTACCATACATTATACAGTTTTATTCATCAGGGAATTGGATGACCACTGAAGATATATCCCCTGTTATAGGAATTCTTCTTGTGGACTTTTATAAGGGATTATAGGATATTGTTGGTGGTGCCTTTTGTAATTTTGCTCTTTTATAGCGAATAAAATATATGTAGTTTAACTCTTCAGGGTGTGTGTCTGTATCATATTTGTTTATTATTTTTCTAGCCTATAGTCAGTGACTGCACTTGATCCTTGAGGAGAGGATTGCCTGAAATTGCAAATGGATGCCAGATTAAGAAGGGTACCTTTCACTGACTTTGTGAGATTTTAAGAGATCCAGAGACTAACTACAGTGGCAAGATGCCTTTTGCCTACTTACTTTGCCATTTGCTTTTTCTGTAAAAAAGTGCTTCCACATTTTTAAGGACTTTTAAGGACTGAAACAGCGCTCCACCCATTAAGGGCCCCAACGCCAACAAGAAAGATATTAATACTACTGGCCAGTAGCTTATTTGGGCTTTGTGGTAATTCTGACTGTCCATATTACAAATATGTACATTTACCATTTTTTTGTGTAAATGTGTATATACCTATCTGTATCATGCGTATATTGTGCTGGCATTTATGGTCTCTATTATTGGTTTGTATTGCTACTGTGCTTGTTTTTACAAACTATCTTCTGCAGGAAAGTTATGTTTCTTAAAAAAGTCCATTGAAACCCACAAGGTGTGTTAGTGAGTCTTGAGTCAGTTCTAAGCAGATCATTGTTGCAGCAGGACAGGACAACCTGATCAACATAGAGAATCCTTTAATGAGCGATACAATTAATTGCCTAAGCAGTATCCTGAAAAGTCTTTTTGTTTTGAATTCCTCGTGAACCTGAAGCAAAATCAAAATAGACTGCTCACCTCAGGAGATTTGGAGTGAGATTTATTGATGACACTAATGATGAGCTTATAATTGTTCCCCTTGCTGGAGGCTTTAATATAAGGAAGCAAATCCCTGCCTCTACCAAAGATAATTGCCACCACAGTGAAACACAGTGCAGGACAAGGCATGGCAAGTCAATGATAAGGAAAGATCATCTTCAGGAAGACTACGGGCAATTCTGGTGACTAGTGCTTTGCCCTCTGCTTGCCTTTTTTGAACAGGTTCCAGAGTTTACCTACATTTTCAAATGTTTTTTTATGGTTCTGTGTCGAAGTCTTGTATGTCAAATACGAATTCTCATAAATTGTCACGAAGCAGAAACACACATACATGTTAATTTCAAAATGTGCTTTCTGCTCACTGCCAGTCTAAAACTAACTGGAATTCCTCAAGGCATCACCACCTTTCTGAAAGATTTTGACAGCTCTGATTCAGCATCCTCAGCATTTCCTTCTACATTTTTCCATTCCTTTATACATGTGATGTCTCCAAGGTTATCCAATCAAGCAGACACAAAAAAATGTAGTCGGGATTAGGAATTACTGTATATGTGAGTTCAATTGCAATGAGCACAGGTGCCTTTTGTCTTTTAAGTAAATTGTATTTGTTTAAATTGAAACATTCATGTTGTGCATGATTAATAATTTCTAGTTTAGTGTTAAGCAAAAAGGAATTTTAGGTATTGTTTTTTTCGCATCTAGCCTCTTTGCATGCAAACTTGAAGCCTGGATTAAACACTTACAGATGTTCTTTTCAATCTAAGAAAAACTTTCACATAACCTCAGTCCTGTCTGTTGTATAATTTGTACTCATTGGTTTGGCTATTAAATGGATGCTGTGTTTTTTTACATTTCCAAAAAGTGAATTTAAGGCTTAGAGAAAATACTGTTGGAAGATAAACATATGTTGATATTAGTTGACTGAGGAGACTGATTAGGATTTGTAGTTTAAAAGTGCTATGTGAAAAATATAGGAAATGTTAACATAAGCTTTAAATTAATGGACACTTGGATACTAGTTCTTGCCAACAGAATTGGGTTCCTCTGCATCCTCTTATTAGTAATTGTGAATAACCCACAAAAAAATAAAATGTTCATATATGAAGCATGAGAAACTAGAGAAATTAACAGTTTTCTTGCCCTTTCCAACATAGCTGTGTTACGTAGTAAAATGTGAGAAAGTTTTTTCTCCAACATCAGTTAAATACATAGTTCATAACAGCTAAATCATACTATCTAAACAAGGTAAAAAAATGTAAATCCCAAAGCATATCAGGTTAGTTTTATTTCAGCTATAGAAAATGGTTTGGAGGTATCACTGTGGATACCCAGGTAAATATGTACCAATTCCCCTAATTGGAAATTCTAATAGAACAATTGGTACTGGACTTAATAGGCACTGATGTACACAATATTATAATTAAAATAGTTTTTATTACAAATTGATTACAAACAAAACAAATCAGACAGATATTATTAAAAGGCTTTGCAGAGTAGAGATAGCCTAGATACTAATACAACACACAACCTGTACACCAAGGAGTGTAGTCCTGAATAATTATGATGATGTCCTTGGTAGAACAACAGTAAATATTCTATCAGGCTTGGTGTGAGTTGATCAGCTCTACATGTTACGTGTATATACACGCTTCTTCAGGAGCTTAGGCATACTTTAGTGTAAACATCACATAGGAGTTGGCAACTAGGTGTATAACAATATAAATGAGTATCCAGGATTATGGTACATGTCTGCATTAACTCTGGAGCGGTGGATGTCATTGGGCAGTCCTACACCCTCGATCATGATATACTGCTACCCCTTTGATGCAGCTTTTGAGCAATATATCTAATTTTAGAGACTTTTTGAAGCTATGATTGCCATATAGGATTCATAGGCTTGGAACATGCCTCCCCCTTATCCATCCTGCTATATTGTGTTATTTCTATAACCATCGTTTGTTTGGGGCTAAACATTTGCTTCCAAACTATATGGACCTATTGTATATTTGATGACATGGATCTGCCACATCCGCCATATCCTGGATACTCATTTATTTTGTTATACACCTTGTTGCCAACTCCGATGTGATGGTTACACTAAAGTATGCCTAAGCTCCTAAAGAAGCGTGTATATACGCGTAACATGTAGAGCTGAGCTTTTGCATAGTTTGATCAACTCACACCAAGCCTGATAGAATAGTTACTGTTGTTCCAGCAAGAACATCATCATGAATAGGGATGAGCCGAACACCCTCCGGTTCGGTTCGCACCAGAACCTGCGAACGGACCGAAAATTTGCGCAAACTTTGGAACCCCATTAAAGTCTATGTGACTCGAACATTCAAAATCAAAAGTGCTAATTTTTAAGGCTAATATGCAAGTTATTGTCCTAAAAAGGGTTTGGAGTCCCGGGTCCTGCCCCAGGGGACATGTATCAATGCCCAAAAAACTTTTAAAAACGGCCGTTTTTTTTCGGGAGCAGTGATTTTAATGACGCTTAAAGTGAAAAAAATGTGAAATATTCCTTTAAATATCATGCCTGGGGGCTGTCTATAGTATGCCTGTGAAGTGGCACATGTTTTCCGTGTTTATAACAGTCCCTGCATAAAATGACATTTCTAACAGAAAAAAAGTAATTTCAAACTGCTTGCCGTTTTAATGTAATGTCCGGCAATATGGATGAAAATCATTGAGAAAAATGGCATGGGTACCCCCCCTGCCCACTACCAGCCCCTTTGGGTCTTGTATGGATATTAAGGGGAGCCCCGTAATCAAATTAAAAGAAGGAAAGGTGTGGGGCCCCCAGGCCCTATATACTCTGAACAGCAGTATACAGGCGGTGCAAACAAGACAGGGACTGTGTAGGTTTGTTGTTAAGTGGAATCTGTTTGTAATTTTGAACTGGTATATTTTTAAAGTGTAGCTCCAGTCCAAAAATCTATTTTTAAGCTTTTTGGAAAACATAGAGAAGGGTTATCACCCCTGTAACACATGTTTTGCTGTCTGTGCACCTCTTCAGAAGATTTCACCGGACTTTCTGTCCCAATGACAAATGTTTTTAGAAAATTTGGGATTTTTAGTAAAGCAAGGCTTGGGATAAAGCATCAGTGGAGAGGAGACACGTTTTTCCCATATCAACTCTTACAGGAGAGAATTTCCCTTCCTAGGGGTAGATTTCATCTCACTTCCTGTTGCCTCCTTCCGTTTTCAAGTAGGAGACGTTTGTAAGTTGGATGTTTGAAAGTAGGGGCCTGCCCTTTATGCTCTGCAGAAATTTGGACCTAAGGTGTTGGTGTTGCCACAACACTGTAAGCCCTCAAAGTGACTCTTGGTGGGCGCTGGACGGGCCCTGCTGTGAAGTATTATATCAAGAATTGTAATTACATGCACCTGTTGAACAGGGGCAGAAAAATTGGGCCTTAGTACATGCTCCATGAGGATGCCCAGCGTTTTAAAGGCTCTGATGATGATACCCAGCTAGAGGAAGGCAGTAATGTGAGCCCAGAGAGAGGGGATGCCCAAGAAGAACAGCAATCTGGCAGTCATGTTCCCCCAGCTGCAGCATACTGCCAGGTTTGCTCCAGTGATGAGGAGGGATGGGATGATGAGGTCACTGACTCCATGTGGGTGCCTGATAGGAGAGAGGAGGAGGAGGAGGTGGCACATCTCCAACAAGGCAGGATGCCCTCCAAGGGGCCAGCTTAGTGCATCAGATCGCACCGCTGCTATTTGCAACTTATGTCTCAAGTGTATCTCGCGTGGCCAAAACATCAGCCACTTGGGCACCACATGCTTGACCAGACATATGTCGACCTGCCATGCAGTTCGATGGCAAGCGTACCTAAAAGACCCACACCAAAGAAAAAAGCGGACTATTCCTTGCTCCTCATCAGCTGGGATCTCCAATCCCACTATACCTTCAGTCCTCTCTGAAACCTGCACTGAGAGGAATGAAGGTGTAGAATTAGGTGTGTCACAGCCAAGTACTTGCGGGCAATCTACTATCGGTACACCGACGTCTGATTGTACCAGGCAAATTTCCCTGCCCCAGCTGCTGCACCGTCGAAAGAAGTTCACTCCCAGCCATCCACATGCCCAGCGGTTGAATGCTAGCTTGGCTAAATTACTAGCACTTCAACTGCTGCCTTTTCAGTTTGTAGATCCTGCCCCCTTCAGTGAGTTTGTAGAATGTGCGATTTCTCAGTGGCAGGTTCCCAAATGTCACTTTTTCTCACGGAAGGTGATTCCGGCTCTCTACCGGCATGTGGAAGGCAATGTCTTGGCCTCGCTGGACAGGGCGGTCAGTGGTAAGGTGAATATTACCGCTGACCCATGGTCCAGCAGGCATGGACAGAGACGTTACCTATCTTTCACGGCACATTGGGTGACTCTTCTGGCAGCTGGGAAGGATGCAGGACAAGGTGCAGTAGTGTTGGAGGTTGTCCTGCCACCACGCCTCCAAAAGGCTACTACTGGTGATTCTAAAACACCTCTCTCCTCCACCCCCTCCTCTTCTTCTTCCTCCATGGCCTCTTCCTGTGCTTTGTCCTCGGAACCAGAGGTGCTCCGTAGGCATTCAAGGGGCTTAGCAAGTATGCAGGAAAAAAGATTCCATGCAGTGCTTGCGCTGGTGTTCTTGGGGGTTAGGAGCCACACTGGGGCAGAGGTTCTGTCAGCTCTGCAGGGGCAGGCTGAGAGGTGGTTGATGCCACGCCAGCTTAAGCCAGGAATGGTGGTTTGCGACAATGGCACCAACCTTCTCTCCACCCTCCGAAAGGGACAACTGGCCCATGTGCCCTGTGTGGCTCACATCCTTAACTTGGTTGTGCAGTGGTTCTTGGGCAGGTACCCGGGCTTACAGGATGTCCTGAGGCAGGCCAGGAAAGTCTGTGTGCATTTACACCATTCATATAATGCCAGTGCTCGGCTGGCTGACCTCCAAAAGGAATTTAACCTGCCCAAGAACCGCCTAATCTGTGACATGCCCACCAGGTGGAACTCAACGTTGGCCATGCTGCAGTGGCTGCACATGCAGCAGAGGGCCATCAATGAGTACCTGTGCGACTACGGCACCAGGACAGGCTCAGGGGAGCTTGTTTTTTCCCCCCACGTCAGTGAGCCATGATCAGGGATGCATGCACTGTCCTGTCACCATTTGAGGATGCCACGAGGATGGTGAGCAGTGACAGTGCATGCATCAGTGACACTGTCCCTCTTGTCCACCTGTTGGAGCACACGCTGCATGGGATAATGGACAGGGCACTTGAGGCAGAACAGAGGCAGGAAGAGGAGGGCTTCCTTACCTCTCAAGGCCCCCTTTATCCAGACAGTGTTCCTGCTGGCCCGCCGATCACACAGGAAGAGGACGAGGAGGAGGAGGATTGTGTCAGCATGGAGGTGGAGCCTGGCACTCAGCATCAGCAGCAGTCTTTTAGGGATCATTCACAGTCCCAAGAAACCCGTGGACTTGTACATGGCTGGGAGGAGGTGGCTGCGGATCATGTCATCCTTAGTGACCCAGAGGCCCCCGGACCTAATGCTTCAGCTAACCTACGCTGCATGGCCTCCCTGATCCTGCAAAGCCTGCGGAAGGATCCTTGTATTCGTTGGATCAAGGAGGGGGGTTAATTACTGGCTGGCAACCTTCCTTGATCCACATTACAAGGGTAAGGTTGCCGACCTTATCTTGCCGTCGCAGAGGGAGCAGAGGATGAAACATCTTCGGGAGGCCTTGCAGAAAGGTCTGTGCAACGCGTTCCCAGAGACTGGGAGGTTATAAATTCCTGGTCCTGGACAACGTGTTGCTGAGGCTTCGGTCAGTCACAGAAGGAGCCGTGGAGAAGGTGGCTGTCTGACCGATGCGTTCAGACAATTTTTTAGTCCCAAGGTATGATCGGTTCCAGCAACCATCGCCAGCATCTGGTTTACATGGTCCAGGGATATCTAGGGGCAAGGACAGACTTGGACACCTTTCCCACCGAAAATCCTCTGGGTTACTGGGTCTTGAGGATGGATCACTGGCCAGAGCTTGCACAGTATGCAATTGAACTACTGGCCTGTCCTGCATCCAGCGTTCTTTCTGAACGCACATTCAGTGCTGCTTGAGGCTTTGTAACTGATCACATGGTGTGCCTGTCCACCGACTCGGTTGATCGACTGACCTTCATAAAAATTAATCAGTCTTGGATCACCACCAGCTACCAAGCACCTGATGCTGATGTAACCGAATAATTTTTTTTAAAATGTCAGATCCCTTCAAGACTGCCTATGCTGATGCTGAGTGACTATCCTGGCATGTACACTGTGCAGGTGGCACAATACACCCACTGTATTTGCAACAGCTGCCTACGGATAGGATGAGCACAACAACAGCATTTGGGGTAGCTTCAGGCGTGTACACTTTGCAGATGGCACAATACATCCGCTGTATTTGCAACAGCTGCCTACGAATAGGATGAGCACAACAACAGCATTTGGGGTAGCTTCAGGCGTGTACACTCTGCAGGTGGCACAATACACCCACTGTATTTGCAACAGCTGCCTACGGATAGGATGAGCACAACAGCATTTGGGGTAGCTTCAGGCATGTACACTGTGCAGGTGGCACAATACACCCACTGTATTTGCAACAGCTTCCTACGGATAGGATGAGCACAAAAACAGCATTTGGGGTAGCCTCAGGCATGTACACTGTGCAGGTGGCACAATACATCCACTGTATTTGCAACAGCCGCCTACGGATAGGATGAGCACTACAACAGCATTTGGGGTAGCTTCAGGCGTGTACACTGTGCAGATGGCACAATACACCCACTGTATTTGCAACAGCTGCCTACGGATAGGATGAGCACAACAACAGCATTTGGGGTAGCTTCAGGCGTGTACACTGTGCAGGTGACACAATACACCCACTGTATTTGCAACAGCTGCCTACGGATAGGATGAGCACAACAACAGCATTTGGGGTAGCTTCAGGCATGTACACTGTGCAGGTGGCACAATACACCCACTGTATTTGCAACAGCTGACTATGGATAGGATGAGCACAAAAACAGCATTTGGGGTAGCTTCAGGCATGTACACTGTGCAGGTGGCACAATTCATCCACTGTATTTGCAACAGCCGCCTACGGATAGGATGAGCACAACAACAGCATTTGGGGTAGCTTCAGGCGTGTACACTGTGCAGATGGCACAAAACACCCACTGTATTTGCAACAGCTGCCTACGGATAGGATGAGCACAACAACAGCATTTAGGGGAGCTTCAGGCGTGTACACTCTGCAGATGGCACAATACACCCACTGTATTTGCAACAGCTGCCTACGGATAGGATGAGAACAACAACAGCATTTGGGGTAGCTTCAGGCGTGTACACTGTGCAGGTGGCACAATACACCTACTGTATTTGCAACAGCTGCCTACGGATAGGATGAGCACAACAACAGCATTTGGGGTAGCTTCAGGCATGTACACTGTGCAGGTGGCACAATACACCCACTGTATTTGCAACAGCTTCCTACGGATAGGATGAGCACAACAACAGCATTTGGGGTAGCTTTAGGCGTGTACACTGTGCAGGTGGCACAATACACCCACTGTATTTGCAACAGCTGCCTACGGATAGGATGAGCACAAAAACAGCATTTGGGGTAGCTTCAGGCATGTACACTGTGCAGGTGGCACAATACACCCACTGTATTTGCAACAGCCGCCTACGGATAGGATGAGCACAACAACAGCATTTGGGGTAGATTCAGGCGTGTACACTGTGCAGATGGCACAATACACCCACTGTATTTGCAACAGCCGCCTATGGATAGGATGAGCACAACAGCAGCATTTGGGGTAGCTTCAGGCGTGTACACTGTGCAGGTGGCACAAAACATCCACTGTATTTGCAACAGCTGCCTATGGATAGGATGAGCACAACAACAGCATTTGGGGTAGCTTTAGGCGTGTACACTGTGCAGGTGGCACAATACACCCACTGTATTTGCAACAGCTGCCTACGGATAAGATGAGCACAACAACAGCATTTGGGGTAGCTTCAGGCGTGTACACTGTGCAGGTGGCACAATACACCCACTGTATTTGCAACAGCTTCAAAATGAAATGAAATCACACCGTCTCTCTGTCTATCTCTCTCCGCCACCGCCGCAACACGCTACACAAGGCCACCACGCAGGCGGTCTTATATAGTGTGGGACGTGTACTAAACCCCCTGAGCCATAATTGGCCAAAGCCACCCTGGCTTTGGCCAATTACGGCTCTCCGTTTTTTTTTTGCACTGTGATTGGCCAAAGCATGAGGGTCATAGTGCATGCTTGGCCAATCATCAGCCAGCAATGCACTGTGATGCCGCAGTGAATTATGGGCCGTGACACGCCACTCGAATTTGGCGCGAACGGACCATAATGTTCGGAATTCGCTGAACGGGCAAACGGGCGATGTTCGAGTCCAACATGGGTTCGACTCGAACAGGAAGCTCATCCCTAGTCATCATTATTCAGGATTACACTCCTTGGTGTACTGGTTGTGTGCTGTATTAGTATCTAGGCTATCTCTACTTTGCAAAGCCTTTTAATAATTTCTGTCTGGTTTGCTTTGTTTGTAATCAGTTTGTAATAAAAACTATTTTAATTATAATATTGTGTACCTCAGTGCCTATAAAGTCCAGTACCAATTATTTCAGCTATATGTGGGCATGATGTGATCCTATGGTGACAGAATAGTTTTAAGGAATTTCCTCTGTGGTCTGTAATCTCTGTGATTGGAGGTTTTTCTTTGTGGAATAAAAAAAAGTTGCCATGTAATCTGTGTCTCAGTTCACCTAACCTGAGGAAGCATGGCACCACTAATTGTGTTCCCCGTGGGAGTTGTTGAGTGTGCCTTATCTGTCAAGTTACACCAAAGTGGCAGAATCACTGGTCTGTCATGCTGCATAAGCAGCCTTGGAGAAAGTGTTTCTGTGGAAACTTCAATCAGAATATGAGGCAGATACTTTAACAATACTTGAAAAACTCTTCTTCTTTATTCTGAGCAGAACAAAGTTTCAATAAATAATAATAAACAAGTTGCTGAAACTACAGTTGTGTAGATCACTCCTTACTCTCAGTAAAAGAACAGCTGGTCTGAAAGTAATGTGAATAATTCAGTAGGGGAACAGGAGTTGACACAGCAGCATACAGAGAAGTAAACAGAAGTGCAGAGATGGTCAGGACCACAAAAAGAGCAGGAGGCCCAATACGGTTAGATGGGTGTAACACTGTCTGTTGGGATTGGTTCAGGCGAAACAGGAGGAGCCCATAAGCTATTGGTTTACTCAGCACAACAAGTTGGCAACACCAAGAGTGTGGGACCGAAAGTCTGTGGAACCTATCTTGGGAGCTATGGTGGGAGATGCTTGAAAATAATAATTTGGAAAAACATTGCCACTCTGCTGTGATGTAGTTGCCACTAGAGAAAAGTGTACCCTCTACTGTATGAACATTTACCTTGTAATCCTTAGGTTATATATACTGTACATAAGATCGCCTTGAAATCACTCAGGCTTATGAATACTTTTTGTATAAAATAGAGTAAAAGATTGTCCTTCAGAAAGTCAAGTAAGAATATATAACAGACACACATTTTACCAAGTAGAACAATTTACATTTAAAAGAAGCAGTATCCTTTAATAATCTCCCTTGAATATAGGTTAAAAGAGAAGTATGTTTTTTTTTTTGCATATTCATACTTACCTAGGTGGATGCAGCATCAGACCAATGCTGCAGCTTTCCCCCGGCACCTCTTGACTAAGAACCGAGCCACTGAACATCGCCGATGGCTCGGTTATCTCACCTCCCCGAGCGGAGAGCTGCTGACTGTTAGTCAGCAGCTCTCCTGCTCTGCTCCTCCATGCTCATTGGCGCGCTGAGCTGTGGAGGGGCAAAGAGGGAGCGTTTCAGCCTCTCAGCGACTCACTGAGCGGCTGAGACTGCCATCAGTCCATACAACTGGCGGATTTAGACTTCCTAAGTCGGGATGACACGCTGCCTCGACTGATTGCAGTGACTTCAGACCACTCTTCGCTGAAAATGGGTCACAGGAGTGCAAAGGGAATTGCACTCCTGTGACCCTTAGGAGAAGCCAAGCCTAAAAAGCTCAGGCCGAACTTGTCCTTTAAGTTTCAAGTATCAGTGGCTCTGTCTTACTAGTCACAGGATTGCATAGAGCGTAAACTCACCTGTTTTTATGGTGTTGCTTCATGACTGGCTAAACCAGTGAGATGTTTCTCTGTTACTTCCCCTTTGATGGTTAGCTGGATTCTGCAGCATTTAGGCCAGGAGGGATTCACTTCAGCCCCGGAAGATTTTACCCCCTTCTTTACCAGAGCACTTTTTGCGATTCGGCACTGCGTCGCTTTAACAGATAATTGCGCAGTCATGAGGCGTTGCACCCAAACAAAACTGACATCCTTTTTTTCCCCACAAATAGAGCTTTCTTTTGGTGGTATTTGATCACCTCTGCGGTTTTTATTTTTTTGCGCTATAAACAAAAGAACAGCGACAATTTTGAAAAAAACACAATATATTTTACTTTTTGTTATAATAAATATCCCTTTTTAAAAAAATAAATAAAAATGTTTTCCTCAGTTTAGGCCGATACGTATTCTTCTACATATTTTTGGTAAAAAAAATCGCAATAAGCGTATATTGATTGGTTTGCCCAAAAGTTATAGTGTCTACAAAATAGGGGATAGATTTATGTCATTTTTTTTTTTTTACTAGTAATGGCGGCAATCTGCGATTTTTTTTGTGACTGCGATATTGTGACGGACATATCGGACACTTTTGACACATTTTGGGACCATTCACATTTACACAGCGATCGATGCTATAAAATTGCACTGATTACTGTGTAAATGTGACTGGCAGGGAAGGGGTTAACACTAGGGGGCGCTGCAGGGGTTAATTATGTTCCCTGTGGGGGGAGGGGACTCACAAGAGGAGGAGACCGATCGGTGTTCCTCTGTATTGGGAACACACCATCGGTCTCCTCTCCTCTGACAGGACGTGGATCTGTGTGTTTACAAACACGGATCCATGGTCCTGCTGTGTTCCCGGGCAATCGCGGGTGCCCGGCGGCCGTGATGTCCGCCGGGCACCCGCGATTGCCCGGGAACACAGCAGGACCATGGATCCGTGTTTGTAAACACACAGATCCACGTCCTGTCAGAGGAGAGGAGACCGATGGTGTGTTCCCAATACAGAGGAACACCGATCGGTCTCCTCCTCTTGTGAGTCCCCTCGACATGTTAGGGAATGGGAGGACATCATAGGACGCCCGCCCAGGATGGGAGATCCCATCTACGGGCGTCATATTACTATACGCCGGTATTGAGGCGGTTAAGAGTAAATGTGTTATCTTTAGTGATCTTCTGTAATGTGAGTTAAAATTTCACTTAAAGTGATTGTAAACGATCACCTTTTAAAACAACCTATTCAGATTGAAATAGAAATGAAAGGCAAAACAGTTTAGTTTAGATATAAACAAAAAACATTATAAATACCCTTTTTCCTTTTTTATAAGTAATCACATTCCCTCTGTTCTCATCTGCATAAGGGCTGGGGGAGGAGAAGCAATAGCATACTGAGCTTCCCAGTGAATGGCTGTGCAGTGGGGGAGTGTCAGGACAAGTCTGATTATTGGAGGAGAGTACACTGAGTTCCCAGCATAGCTAGAGAACTGACCATTGTGTGCTTTCCTGCATAGTGTGGTCAGTTTTTAATCGAAAAGCAAGGGGACAAGCAGGAACATCAGGGTTTTTACATAAAGGAAGCAATACAAACAGAACAGGATACATTCTCATACAAGTATATAGTACAGCAAGTATATATCAGGAATATAAAGTATTGGGGTAACAAACGCTTTAACTTTGCTACTCCATAATTTAGATACTGTGACACAGCGCTCCTCCTGAAATCTCCTCCTATGTTGGCCATATGCCCGCCAATTTTCAGGTAATTTAAATCCCTTTCGAGCAGCTTTTTATAACAAAAGTGTTAAAATTATTGTTTTACTGGGTGAATTTAACCACTTAAGGACTGGAAGGAATTACCCCCTCAATGACCAGGCCATTTTTTGCGATACGGCACTGCGTTAATTTAACTGACAATTGCACAGTCGTGCGATGTTGTACCCAAACAAAATGTATGTCCTTTTTTTCCCCAGAAACAGAGCTTTCCTTTGGTGGCACCTTTGCGTTTTTTATTTTTTGCACTATAAAACTATTTTTATTTTTTGCACTATAAACAAAAAAATAGCAACAATTTTGAAAAAAAAAACATTTTTTTTACTTTTTGCTATAATAAATATCCCCCAAAAATATAAAAAAAAAATTCTTCCTCAGTTTAGGCTAATATGTATTCTACAAATTTTTGGTAAAAAAAATCACAATAAGTCTATATTGATTGTTTTGCGCAAAAGTTATAGCGTCTACAAAATAGGGGAGATTTATGGCATTTATTTAAAATTATTTTTTCTTTACTAGTAATGGCGGTGATCAGCGATTTTTAGCTGGACTGTGACATTGTGGCAGACAGATCGGACACTTTTGACAATTTTTTGGGACCAGTGACATTTATACAGTGCTATAAAAATGCATTGATTACTGTATAAATGACACTGGCAGAGAAGGGGCTAACACTAGTGGTGTTCAAGGGGTTAAATGTGCTCCCTTGGAGGTGTTTCAAACTGTGGGGGGAGTGTACAGACTGGACGAGGAGAGAGATCGCTGTTCCTGATCACTAGGAACAGACAATCTCTCTCTACTCTCCTGTCAGAACGGGAATCTGTTTTTTTACATTGACAGATCCCCGTTCTGGCTATCTGTGGCAGGATCGCAGGTGGCCAGGGGACATCGCTGCCGTAGTGTTATGCGCATCGGCTTTGGCGCCGTGCACGCACCCACTGTATCTATTGCACGAACCGTCGTACAGCTACGGTGATTCGCACAATAGAGCCAACCTGCCGCAGTATAATGACAAGTGGTTAAACTTTTATACTAGATTGACTTGATCCATTTGGTTTAATAATCAAAAGCTGATTAAAAGGGGTTAAAATTGCCTGAATATGGGGTGTATTTATAAAAGAAATCTCATCTCATTCAGTGAAAAAGCACATTTGTTCTGTGTGAATGGGGCAACAAAGGCAAATATTATTTGGCTATTTCATGTGTTGGATGACATAAGTCTGTTTTTGCACATTAGAACCAAACGAAGTACAAGACGTAGGCTATTCTATGCATTAACATAATCTGCACTGTACAAATTGTACCTTGGACTGCTTTTTGTATTATTTTTATGGCTTTTCCTTTATGCTAGTCTTTCATTCTTTTTACTCTTTTATTGATAGAACTAAAAAAAAAAAATCCTATTTCTAGTTGTCCTTTTCTCTGAAATGTCTGTATAAAAGAACTACTCCTATCTATTTTATGTTATGTGTGCTGTCTTTAACTGGCCAGAATGGCCTGGTTTGCATATCTAACCTGCATGTTTTGCATGGTATCGGACCTTCCTGCACATTTCAATCACATGGTAGTTCATAGCTTGGAAGACAAATTGTAGCCATTCAATTCTTTCTGAGAGTCCATTAACCACTTGCCGACTGCTTCACGACGATATATGTCGGCAGAATGGCAAGGGCAGGCAAAGTAACGTACGTTACTTGCGAATTGTGCCCCCCCGATGCCCAAGGTGGTCGGCATCGTTCCAGGAGCGATCCGTGCTGAGGGGGAGGCCACTGACTCACGACCACCCCCTCGCGATCGCTCCCGGCAAATGAGAATCTTCCTCTGCTGCTGTAATGTAAACAGCGGCAGAGGAAGTGATGTCATCTCTCTTCGTGACGGTCTTTTCGTTCCGGCGCCGAGGAGAGAAGACATCCAAGTGAGTTTGCACCTACACTACACTGTCAGTAGAACACACAGGCACACTTTTCACCCCAGATCCCCCCCTGTACACCCTGTCACAGTGACACCAATAGAAGTTTTTTTTTTTTACTGATTACTGCATTGGTGCATTGTGACTGTTATAAGTTTTAGGGCAGTTAGGATTAGCCCCCTTTAGGTCTAGGGTACCCCCCTAACCCCCCTAATAAAGGTTTAACCCCGTGATCACAACCCCCCCCCCCCCACAACCACAAGTGACGCTAGTTAGGCAGGTAAGTATTTAGGTTCGCCATCAGCTTTTTATAGCGTCAGGTACCCAATATACTACCTAATAAATGTTTTAACCCCCTGATTGCCTCCTAGTTAACCCTTTCACCAGTGATCACTGTATAACTGTTAAGGGTGACGTTGGTTAGTTAGTTGGTTTTTTATAGTGTCAGGGCACCCGCCGTTTATTACCTAATAAAGGTTTAACCCCCTGATCACCCGGCGGGTGATATAAGTTAGGTTTTAGGGTCAGATAGGGTCTGCGTCGCCCCAGGCAGAGCCAGGTTAGTGCCAGTACCGCTAACACCCACGCACGCAGCATACACCTCCCTTAGTGGTATAGTATCTGAACGAATCAATATCTGATCTATACTAGCGTCCCCAGCAGTTTAGGGTTCCCAAAAACGCAGTGTTAGCGTGATCAGCCCAGAAACCTGCTAGCACCTGCGTTTTGCCCCTCCGCCCAGCCGAGCCCACCCAAGTGCAGTATCGACCAATCACTGTCACTTACAAAACACTAAACACACATAACTGCAGCTTTCGCAGAGTCAGGACTGTTCCCTGCGATCGCTAATAGCTTTTTTGGTAGCGTTTTGATACAGTCGCTAACAGTCAGGAGCTTTTTTACCTGTGATTCTCACTAGTGTACCACTAAATTTAGAGCCCAAAATGGCAAATCAAAGGTACACTAGTGAAGAGGCCTACACGTTTCTGAGCATGACAGATAGTTAAGAGGAAGTCACTCATCTGTCAGATTCAGGCTCAGAATATGATCCTGTAGACGACAGCGGCTCCATGACAGATAGCTCTGAGGACAGAGTTGTGGTCCCTGCCAAGATCAGGCGTACCAGACACCAATCTTCTTCTTCTGTTGTTGAGGTGCAAGAACTGCAGGTCCCTCGTATGGAGCAGAGCAGTACTAGTGCCGCTCATCCTTCCGGTGAACTGGCAAGCACCAGCGGCCTAGTACACCCTGGTCGTAGTCAAACCAGCACTGCAGTATCACGTGGTGACGTGGCGAGTCCCATAAGTGCAGTTCAAGCTGGTGAGGTGGCAAGCACAAGTAGTCTCCCGCTGCCACCAAGAAGACAAACACAGGCCCGTCGTGCCCATAGTGCCCTTCCTGCTGCATTCGCCAATCCTAATTGGGAACCCACCACTTCTGCAGCACCCGTACTTCCCCCATTTACTGGCCAACCCGGCATTCAGGTGGAAACAGTTGATTTTACATCACTTGATTTTTATATTCGCTGTTTTTCACCGAAAATCTCTATAGATCTATTGGGGACAAAAACAATTTGTACGCTGGTCAAAACATCGCCACTATTCCCCAGTCCTCCCTTGCTAGAGATTGGAAACCAATTACGGTTTCCGAATTTAAGCTCTTTCCTGGCCTTTCCCTTAACATGGGCATAACCAAAAAGAGTGAGTTGTGGACATATTGGTCCACTGACCCAATTCACCATATGCCCTTGTTCTCTGCTTCCATGACCAGGGTACAATACGAGCAGATCTTGCGGTTCATGCATTTCAATGACAATGAACTCTGTCGTCCTCCTGGAGACCCTGGATACGATCGGCTCTACAAAATTCTGCCCCTTGTAAACCACTTCAACCAATGTTTTGCAGAATTGTTTACTCGCCATCAAGTTGTCTGCGTTGATGAGTCCCTGATTAAGTTTTCTGGCCACTTGTCATTCAAACAGTACCTTCTCAGCAAGCGTGCCAGATATGGGGTCAAAATGTATAAGCTCTGTGACAGGGCCACAGGCTATACATTTGGTTTTATGGTTTACGAGGGCAAAGATAGTCACGTAGAGCCGACAAACTACCCTGACTACATAGGAAGCGCTGGCAAGTTTGTGTGGGGCTTGGTGTCACCCTTATTCGGAAAGGGGTACCACTGTGGACAATTATTACATGAGCGTGCCACTTTTTAGTCACTTGTTTGATCATCAGATTGGAGCATGTGGCACAGTGCGATCTAATCGCCGGGGCTTTCACCAGCGGCTTGTAGATTCCCATCTTATGCTGGGGGAGAGAGTCTGCTTGAAGTGTAATAACTTGCTCGCTATGAAGTGGAGGGATAATAAGAATGTTTTCGTTCTTACCTCCCTTCATGCAGACACGACGGTCCAAATTACTACGGCGACTGGTGTTGTGGAGAAACCCCTCTGTGTCCACGAATATAACCAAAATATGGGAGGGGTGGACCTCAACGACCAGTTGTTGGCGCCGTACCTAGTTGCCCGTAAGAAAGTGTCTGTTTATTTATTTAAATTGGCTTTGCTGAACGCTATACAGAGCTTCAGGACGAACTGGATCCTTCCTTAAATTCAAGGAAGAGATCTTCAGAGCCCTTCTGTTTCCCGACGGTGGTCTACCTCACCTTCCCCAACCAAATGCAGTAAGCCGGCTGCATGAGATGCATTTTCCTTATGTCCTCCCAAGTACCCCTACCCAACGAACCCCCCAAAGAAGATGTCGTGTCTGCAGCGCGGATATAGTCGTGACACCTGCTATTTTTGTCCCTCCTGTCCTGACAATCCTGGTCTTTGCATTGGTCAATGTTTTGAACGCTACCATTCGCTAGTTGAGTATTAGCATAGGGTACAGCATTACATAGACTAGGCACACATTCACAGGGTCTCCCAAGAAGCCATCGCATTTTGAGAGGCCCAAACCGCTGGAACCGTTACAATCGTTACAGTTACAAAAATAAGTGTAAAAAAAAGTATTTGTCTTTTTCCCGCAACTTGTGTCACAATATAAAATATTCCATGGACTCGACATGCCTCTCAGCAAATAGCTTGGCGTGTCTACTTTCCAAAATGGGGTCATTTGGGGGGGGGGGGGGGGGGGGGGGTTGAACTGTCCTGGCATTTTATGCACAACATTTAGAAGCTTATGTCACACATCACCCACTCTTCTAACCACTTGAAGACAAAGCCATTTCTGACACTTTTTGTTTACATGAAAAAAATATTTTTTTTTGCAAGTAAATTACTTTGAACCCCCAAACACATTTTTTTGGGGGAAAAAACACACTTTTTTAATTTTAATGCACTAAAACACACTATATTGCCAAATTTGATGAAATAAAAAAGATGATCTTAGGCCGAGAACATGGATACCAAACAGGACATGCTTTAAAATTGCGCACAAACGTGCAGTGGCGACAAAAAAGCCTTTACAGGTTACCACTTTAGATTTACAGAGGAGGTCTACTACTAAAATCACTGCCCTCGATCTGACCTTCACGGTGATACCTCACATGCATGGTGCAATTGCTGTTTACATTTGACGCCAGACCAACGCTTGCGTTCGCCTTTGCGCGAGAGCAGGGGGGATACATTTTTTTTTTATTATTTTTTTTGCTTTTTTATCTTATTTTTAAACTGTTCCTTTAATTTTATTTTTATTTTTTTATCATTTTTATTGTTATCTCGGGGGAGGGTAAATATCCCCGAGATACAAAATAAATATAAAAAAATAAAAAAAATAGTTGTTGTTTTATTGTTCTCTCTCTATTCTCTTTTTTACTGTATTCTATTCTGCAATGTTTTATTGTTATCGTGTTTTATCATGTTTTCTTTTCAAGTATGCAATTTTTTTATACTTTACTGTTTACTGTGTTTTATTGTTAACCTTTTTTTTGTTTTCAGGTACGCCATTCAGCTGCAGAGCAGATTTATCCATCTTGACAGCAACAGCGTTTGCTCCCACGATACATAAAGCCTTGACTCCTGCGCTGTCGGAGGTGATTTCACCACCACAGTTAAAAAAAGAGCACATATGTCGAAACATGGGGGCAGCAGGGGCGGGGGAGCGATTTGCTCCTACCTTTTGCGGGTGGATGCCCCCATGCTTCGGCATATATAAATGGTGCATGTATGCCCATCATTAGAAGTGGGTGGATGAAGGGAGGTATTCTAATGGTGGGCATACCCACCGATCAATTTCTTTTTTTCGTTCAGCCCACAGGCACAAAAGTTTACAATATGTGCCCAACAAGGACCAGCAACGTACTGGTATGTTGCTGGATTTGATTGGTTATACCAGAATGATGCCTGCAGGTTTAGGTATCATCTTGGTATCATTCTTTTCAGCAAGCGGTCGGCTTTCATGTAAAAGCAATCCTAGCGGCTAATTAGCCTCTAGACTGCTTTTATAAGCAGTGGGAGGGAATGCCCCCCCTGCCATCGTCTTCCATGTTTTTCTCTGGCTCTTCTGTCCCAACAGGGAACCTGAGAATGCAGCCGGTGATTTGGCCAGCTGACCATAGAGCTGATCAGAGACCAGAATGGCTCCAATCATCTCTATGGCCTAAGATACCGGAAGCTACGAGCATTTTATGACTTAGATTTCGCCAGATGTAAACAGCGACATTGAGAAATTGGGAAAGCATTTTATCACACCGATCTTGGTGTGGTCAGATGTTTTAAGGGCAGAGGAGAGATCTAGGGTCTAATAGACCCCAATTTTTTCAAAAAAGAGTACCTGTCACTACCTATTGCTATCATAGGGGATATTTACATTCCCCGAGATAACAATAAAAATGATAAAAAAATAAAAATAAAATTAAAGGAACAGTTTAAAAATAAGATAAAAAAGCAAAAAAATAAATAAATAAAAAATGTATCCCCCCTGCTCTCGTGCAAAGGCGAACGCAAGCGTTGGTCTGGCGTCAAATGTAAACAGCAATTGCACCATGCATGTGAGGTATCACCGTGAAGGTCAGATCGAGGGCAGTGATTTTAGTAGTAGACCTCCTCTGTAAATCTAAAGTGGTAACCTGTAAAGGCTTTTAAAGGCTTTTAAAAATGTATTTAGTTTGTCGCCACTGCTCGTTTGTGCGCAATTTTAAAGCATGTCCTGTTTGGTATCCATGTTCTCGGCCTAAGATCATCTTTTTTATTGCATCAAATTTGGCAATATAGTGTGTTTTAGTGCATTAAAATTAAAAAAAGTGTGTTTTTTCCCCCCCAAAAAATGTGTTTGGGGGTTCAAAGTAATTTACTTGCAAAAAAAAAAAATGTTTTTCATGTAAACAAAAAGTGTCAGAAATGGCTTTGTCTTCAAGTGGTTAGAAGAGTGGGTGATGTGTGCCATAAGCTTCTAAATGTTGTGCATAAAATGCCAGGACAGTTCAACCCCCCCCCCCCCAAATGACCCCATTTTGGAAAGTAGACACGCCAAGCTATTTGCTGAGAGGCATGTCCAGTCCATGGAATATTTTATATTGTGACACAAGTTGCGGGAAAAAGACAAATACTCACCATGCCTCTCAGCAAATAGCTTGGGTGTCTACTTTCCAAAATGGGGTCATTTGGGGGGTTTTGTGCTATCTTGGCATTTTCTGTATAACAAGGTTAACAAATATCTGCGCTAACCCAAAAAAACTATCCAGATATCCAAAGAAATACCACATAGACTGGAGGAGGGGGGTGGAGGAGCAAAACGTTCAGAGGCAGGAAGAGGACAGGCGTCCCTGCAGTGAACATTTCTCCAGGATCCAGCTGCCTGCACAACATGAGACATACTTCATAAACCTTGCAAGACCTAAAAGAGGCTGCAACAGACTGTAACAGAGTTGGATCAGTTCATCCATTCCCTGATGTGAGTTCTGATGTTCCACCTGACACTGATGAACCTGGGCAACCCTGTGATCCATCTGTCAATTCTGGAGGGGGCTATCCAAGTGTGTCATCTGCCATCTTTGATTGCATGATTTTGCGCAAACCAATAAATATACGTTATTGACATTTTTTTTACCAAAGACATGTGGCCGAATACATTTTGTCCTGAATTTATGACTAAAATTGAGTTTAATTGGATTTTTTTTATAACAAAAAGTAGAAAATATAATTTTTTCTTTTTCCGTTTATAGTGCAAAAAATAAAAACCGCAGAGGTGATCAAATACCATCAAAAGAAAGCTCTATTTGTGGAAAAAAAGGGACGCAAATTTTGTTTGGGTACAGCATTGCATGACCGCGCAATTAGCAGTTAAAGCGAAGCAGTGCCAAATTGTAAAAAGTGCTCCGGTCAGGAAGGGGTCAGGAAATCCTTCCGGGCTGAAGTGTTTAATAGAGTATACAAGAATGATTGTGATTTCACTGCGCCATGATCACTGCTCCAAAGGATCACCTTTGGGAACATGTTACGCATTTTTAGGGTGGAATATGTAACAGGTTCCCAATGCTGCAGCCGCTACCCAATCCCTGCACTCCCTGTGGCAGCAGTACAGGGAGAAGTTCCCCATACTAGCTGTCACTTTTTAAAATCAACTTGGCTGTGCAGGGCTCCGACCACACAGCCACATCATTCATTCGCACTGCTCTGTGTGTGTAAATGAACTACAAGCCCTGACATCCTTTGCAGATTTACTTAGATTTATTGAATTTCTTGATTGTGTTTGATTTGATTAAATATTATGTTGAAAATTGAATAAATTGCTAAGTTTGTTTCTAAATGGGAAAAAAAACATGACTCTTATTGCTAGACTAGACCCCAGACTGTAAATTCCAATGTAAAATGTACCAAGTAGGTGGCATGGCTGATTTAAGAGACCACGAGTGTAGTCATTACAAAATGACTTGTTGATTTATACTGTAGTCAGTGAAGACTTTCTATTAGCTTCTTGCGCTATAAATTCATGTCACAAGAGCTCACATGTATTATATTACCCATTTTCTTTACTATCTTGTTCTAGATTGGGAAATGGTTTATTTGGTTAACACAAGAGATCCCCCAAAAGTCTACCTTGTGTTTCAAATGCTATAAGTACAGACATTCATTATTTACTATATTGCATATTCATATATATATATATTTTTTTTTATTTTTTCTGGCAGCGACTACATTTAAGTCTGAAAATGCATAAAACCAAATCATGTAAAATTAATTAAAAATATTTTGAATTAGTTAGCCATTTAAACTTATTCTGTACTCACTAATGTGCTTTTTGATTTGTTTTAAATGATAATTGTACTTTTAATACAGTTACCATTTTAATGACCTGTCCACCAAAGTTGTGCTTACCTAATTGCCAGTCTGCTCTATTAAAAAATAATGTAGAACTTATGTGCAGAAGAAGTCGCTGCCAAGCCAAAAGACTTTTCAGTGGCTACTCTGTGGCTCTCAGCAGGTTGCAGAGCAAAGATGTGGCAGGAATTAGCACAGGTAAGTATATTACTTTGGGGGCTATGAGGGGAGAGGTGAAGGGTTAGTTAAAGAAGCACCATAGCGCAAAATATTGTATTCTGGTACCATACAGTTTATGGTTAATACATGTAATAATAGTGTTTAGTAAATACTTTTGTATTTCACAGGACTTTATTTATATTTTTTCACAATTAACATGCAGTCCATCATAAGTGACCGTTTCAGAAGTTGGGACAAACCATATACCAGTGTTGAGCGTGCTTACAATGTTCAGCTTTTATTCATATGGTGTAAATGTTTTGTTGCTTACTTAACCACTTGAGTACCACTTCCTCTGGATCAACTGTGGGTATAGGATTGTGTATATGGGATTGTTTGATATTATTTTTTATTTATTTATTTATTTTTATGGTTGAACTGGATGGACTTTTTTCAACCTGACTAACTATTTAACTATGTAACCATTCCTTCATTACCGGGCCATGTTTTAGTTTTAATTGTTGTGATAGTTTGGCCAACAATTACTCCGTCATGCAATACTGTACCCAAATGCATTTTATATAATATTTCTAGGTGCAGCTTTATTTTATTGATATTTAATATCCATTGTTTTTTTTTTTGTTTTTGTTTTTTTACTACATCCCAAGATTATCTAATTTTTGCCATAACTGGAAATGAAAAAGCATGCTGGTATTTAGCTGGTTAAAGCATGGAGCTTGGTAATGCTGCATGAGAAACAGCAGCATTATTAATGTAGACATCATGCACAGAAGCAGGAGGAGGTGAAGAGGCTAAGGTAAAGGTCACATACAATAGGAGGATAGAGATGAGGGCAATAACATGCAGGATAAGGGAGGTGAAATAAATGTATGCAGAAACTACAGAGACAGGATGGAGATGAGATTTACAGAAGAATAAGTAAAAGGGTTAAAAAAACACCACCACATTAACTCACTTGTTTTTTCTCGCCTCCTAATTGGCCTACCTCTACACAGACTATCCAACCTTCAGTCTATTATGAATGTTGCTGCCAGACTCCACTCCAGACTCTGCCACTCCTCTCTGCCAATGCCAATTCTGTATATATTACCAACGACATGCAAAGCCACCCACAGCTACTAGTTACCGTATAACACGCACCCCAAGTTTAGGAGGGCATTTTAAGGAAAAAAAAGTTTTAGGAGGGAAGTTTAGGGAAAAAAAAAAACAACTTACATTTAAGCGTCATTTGCAGCTTGCCCAGCGTCATTGTAGCTTGCCCAGCGTTACTGTAGCTTGCCCAGCGTCAATTGCAGCCTTGCCCATCGTCATTGCAGCCTTGCCCAGCGTCATTGCAGCCTTGCCCAGCGTCATTGCAGCCTTGCCCAGCGTCATTGTAGCTTGCCCAGCGTCATTGCAGCCTTGCCCAGTGCCATTGTAGCTTGCCAGCGTCATTTTCAGTCTTTTCCGGGTTTAAATTTCCCGCCGCCGAGACGCTCTGTCGCATGCGCCGCCGAAAAAACCCGAAGCACGGCCGAAAAAGACCGAAGCGCCCCCGGAAAAAGCCGAGCCGACTCGGACGGCTAAGCTCGCGGTCCCGCCTCCCTGCTGTTTCCGGAGCGAGCGCAGGGAGGCGGGACTACGAGCAGAGCAGAGTCTGCTCGGCTTTTTCCGGGGGAGCTTCGTTCTTTTTCGGCCGCGCTTCGGTTTTTTTCAGCAGCGCTCGCTATTTTTCAGCGGCACTTGCCATTTTTGTCATTTTTTTTGGGGGGGTATCGGCGTATAACACGCACCCACGACTTTCCCCCGATTTTAAGGGGGAAAAAGTGCGTGTTATACGCCGATAAATACGGTACATCTCTAACCTCATATCAGAATATCAACCAAACTGTCCACTTCACTCTTCCCAAGACCTCCTGCTCTTCAGCTCCACTATCACTATATTAACACTACACTGGTACTTTACACTCACAATAGAATCACAATAGCACACTATAGCACACTAACTCGCTAGTAGTAATTGTAATTACAAGCCCCTGTTCAACAGGGGCTGAAAAATTGGGCCTTAGCCACTGGTGCCACAACACTGCAACCCCTCACAGATACTGTACTTGGAGCACAGCAATGAGACCTGTTGCAAAGCATTGCATGAAAAATTGTAATTACACGCCCCTGTTAAACAGGGGCTGAAAAATTGGGCCTTAGCCACTGGTGCTGGTGCCACAACACTACAACCCCTCACAGATACTGTACTTGGAGCACAGCAATGAGACCTGTTGCAAAGCATTGCATAAAAAATTTGTAATTACACGCCCCTGTTAAAACAGGGGCTGAAAAATTGGGCCTTAGCCACTGGTGGTGGCACCCAGAAACAAAAATGCTCTTCCAAGTGATCATCAGGATCATTAAGGAGGAAGAGGATAGTCAGTCAACATAACAGGAAAGTCACTCAGCATAGGCAGTCTTGAAGGGATGTGACATTTCAAAATAAATTATTCTGTTACATCAGCTTCAGGTGCCTGGTAGCTGGTGGTGATCCAAGACTGATTCATCTGAGTCAGTGGACAGGCGCACCCTGTGATCGGTGACAAAGCCTCCAGCAGCACTGAATGTGCGTTCCGAAAGAACGCTGGATGCAGGACAGGCCAGTAGCTCAATTGCATACTGTGCAAGCTCTGGTCAGTGATCCATCCTCAAGACCCAGTAAGCCAGAGGATTTTCGGTGGGAAAGGTGTCCAAGTCTGACCTTGCCCTTAGGTATTCCTGCACCATGTATATCAGACCCTGGTGATGGTTGCTGGAACCGATCATACCTTGGGGCTGCGGACTAAAAAATTGTCTGAACACATCGGTCAGACGTACACCTTCTCCACCGCTTCTTCTGCAACTGACCGAAGCCTCAGCAACTCAGTGTCCAGGACCAGGAGTTTGTAACCTCCCAGTTTCTGGGAACGTGTTGCACAGACCTTTCTGCAAGGCCTCCCAGAGATGTCTCATCCTCTGCTCCCTCTGCGACGGCAAGATAAGGTCCGCAACCTTACCCTTGTACCGTGGATCAAGGAGAGTGGCCAGCCAGTAATGGTCCCTCTCCTTGATCCGAAGAATACGAGGATCCTTCCGCAGGCTTTGCAGGATCAGGGAGGCCATGCAACGTAGGTTAGCTGAGGCATTCAGTCCGGAGTCTTCTGGGTCACTAAGGACAACAGGATTCGCAGCCACCTCCTCCCAGCCACGTACAAGTCCTCCAGTTTCTTGGGACTGTAAATCATGCCTAAAAAACTGCTGCTGCTGATGCTGAGTGCCAGGCTCCACCTTCATGCTGACACAATCCTCCTCCTCCTCCTCACCCTCTTCCTGTGTGATGGGTGGGAGAGAAGGAACACTGTCTGGATAAAGGGGGCCTTGAGAGGCAAGGAAGTCCTCCTCTTCCTGCCTCTGTTCTGCCTCAAATGTCCTGTCCATTTTTCCACACAGCGTATGCTCCAACAGGTGGACAAGAGGTACAATGTCACTGATGCATGCACTGTCACTGCTCACAATCCTTGTGGCCTTCTCAAATGGTGACAGGACAGTGCATGTATCCCTGATCATGCTCCACTGGCGTGGTGAGAAAAATATGAGCTTCCCTGACCCTGTCCTGGTGCCGTAGTCGCACAGGTACTCATCGATGGCCCTCTGCTGCGTGTGCAGTCGCTGCAGCATTGCCAACGTTGAGTTCCACCTGGTGGGCATGTTACATATAAGGCAGTTCTTGGGCAGGTTCAACTTCTTTTGCAGCTCAGCCAGCCGAGCACTGGCATTATATGATCGGCGGAAATGCACACAGACTTTCCTGTTCCATCTATCTCCACTCCAGAATCACACTGCAAATGGCTGCTCTAGAAAGGAACCTTTTATAGTGTGGGGTGGACCAATGAGCAATGAGCCATGATTGGGCACAGTCATCATTCATTTCTCCAATCAAGGCTCTGACAGTGTTCTGTGCCCTGATTGGATAAACCCTTTATTGCTTAAGCCAATCAGGGCTTTCAGTGCACTGTGCTGCGCACAGCGCATTGTGGGGAGTTTGGTGTGCCCAACCAACATTAGAACACCCTGACAATTCAGGTGTTTCGCCAAATGGGCAAGCAGCCAATGTTCGGGCCCAACTTATGCTCGGGTCCAGAATATTCACCCAACACTATTGCCGGGGTATCATTGCTAGCCCAGTAATTTTCTGGTGGTTATTGCTGGCTCTAACATTTATTGTGGGGTTGTTGCTTGTCCTAGGGGTCAGGGCGGTTATTGCTGGGGTTTTTCATTGTTGGAAGGTATTGCTGGGGGTGCCCTACATAGCATGGATAAATTAATTTCCCATGCCAGCTGCTGTATTTTGACAGCTGGCACCCGCGGCTTTCAAAAATCCCAAACCATGATCACTTCTGATTCAATGTAGTCAGTGTTTGGTCAAATTTTTTTTACCTGGCTCCTTTGAAAAAGTCAGCTGAAAAATCAGCTTTTGTTGAGAGAGGGGATGCCAACAGGACCACCTAAGGCTAAAATTTCAACCAATTCAGCAGGAATCAGCCAACATATGAGTCCTGCATGACAGGCTTAAGGTTTCCTGCATAATTAACATTTTCATTTAAATATACAGGACAGTGAAAGGATGTAGACAAAACTAAGTTCTGACCATATTAGCATCCATGGGTTCACTTCAGACAAATCATACACACTGAGATATGAGATCAATACAAAAGTGATCATTGGTGGCACCCTCCTTGTCTGTATGCTTATCTACCTGTTTTGGCCTGTCCCCTTGCTCACCTTGTTCCTTTTGCTGCAATAAACTTGGTAATGGTAGAGTGGAAGGAGGTCAGGGAACTCCCATTCTCAATCTCATTTTATATTAAAGCTGGAAGTGCTCATTCTACAAGGCATGAGTTAGCCAGGTTAAGAAAAGATCTGCAGTGGCTGGAGGCAGCACTGCCCGAGACAACCAGAATGTTTATTGAGAGCAGAGTCACACAGAAAAAGCAATGCTATCAAATGCCTTGGCAATTATTTGCTTTACAAATATACAGAGTTAGCTTAAAATGCATCAAGGCATTTGGTAGCATTTTTCTCTCTGCATGACTGCACTTTGAATCAGACTGCACTGCCTTACATAGGCTGTGATGTCTGCAGTGGCATGAGAGAGGTTGTGGTGTAGGATGCCTAGGTGGCAGCAACGTCTCTAATTGCTGTGCTGAAAAAAAATGTTATTTATTATGTCAACATAATAATGGATGGCTCCACTGCACATTAATGTTGTCCAGGGAGGGTTGATAAATTACAGCCATTGCAAGACTTATATCTAAAATATACATGTGTTTATTTATCACATAGCACTGACATATGTATCAAAGCTTACACATATTTGGGGTCTCTGCACTCAATAAAAATTAAAATCTAAGATTTAGTAAACAATATTTGTATTTGTTTTTATTTTATAAAATATATTACTGCAAACTTAAGTTGACTATACACTAGCAGATTTTCAAACAAACCTATGTACGAATATTCATGCAAACATTCATGCCAAAATTCTTTGTGCATTAGATGATTGCACGAATGTCACTTGAAAGTACTACATTTTGTTTGCTTTTAACATTTGATTTTGGAATGAATGTCATTTCCCAAACAAAAAGCACATACCTTGTTCGAAATTTGTTCATTCAAGAACATTTTTCCATCTTCTCCCTTGAATTTTCTTATCACTGTGATCAAAACAAATGTTGATTTGACCCCACTAACAATTAGAAAACCAAACAAACATTATTAAAGTGAGACATTTTGAACAGAATTCTGTATATTTTTTTTTTTTTTACATTCTTTCTGCTTATTATAAAATATGGATTCAGGGGATTTTTACAAACAAATGATCAAATATGTGTTAAAAAAATAGTAGGAAAATCATTTTGGTATGCAAAGTTTCATATTAGGTAAACTACTGCAAATCAAAATTTGGTTCTGTTACGACTCACAAAGGATTACATTACCAAGGACAGAATGGGTTGAAGCTGAATCACATGTTTCATCTCACTATACAATCCATTAGGTTGACATTGATTATGTATCTAAATGATTAAAAGTTAGGGGAGCTGTAAGGCACTGCATTTAGTAGAAAGACATGAGGCACTGCATATAACATAGAGCACAAGACACTGTATGTAACAGAAAGGCATGACGCACTGACTAAAGCCAGCCATAGATGGATCAAAATGTGGCTGGCTCAGCTGGGAAATTAAGTCCATCTGTGGGCAGGCTGGTTGTAGAGAAGTCAATCTCTTGAGGGAAAGCAGAAAAAGCAGAGCCTGTAAAGTGCATGAATATGTTACATTCTTCAACACATGGTGATGTAGAAAGATGTGAGAATAAGTACCAAAGTTGTTGTTGCGGCCATATTCTTAATGTGGAAAACCCCTTCTCTAATAGTAAAAGGATGTCATTCTAACTTGTATAGGAAGTAAGAGGTAGAGTGGTGGTACTCCTCCATAACATTGGAGTACATAGGAGTGATTTATGTTGAGTGAGAAGGATGTTCAGTTGGCAGATCTTAGTGGTGGCATCAGGGCCGTCTTTAATATTGATTGGACTCTGGGCAAAACTTTTCTTGCCCCCCCCCACCCCCCCATGCAGTTTTGCTCTCCACCTGCTCTGAGACATACAATAAATAGCAGCTAGACTCAAAATCAGTTTACTGAATCAGATCAGGCAGCTATTGCGATTGGTTGCCAGAGGTAACAGTGTATCATTACGGCTCACTAACTGGTTGCTAGAGGTTACAGCACACATTACGGCTCACTGATTAATTGCTAGAGGTTACAGCACATGATTTCTGCTTGTTGATTGGTTGCTAGAGATTACTGTGGATATGACCTCAGGGGGGCATGATATCCATATGAATGCCGCCGGCTGCCCCTATTTACATACGAATGGCATCGCTATTTACATATGAATGCCGGTAATTTACATGTAAACACAGGGTCTGCAGGTGAGTCATCTTTATACAACAATAGGGCAGAGCTGGGCAGCATTAGTAGAAGCACTTCACACTGAGATATTGGGACACAGCACAGGACTAAAACCTCAAGGAATGAGTAAATTTAAACCAGCATAGTTGGCAAGTATGAGGCAGCTGCTTTGGGCCCCACAACAATGACAGGGCCCAGGGCAGCTGCCCCTTTTGCCCTGCCTTAAAAACAGGAAGTTGCGTCAATGGTTCTTTGGCCGGAAATTACGTCGACGCGTTTCGGCCAAAGAACCATTGACGCCACTTCCTGTTCCTGTGGAGCACACGCTGGATCAGCTGCAACCACGGAAGTATCTGAGAAGTTTGCCTGAGAAGTTTGCCTTCCCCTTTGCATCCTAAAATTACTGTGCCCTGTGTGCATACATCGCCCCCTGGATCCTCTGGCCTGTTTTTTCTCCAGCTTTGCTTTTTATGCCTGCTTGCCGTATCACAGCTTGTCTGCATATCTGCCCTCTGCTTTGCTGTTTGTCTACTGGTCCGGTGAGTCCATTCCAAGGAGGAGCTCATATGTACTTTGGTCTTGGTTTTTTGGGTTAATTATTGGACACATTCACATTTTTTTATTTTTTTATTTTTTATTTTTCATCACATATTTGTTTGTGGTTTATCACTAATTTGATACACATGGAATTAGTTTTATGGTCATTTTTTATTATGTCACTCATCTTATTATTTTGGTCACATATATAATAGTTTTATCATACACAATTTTTGTTGCTACGACAGCATCCTTGTTTGATCCTCCTCTGTCCCTCTCCCTCAGCACTGGGGTCACATTAGCTGACTGATAGAGAGAAATTGAGGGAAAAGAGAAACATTGGAATACTAGTCATCACCAGTATGCAAAAGTGTATTTGCTTTGGAAGAATCAATCCCCTCTAATATTGGATGTCCTACGTGTGAATATTGCTGCATTGTGTAAAGCTATTAGAAGCGTTTTTTATATTTTTGAATGGGGTGCCTCAAGACTGTCCATCATTTTAAAGGGTGCCTTGATTGAAAAAAGATTGAAAAAACACTGTATTACAATCTTCAATTACAATGGTGCTGCAGCTCTCTTCATGACCCACTGGGAGGTGGAATTGCATCTAAACAAACAAGGAAAAAGAGCAAACACCATGGAGACTTCATAAACCCTTACATGCTGACATACGTTTCCTGCCTCCTCCACTCTCCCCAGTGTCACGGTCTCTTACACCGATGCGTGGCGCTGGCTTGTTTGGGCAAATGCGCAGTAGACTGTGCATGGCGGAGCTGTGTCCTGGCAGCTTGTGAGCTGTCATCTGGCCACATGGTGGTTGGATGTTACAGTTACTTCTTGCAGTGATGATCCAGGATAGGGGAACACATTGATCTACATGCTTTTCTATATGCTTCTAAATGTGAGTGCTACTATTGAGAGTTTTTATCGTTGGGTTAAATAAACAATATTACACTAGGGTGGACGTGTGCTCTTTTTCCATTTTCCTTGTTTGTTCTAAGAGTTGGAGTTTGGCAACTGGGCTTCTTGCATTGTATGCTAATGAGTAGGAGCTCATCCTATCCTTGGACTCACCATGACATTGTTCAAAAATGCTTGTAGTCAGCCATGACTCTTTCTCATAAGAAACATCCAAAAGGTAGGAAAAAGAAAACAGGTATTCTGTGTGAATGGTAACACAATACATTGTCTCAAATTTGACTGCAAAAGTAGAAATACACTTTAAGAACTATTTATACATAGCAATATAGTTTTAGTTTTAAAATGCTGATTGTATTTTCAACTTGCATGAATTACAAGATCTGTTTTTTTTTTTACTCTGCTTATTGTAATATATATATATATATATATATATATATATATATATATATGTATATATATATATATACCACCTAAAAAGATGAGGGTAGACTTCTGAACTAATGACAAGCAAGGTTGAAAGCAATGGATTTAAGATGGTAATTGAAATGGGGAAGGCCAGCATTTAACATTTCACATTTACTTTTGGAAAATATTTTCACACACACACTAACAATTCACTCTATACAAAGAGCTAAGCACTCGAGGACACTTGAAGTGGACCTTCTCTTGTAGAAGGTCATTGAGATCATTCAGCTTTATTTCAGTGCATTCATTATTTTGCACAAAAAGAGACTGCAGCCTTCCCCAAAGGACTCTTTCCTACTCCCTCTAAATCCCATTTACATCCCTCTTCACAACTGAAGAATTTATTCCTCTTTTTTCAAAGGTCATGTGCAAAACCTGTAGAGTTCTTCTTACCTTATCTTGTAAGGATTACCCTGTAAAAACAATGTATAAAGGAGACACACCATATGTTATGTATCCATTCATTTTAAAACTATGTATTCCATTTTAGAAAATACATTGCTTGCTTAAAAGGGAGTCAGCATAAAAAAAAAACTTCTTAAAGAACTTTACACATTGAGAGTTAGATAAAACTACAAATGTTTTATTTTACAATGCTGTAGGTATATAGGTTTCAGAACTAGGACAACGTCCACATTCCCGGAGATATCTTTTTTTATATAGAGGGGAAGGTTATGATACGCTGCCAAGTGTTTATTTCTGTCTTTGGCCCAAATTTTCTTTGTCCCATTGACAACAAAGGGAAATCCCATCAGACGACAGAATTAAAAACCTGGCAGTGGATCAAATCTGACATAGAGTGCTACACTTTTAGATATACTGTACTGTATATTAAAAGAGAAGTATGGGTTTCTTTTTTTTTACCATATTTATACTTATCTAGGTGGATGCAGCATTGGTCCGATGCTGAATATGTCCCCCGGCACCTCTACACTGAAAACCGAGCGATCAAACACCGCCGATGGCTCGGTTTTCAGAGCTCCGTGAGCAGAGAGCTGCAGACTGTCAGTAACAGCTCTCTGCTCTTCTCCCTCCTCACTCATTGGAGCTCTTAGCTGTGGAGTGGGCAGAGCGTGCCATCTCAAGCTCTCAGCAGCTCGCTGAGAGGCTGAGACGTGTGTCAGTCCAGGCACCTGGCGGATCCAGACTTTACCATCACATTCGGTGGTGGACTTGCTGGTGTGTTTAGGATCATTGTCCTGCTGCAGAACCCAAGTTCGTTTCAGCTTGAGTACACGAACAGATGGTCGGACATTCTCCTTCAGGATCTCTTGGTAGACAGCAGAATTCATAGTTCCTTTTATCACGGCAAGTCTTCCAGGTCCTGAAGCAGCAAAACAGCCCCAGACCATCACACTACCACCACCATATTTTACTGTTGGTATAATGTTCTTTTTCTGAAATGCAGTGTTCCTTCTACGCCAGATATACTTGGACACACACCTTCCAAAGAGTTCCACTTTTGTCTCATCGGTCCACAGAATGTTGTCCCAAAAGTCTTGGGGATCATCAAGATGTGTTGTGGAGAAATTGAGACGAGCTTTGATGTTCTTTTTGCTCAGCAGTGGTTTTCTCCTTGGAACTCTGCCATGCAGGCCATTTTCGCCCAGTCTTTTCCTGATGGTGGAGGCATGAACGCTGACCTTAACTGAGGCAAGTGAGGCCTGCAGTTCCTTGGACATTGTTGTGGGGTCTTTTGTGACCTCTTGGATGAGTCGTCGCTGCGCTCTTGGGGTAATTTTGGGCGGCCCGGCCACTCCTGGGAAGGTTCACCACTGTTCCATGTCTTCGCCATTTGTGGATAATGGCTCTCACTGTGGTTCGCTGGATTCCCAAAGCTTTGGAAATGGCTTTATAACCCTTTCCAGACTGATAGATCTCAATTACTTTCTTTCTCAATTGTTCCTGAATTTCTTTGGGTCTCGGCATGATGTGTAGCTTTTAAGGATCTTCTGGTGGACCTTACTGTGTCAAGCAGCTCCTATTTAAGTGATGCCTTGATTGTGAACAGGTGTGGCAATAATCAGGCCTGGGTGTGGCTAGAGAAATTGAACTCAGGTGTGGACAACCACAGTTATAGTATGTTTTAACAAGGGGGGCAATCACTTTTTCACACAGGGCCATGATGGTTTGGATTTTTTTTCACCTTTAATAATAAACACCTTCATTTACAAATTGCATTTTGTGTTTACTTGTGTTGTCCATGACTATTGTTTAAATTGGTTTGATGTTCCGAAACACTTAAGTGTGACAAACATGCAAAGGAACAGGAAATGAGGAAGGGGGCAAACACTTTTTCACACCACTGTAGCTATTGCGTGCCCCTCGCCACCGGCCCTCCTCCCTGATCCAAGATGGGAAGGTGAGAGAGGATTGCCGTTGTTACACCGGCAGTGCCACTGCACCTTCCCTGCGCCACTCTGCATTTAAAGCATCTTCTGTACGCTCCAGTCCTCCTGACACCACAGCACTCCTGACATCCAGCCCTCCTGACACCACAGCCCTACTGACACCACAGCCATCCTGATCCCCCCCAATATCATGCCCTCCTGCCTCCCCAGCACTCCTGATTCCCCCCAATACCATGCCCTCCTGTCCCCCCAGCCCTCCTGATCCCCCCCAATACCATGCCCTTCTGATACCCCAGCCCTCTTGATTCCCCCCAATACCATGCCCTTCTGACACCCCAGCCCTCTTGATTCCACCCAATACATGCCCTCCTGTCCCCCAGCCCTCCTGATCCCCCCCAATAACATGCCCTCCTGACACCCCAGCCCTCCTGATCCCCCCATAATACCATGCCCTTCTGTCCCCCCAGCCCTCCTGATCCCCCAGATACCATGCTCTCCTGCACCTCCAGCCCTCCTGATCCCCCCCAATACCATGCCCTCCTGTCCCCCCAGCCCTCCTGATCCCCCCCAAATACCATGCCCTCCTGTCCCCCCAGCCCTCCTGATCCCCCCAATACCATGCCCTCCTGTTCCCCCAGCCCTCCTGTTTCCCCAATACCATGTCCTCCTTTCCCCCAACCCTCCTGATTCCCCCAATACCATACCCTCCTGTCCCCCCAATGCCATGCCCTCTTGAGACCCCATCCCTCCTGATACCCCTGTACTATGCCCTCCATAACTCCCAGTACCATATTCTCCTGACCCCCTCAGTACCGAGCCCCCTGACACCTCTATAGCTTGCCCTCCTGACCTCCCTGTTCCATGCCCTCCCGACTCCTACCATACCTACTAATGACCTCTGTACGCCACCCTACATACTACCAACCTCTGTACGCCGCCCTATATACTTTCAACCTCTGTACGCCACCCTATGTACTACCGACCTCTGTACGCTGCTCTACATACTACCGACCTCTGTACGCCGCCCTACATATTACTGACCTCTATACACTGCCCTACCTACTACTGACCTCTGTACACTGCCCTACATCCTACTGACCTCTGTACATTGCCCTGCCTACTATTGACCTCTGTACACTGCCCTACCTACTACTGACCTCTGTACACTGCTCTACATACTACTGATCTCTGTACATTGCCCTACATACTAATGACCTCTGTACACTGCCCTACATCCTACTGATCTCTGTACATTGCCCTACATACTAATAACCTCTGTACACTGCCCTATATCCTACTGGCCTTTGTACACTGCCCTACCTACTACTGACCTCTGTACACTGCCCTACCTATTACTGACCTCTGTACACTGCCCTACATCCTACTGAGCTTTGTACACTGCCCAACATACTACTGACCTCTGTACACTGCCCTACATACTACTGACCGCTGTACACTGCTCTACCTACTACTGACCTCTGTACACTGCCCTACATCCTACTGATCTCTGTACATTGCCCTACATACTACCGACCTCTGCACACTGCTCTACATACTACTGATCTTTGTACGTTGCCCTACATACTAATGACCTCTGTACACTGCCATACCTACTACTGACCACTGTACATTGCCCTACCTACTACTGACCTCTGTACACTGCCCTACATCCTACTGATCTCTGTACACTGCCCTACATACTACTGACCTCTGTACACTTCCCTACCTACTACTGACCTCTGTACGCTGCCCTACATACTACTGACCTCTGTACACTGCCTTGCCTACTACTGACCTCTGTACACTGCCCTGCCTACTACTTACTTCTGTACACTGCCCTACCTACTCCTTACTTCTGTACACCGCCCTACAAACTACTTGCACTGGCCAGAAGTCAGAGCAGTTAGCCAGGCCTGAAATTAGTCAAGAAAATCAGCCTGCAGTACCAGATCTTCTGCTTTCATGATGAACTCAGGAATCAGACTTGTGGGGGGAACCAATTGCTCCCCAGACGTGAAAAAAATTGTGAATGAAACTGAATGTCGAGTTTCTCACTGAAGCTAACATTACATTTTTTACAGTGGCAGTTTTAGTAGATTTTTCTAGGGTTTTAATGCTGTCTTTACTTTTTTTGGGGGCTTGCTAGTTAAGTTCTTTAAAAAAAAGGGGGCGCTGCTTCCCGGTGATCTTTGATCTCTTCAATGTTGTCCAGGTAGATCTCCATTTCTTAAAGGTTGCCTACCCCTGTGATGAGGATACAGCTGTGTTTGTATGAGATTGCCATAATGTAAGATTCACGTTTTTTTTTTTTTTTTTATTAACAGAACACTAATGTTTTAACATTTGTACAGATAAAATTTGATACTTTATCTTACTCCTCGTTTTACCGTCCTGATCTCTCTATTTAGGTGTTTTTTTGTGCTTATATGGGTGATGAACTTGAAGGAGTGGCAAACTGAAACATGTTACATTTTGTTCTCTGGTTTAGATAAACTTTTTTTTTTTTTTTTTTCAAATTTAAATCTTTATTTATTTTTAGGAGAAGCAAGGAATACACTCTACCATCATCACATCTCACATATTATCCACATCTATTAATACACTTCTGGTAACCAATTAAGTCATTTCCAAAACATATAACCCCACACAATAGATACCGTCGGCTCTACTGTCACTTTCTGATTTCTCAAATAGCACAAATAAAAATAAGATGGGATATCCGCTACCTTTACCCAGGGCTCGAGCTTCTCTCAGGCTCTGCCCTAAGGTTCCCTCTTTATATGTTCATAGAGTGTTAAACCTTCTCTTACTCCTATATTTTATTACCCGCGGAAAGGAAAAATAACCTGATCAATAACTCAAAACCCACCCCCGCCCCCTCAAAAAAAAAAAAAAAAAAAAAAAGGAAAATTTACTTTTCTCCTTCCCCTCCCTTCCACCTCCCCCCCCCCGTCTCTCTCTCTCCACCCCTCCTCCATAGGTACCCTTAACTTTCCTCTCTATTTTCAACTATCCAGGTTTATGTCTATAAGATTTCTCCCCTCCTCTGAATTAATATAAAGATTCCATGAGGACCATGTTTCCAGATATCTCCCTCTTTTCTGCCCTTCTGTCCCCCCAGCCCTCCTGATCCCCCAGATACCATGCTCTCCTGCACCTCCAGCCCTCCTGAACCCCCCCAATACCATGCCCTCCTGTCCCCCAGCCCTCCTGATCCCCCCCAAATACCATGCCCTCCTGTCCCCCCAGCCCTCCTGATCCCCCCAATACCATGCCCTCCTGTCCCCCCAGCCCTCCTGATCCCCCAATACCATGTCCTCCTTTCCCCCAACCCTCCTGATTCCCCCAATACCATACCCTCCTGTCCCCCCAATGCCATGCCCTCTTGAGACCCCATCCCTCCTGATACCCCTGTACTATGCCCTCCATAACTCCCAGTACCATATTCTCCTGACCCCCTCAGTACCGAGCCCCCTGACACCTCTATAGCTTGCCCTCCTGACCTCCCTGTTCCATGCCCTCCCGACTCCTACCATACCTACTAATGACCTCTGTACGCCACCCTACATACTACCAACCTCTGTACGCCGCCCTACATACTTTCAACCTCTGTACGCCACCCTATGTACTACCGACCTCTGTACGCTGCTCTACATACTACCGACCTCTGTACGCCGCCCTACATATTACTGACCTCTATACACTGCCCTACCTACTACTGACCTCTGTACACTGCCCTACATCCTACTGACCTCTGTACATTGCCCTGCCTACTATTGACCTCTGTACACTGCCCTACCTACTACTGACCTCTGTACACTGCTCTACATACTACTGATCTCTGTACATTGCCCTACATACTAATGACCTCTGTACACTGCCCTACATCCTACTGATCTCTGTACATTGCCCTACCTATTACTGACCTCTGTACACTGCCCTACATCCTACTGAGCTCTGTACACTGCCCAACATACTACTGACCTCTGTACACTGCCCTACATACTACTGACCGCTGTACACTGCTCTACCTACTACTGACCTCTGTACACTGCCCTACATCCTACTGATCTCTGGACATTGCCCTACATACTACCGACCTCTGCACAGTGCTCTACATACTACTGATCTTTGTACGTTGCCCTACATACTAATGACCTCTGTACACTGCCATACCTACTACTGACCACTGTACATTGCCCTACCTACTACTGACCTCTGTACACTGCCCTACATCCTACTGATCTCTGTACACTGCCCTACATACTACTGACCTCTGTACACTTCCCTACCTACTACTGACCTCTTTACACTGCCCTACATCCTACTGATCTCTGTACATTGCCCTAAATACTACTGACCTCTGTACACTTCCCTACCTACTACTGACCTCTGTACACTGCCTTGCCTACTACTGACCTCTGTACACTGCCCTGCCTACTACTTACTTCTGTACACTGCCCTACCTACTCCTTACTTCTGTACACCGCCCTACAAACTACTTGCACTGGCCAGAAGTCAGAGCAGTTAGCCAGGCCTGAAATTAGTCAAGAAAATCAGCCTGCAGTACCAGATCTTCTGCTTTCATGATGAACTCAGGAATCAGACTTGTGGGGGGAACCAATTGCTCCCCAGACGTGAAAAAAATTGTGAATGAAACTGAATGTCGAGTTTCTCACTGAAGCTAACATTACATTTTTTACAGTGGCAGTTTTAGTAGATTTTTCTAGGGTTTTAATGCTGTCTTTACTTTTTTTGGGGGCTTGCTAGTTAAGTTCTTTAAAAAAAAGGGGGCGCTGCTTCCCGGTGATCTTTGATCTCTTCAATGTTGTCCAGGTAGATCTCCATCTCTTAAAGGTTGCCTACCCCTGTGATGAGGATACAGCTGTGTTTGTATGAGATTGCCATAATGTAAGATTCACGTTTTTTTTTTTTTTTATTAACAGAACACTAATGTTTTAACATTTGTACAGATAAAATTTGATACTTTATCTTACTCCTCGTTTTACCGTCCTGATCTCTCTATTTAGGTATTTTTTTGTGCTTATATGGGTGATGAACTTGAAGGAGTGGCAAACTGAAACATGTTACATTTTGTTCTCTGGTTTAGATAAACTTTTTTTTTTTTTTTTCAAATTTAAATCTTTATTTATTTTTAGGAGAAGCAAGGAATACACTCTACCATCATCACATCTCACATATTATCCACATCTATTAATACACTTCTGGTAACCAATTAAGTCATTTCCAAAACATATAACCCCACACAATAGATACCGTCGGCTCTACTGTCACTTTCTGATTTCTCAAATAGCACAAATAAAAATAAGATGGGATATCCGCTACCTTTACCCAGGGCTCGAGCTTCTCTCAGGCTCTGCCCTAAGGTTCCCTCTTTATATGTTCATAGAGTGTTAAACCTTCTCTTACTCCTATATTTTATTACCCGCGGAAAGGAAAAATAACCTGATCAATAACTCAAAACCCACCCCGCCCCCTCAAAAAAAAAAAAAAAAAAAAAAAGGAAAATTTACTTTTCTCCTTCCCCTCCCTTCCACCTCCCCCCCCCCCCGTCTCTCACTCTCTCCACCCCTCCTCCATAGGTACCCTTAACTTTCCTCTCTATTTTCAATTATCCAGGTTTATGTCTATAAGATTTCTCCCCTCCTCTGAATTAATATAAAGATTCCATGAGGACCATGTTTCCAGATATCTCCCTCTTTTCTGTCGGGATGACCATACCAGATCCTCCATATAGTTTAATTGCTCTACCCTTTTAAGCCACATTCCCACTGATGGTGATTGTGTCTGCTTCCACATAAGTGGGATACAAGATTTAGCTGCGTTCAAAAGGTGACATAAAACAGTTTTCTTATATATTTTAGTAGATAAACTTTAATGTACAAATGGCTTTACTTCTGCACAAGCAAACCTTAAAGTGGAACTTCAGTAATTTTTTCATCTTTCCATCTATTAACCACTTTCAGACCGGACCAATTTGCAGCCAAAGGACCAATTTTTGCGATTCGGCACTGCGTCGCTTTAACTGACAATTGCGCGGTCGTGCGACGTGGCTCCCAAACAAAATTGACGTCCTTTTTTTCCCACAAATAGAGCTTTCTTTTGGTGGTATTTGATCGCCCCTGCGTTTTTAATTTTTTGCGCTATAAACAAAAAAGAGCGACACTTTTGAAAAAAAACGCATTCTTTTTTATTTTTTGCTATAATAAATATCCCCCAAAAATATATAAAAAAACTTTTTTTCCCCTCAGTTTAGGCCGATATGTATTCTTCTACATATTTTTGGTAAAAAAAAATCGCAATAAGCGATTATTGATTGGTTTGCGCAGAAGTTATAGCGTTTACAAGATAGGGGATAGTTTTATAGCATTTTTATTAATAATTTTTTTTATTAGTAATGGCGGCGATCAGCTATTTTTATTGTGACTGCGACATTATGGCGGACACATCGGACATTTTTTGACACATTTTTGGGACCATTGTCATTTATACAGCAATCAATGCTATTTAAATGCATTGATTCCTGTATAAATGACACTGGCAGTGAAGGGGTTAACCACAAGGGGGCAGTGTAGGGGTTAAGTATGCCTAGGGGTGTGTTTCTTACTGTGGGGGGGCGTGGCTGTCAGCTAGTGAATGCTGATCTCTGCTCCAATCACAGGGAGCAGAGATCGGCCTCACTAGTTGCTAGGCAGAAAGGGGAGATGCTGTCTATTTCCGCATCTCCCCGTTCTGCCTTCCCGTGAGACGATCGCGGGTGTCCCCGCGGCGATCGAGTCTGCGGACCCGCAACCGGCGCGGGAGCGCACCGCTCCCGGCGCGCTCCCGATGGCACGGACGGCATTAAGAAGGGACTTATATATACGCCCTCCTGCCTGTCCGTGCCATTCTGCCAACGTATATCGTCGTGCACCGGTCGGGAACCGGTTAAATCCTCTGCCCTTGTTGTTTTAACTTTGGCTAGTAAAACAATTTTTTTCTGCCAGTAAATACCTTATACAGCCCACTTCCTGTTTCTTGTCTGGTAAAAAGCCTAGGCTTATGACATCATGCACAGCTCTCTCTCCCACTCTCCTGAGGGTTTGCCAGGAAGGGAGGGGGGGATGAGTCATAAGAGGGCCAATGAAAGCTGCAGAGATGGAGGTGTGCCTCTGTGTTTCTGTGTAAATCCAGGAAGTGAACAGGCAGCAGCTTCAGCTGCCCACAGTTAAGATGGTTGCAGCCAGACTCAGTGGAGGGAGATTTTTGCAGAACATTTGGCAAATACAGAATGACAGTATATATAAAATAATATGCAAAGTGGTTGAAGGGACGCTTCAGAATGGCAAATATGTTTTTATTACAGATTATGTGAGCAGAGTGCAGTTCCTCTTTAATTACAGTACAGGACCCACCAACCAGGGGTAGGTCCCAAACCCTGATGCCTTTTGAACAACATTGGATCAAAGTTTTTGAGATTTTTTAAACATTTCCTACCTAATAGCATCTCACACTGGACTGCAGGAACCACACTAATTTTGGTAGCTAGGCTTTGCATATACAGTGGTGTGAAAAAGTGTTTGCCCCCTTCCTCATTTCATGTTCCTTTGCATGTTTGTCACACTTAAGTGTTTCGGAACATCAAACCAATTTAAACAATAGTCAAGGACAACACAAGTAAACACAAAATGCAATTTGTAAATGAAGGTGTTTATTATTAAAGGTGAAAAAAAATCCAAACCATCATGGCCCTGTGTGAAAAAGTGATTGCCCCCTTGTTAAAACATACTATAACTGTGGTTGTCCACACCTGAGTTCCATTTCTCTAGCCATACCCAGGCCTGATTATTGCCACACCTGTTCACAATCAAGGCATCACTTAAATAGGAGCTGCTTGACACAGTAAGGTCCACCAGAAGATCCTTAAAAGCTACACATCATGCCGAGACCCAAAGAAATTCAGGAACAATTGAGAAAGAAAGTAATTGAGATCTATCAGTCTGGAAAGGGTTATAAAGCCATTTCCAAAGCTTTGGGAATCCAGCGAACCACAGTGAGAGCCATTATCCACAAATGGCGAAGACATGGAACAGTGGTGAACCTTCCCAGGAGTGGCCGGCCGCCCAAAATTACCCCAAGAGCGCAGCGACGACTCATCCAAGAGGTCACAAAAGACCCCACAACAACGTCCAAGGAACTGCAGGCCTCACTTGCCTCAGTTAAGGTCAGCGTTCATGCCTCCACCATCAGGAAAAGACTGGGCAAAAATGGCCTGCATGGCAGAGTTCCAAGGAGAAAACCACTGCTGAGCAAAAAGAACATCAAAGCTCGTCTCAATTTCTCCACAACACATCTTGATGATCCCCAAGACTTTTGGGACAACATTCTGTGGACCGATGAGACAAAAGTGGAACTCTTTGGAAGGTGTGTGTCCAAGTGTATCTGGCGTAGAAGGAACACTGCATTTCAGAAAAAGAACATTATACCAACAGTAAAATATGGTGGTGGTAGTGTGATGGTCTGGGGCTGTTTTGCTGCTTCAGGACCTGGAAGACTTGCCGTGATAAAAGGAACTATGAATTCTGCTGTCTACCAAGAGATCCTGAAGGAGAATGTCCGACCATCTGTTCGTGTACTCAAGCTGAAACGAACTTGGGTTCTGCAGCAGGACAATGATCCTAAACACACAGCAAGTCCACCACCGAATGGCTGAAGAAAAACAAAATGAAGACTTTGGAGTGGCCTAGCCAAAGTCCTGACCTGAATCCTATTGAGATGTTGTGGTATGACCTTAAAAAGGCCGTTCATGCTCGAAAACCCTCTAATGTAACTGAATTAGGACAATTCTGCAAAGATGAGTGGGCCAAAATTCCTCCAGGACGCTGTAAAAGCCTCATTGCACGTTATCGCAAACGCTTGGTTGCAGTTGTTGCTGCTAAGGGTGGCCCAACCAGTTATTAGGTTTAGGGGGCAATCACTTTTTCACACAGGGCCATGATGGTTTGGATTTTTTTTCACCTTTAATAATAAACACCTTCATTTACAAATTGCCTTTTGTGTTTACTTGTGTTGTCCTTGACTATTGTTTAAATTGGTTTGATGTTCCGAAACACTTAAGTGTGACAAACATGCAAAGGAACAGGAAATGAGGAAGGGGGCAAACACTTTTTCACACCACTGTAAGTCTACTTTAGGGGCAGAACTCCAGAAGGTAGAAATATAAATGTTTCCAGCAGCTCCTTAAATTGAACCCCTGGATATATTCTGTATCAGGTAGACACAGTATGCTGCTCATTTGGCAATGTAGACTTATTACATCCTCCCATGTAGGGATGAGTTCAGGTATGGTCCACTGACACCCAATCAACTGCAGTCAGGGCATCCCTGCCCCACAGCTGCACATACACACAGGGGCAGGGATGCTTATTAGGTCAATGTAATTTTGGCCTGTGGTTTGTTTTGCTGCAGTCCTGTCCACAGCAAAAAATAAAAAATAAATTCAGCTGCAAAGCATCATATTAAAAAATGGTGGTACTTTTATTTAATTTTTTGGTGGTATTTTGGGGTTCGCGATTTCTTTAGATGGTACACCAGTTTTAACTATTTGTTGAGAGGGTCTTTTTTTTATTTAGGGTGCTCAACGTGCAGAATTAATTTGTTGCTTAACAAAATGAAAAGGATCACAGCTCACCTGCTCTCTCTGGACTTCCAGAATGGTGCACTCCTCAATCCAAAACACTTCAACAACCTTACTGAAAACAACTGGACAGAAACACTCCACAGGCTTTCTTTCATTGGGGTATTTTGCCCCCTAGTGGGGCTTAGTTGAAGATTAGTTGTAGATTGTAGTAGTACACCCTAGAAATAAACACACTCAAATATTTTTTTTATTTTTTATAATCCATCAAATTTAAGTGAATCCAAAATAAATTATAATGAAACTATTTTTTGTTTGAATTTGAATCAAATTTGAAATGAATGTGAAACCGAATTCAAAATGTAAACATATTGCTGATTTCCTTCAAAAACATCTGTTTTGAAGCCAAAGGTTATTCAAATATTTATTACATTTATATTTTTCTCCTGTTCGCTCTCTGCATTTTTTTAATTGATAAAAATAAACAAATAAAATATATATTTTTGAAACCATCCTTACTTTACATTATTTCTTCACACCTGCCTGAAACTTTTGCACAGTACTGTACATAGAGACAGCAAAATGTTGAAGTCAGATATTTCTTTTATAACTTATAACACTTCACATTTCTGAAAAAACCTTATTAACACAAAGAAGATTAACATGCCAAAAATCAAACTGTCAATATTTTTGGTGGATAAATAATTTTAGTATCATTTGTGTCCAGATCAACATAATGTATATGCCTTTTATAACCTAGGACCCTTCAATTTATTTCTATTTCAATCCTTTTATTAAAGGTTTAAAGTGATTGTAAAGTCAAATTTTTTTTCTATAAAAATAATAAACATGTTAAACTTACCTGCTCTGTGTAATGGTTTTGCACAGAGCAGCCTGGATCCTCCTCTTTTCGGGTCCCTCTTCGGCTCTCCTGGCCCCCTCCCTTATGTCGAATGCCCCCACAGCAAGCAGCCTGCTATGGGACCACCCAAGCCGAGCTGCAGCTCTGTGTGTCCATTCAAGCACAGTGCCCCAGTTCAGCCCTGCCCCCTCTCTCTCTCCCTTGATTGGCTAACTGACTTTGACTGACAGCAGCGGGAGCCAATGGCACTGCTGCTGTGTCTCAGCCAATCAGGAGGGAGAGTCACGGACAGCTGAGGCACTCGTGGACATCGCTATATAGAGATGGGGCTCAGGTAAGTATTAGGGGGGCTGCTGCACACAGAAGATTTTTTATCTTAATGCATTGCTTTAAGATAAAAAACCTTCTGCCTTTACAACCACTTTAAGCTAGCCCTAGATGGTGGAATTTTCTTTTCTGTAGCAACGGGTTGCAGGATAGAAAATCAATTGATTCCCCATCAACACTGACTGTGTTGAATGCCTCCCGTAAAGCTATTGTGTTCTCCCGATGGGGGGGACACGGGGAGCCATCTTATTGCTAGTGGCTATAAGTCGATCAATTACAGGGTAGGCTTATCATTCCATCAATTTCCAACTTCATCAAAAAAATGTAGTTCCCTTTTTCGCCACAGGGGAGCGGACAGTGTTAACTGACAGGGCTTCCTCGGCTTTTGTATATTCACCAAAAAACATTCTGTTTTTGGTAACATATCTGCATATGGCAAGAACCAGTTATGATATACAAATTAAAGTTATTCTCATTCATATTAACCACTTCCTGACTGTAGGTCATCCATAGACGTCCTTAGGTTGAAGTGGTTATACTGGGATGATGCCTGCCGCTACAGGCATCCGGGTATCTTTTTTTTCAGTCAGCTATTCCCTTTTCTGAAAAAGCCATCCTAGCAGCTGATTAGCTGCTGGATTGCTTTTACAGGCAACGGGAGGAAATGTCCACCCCCCTCCACCCACCTATGCCTGTGATCAGAGTGTCCGGGAAATGATCCAGCACTTCCACAGAGCCGACCATGGACCAGATGGTCTCTGGCCATCTCTATGCTCCTGGGAGGCCAAAAGGGACATTGCAATGTAACTTCCGGTTTTGGCAGCTGCAAACACTGCCATTTTATTTTCTGGAAAGCAGAGGTCAATGTTTTTTTTTTTTAATTTCATATTTTCCAGGGTAGAGGAGAGATTTGGGGTCTTATAGACCCCAGATCTCTCCATAAAGAGGACCTGTCATGCCTTATTTCTATCACAAGGGATGTTTACATTTCTTGTGATAGGAATAAAAGTAATAAATAAAGGAACAGTGTAAAAAAAAAAAAAAAACATTTCAAGTGTCACCATCCTCTCGTACTCGCGCACAGAAGCGAACAGCTAGATAGGTTGAGCCCGCATATGTAAATGGGGCTTACATATGAGCCAGCCACCCCCCCTCCCGTCGGGCAGCGGGGGGGGGGGGGGGGGGGGCAGAGCAGACAGCAGTGACTGACAGTCACCAGCTCTCTGCTCATGGAGCTCTGAGAACTCGGTTCTCAGTTTTAGAGCCGGCGGGGGACAGATGCAGCATCAGATGGCTGCTGCATCCATCTAGGTAAGTATAATTCTTAAAAAAACATAAGAAAAAAAAAAATGAACTTCTCTTTTAACTCATTGGATCTTCTTAAATGGCATTGTATATGTATAGTATACTCATTATAATTCTCCTTGTCTCCCCCCAACCCTATTCTGGCAGCAGTGGATGATGTGCATAAATGAAGGCATAACATGCTTGTAATGACTATACTCAACTTAATTGTTATGCATGCATAAAGTTGCTGCCATAATTTCCAATAGAAGAATTTAGTGGAATTTCATGAATAGCATTAGGTGTTTGGGGTCCAGCACATATTGATACTGTTGTTGTTCAACAATTTTTGTATATTATAATGATAATAACTTACCTATAATTTCATGTTATTTCACTTATTCTCCCATAATGGGGGCTTTCATGTTGTGAAAACGAATTTTTATCTGATTAAATCACAAATATTTAAACAGTAGTACCTAGCTAATTTTAGGATATTCTATTTGAATCGATATCAAATTCGATTTGGCAGAGAGGATGGCTATGTTCCTATATGCAATGGGATCATGGAGAACAAACGTCGGATCACAGCAGAAAAAGACTGAGAGCAACAGATGATGCACTTTTGAGTTAAGAATATATACTTTAGTTAAAAAAAAATAGTTATAAGCAAGAATTTAGTGTCACTTTTAGTGCAAATAACTTAGAACACAAAACTCTAGATATCTGCAGGGCGTCTTTAATATTGATTGGACCCTGGGCAAAAATGTTCTTGCCCCCCCCCCCCCCCCATGCAATTTCACTCTCCACCTGCTCTGAGACGTACAATAAATAGCAGCTAGACTAAAAATCAGTTTACTGTATCAGATCAGGCAGCAATTGCGATTGGTTGCCTGCAGTTACAGCATATCATTACTGCTTACTGACTAGTTGCTAGAGGTTATAGCACACATTACGGCTCACTGATTAGTTGCTAAAGGTTACAGCAAATGATTTCTGTAAGGGATAATGGCGCTCCCTAATAAAGAAAAATATGCACTAATAGCCCAACACACCCAGTGCAAAAAAAAATGTATAAAAATTACAACAATAATAAATTACCAATTTTGACTGCTCAGGTGGTTAGTCACTCCAAGCCACAGATGGCTAACCAAGTGAGGACAACAATCAGTAGGTTATCCACCGAGCAGCACCAAAAGGCCTAAGTGATTCACAACACACAAACTGTGTAATAAAATCCTAATTGACCCAAACTCAGCAGAGATTGGGCATTAAGACCTATGAATACTAGTAATGTGACATACAGTATAATACATCAGAAATATAAATATACAATATTCAGTGAGTTCATCAAATTAAAGTGAAAAGATGTATAAAATACATAGAATAACCCCTACACAAAAAACCTCCAGGGGTACGTGATCCAAGAAAAAGTGTATAAGAAAAAATATTTATGAAAAAAAAATATATATATACAGTGGTGTGAAAAAGTGTTTGCCCCCTTCCTCATTTCCTGTTCCTTTGCATGTTTGTCACACTTAAGTGTTTCGGAACATCAAACCAATTTAAACAATAGTCAAGGACAACACAAGTAAACACAAAATGCAATTTGTAAATGAAGGTGTTTATTATTAAAGGTGAAAAAAAATCCAAACCATCATGGCCCTGTGTGAAAAAGTGATTGCCCCCTAAACCTAATAACTGGTTGGGCCACCCTTAGCAGCAACAACTGCAACCAAGCGTTTGCGATAACGTGCAATGAGGCTTTTACAGCGTCCTGGAGGAATTTTGGCCCACTCATCTAATTCTCCTTGTCTCCCCCCAACCCTATTCTGGCAGCAGTGGATGATGTGCATAAATGAAGGCATAACATGCTTGTAATGACTATACTCAACTTAATTGTTATGCATGCATAAAGTTGCTGCCATAATTTCCAATAGAAGAATTTAGTGGAATTTCATGAATAGCATTAGGTGTTTGGGGTCCAGCACATATTGATACTGTTGTTGTTCAACAATTTTTGTATATTATAATGATAATAACTTACCTATAATTTCATGTTATTTCACTTATTCTCCCATAATGGGGGCTTTCATGTTGTGAAAACGAATTTTTATCTGATTAAATCACAAATATTTAAACAGTAGTACCTAGCTAATTTTAGGATATTCTATTTGAATCGATATCAAATTCGATTTGGCAGAGAGGATGGCTATGTTCCTATATGCAATGGGATCATGGAGAACAAACGTCGGATCACAGCAGAAAAAGACTGAGAGCAACAGATGATGCACTTTTGAGTTAAGAATATATACTTTAGTTAAAAAAAAATAGTTATAAGCAAGAATTTAGTGTCACTTTTAGTGCAAATAACTTAGAACACAAAACTCTAGATATCTGCAGGGCGTCTTTAATATTGATTGGACCCTGGGCAAAAATGTTCTTGCCCCCCCCCCCCCCCCCATGCAATTTCACTCTCCACCTGCTCTGAGACGTACAATAAATAGCAGCTAGACTAAAAATCAGTTTACTGTATCAGATCAGGCAGCAATTGCGATTGGTTGCCTGCAGTTACAGCATATCATTACTGCTTACTGACTAGTTGCTAGAGGTTATAGCACACATTACGGCTCACTGATTAGTTGCTAAAGGTTACAGCAAATGATTTCTGTAAGGGATAATGGCGCTCCCTAATAAAGAAAAATATGCACTAATAGCCCAACACACCCAGTGCAAAAAAAAAATTTATAAAAATTACAACAATAATAAATTACCAATTTTGACTGCTCAGGTGGTTAGTCACTCCAAGCCACAGATGGCTAACCAAGTGAGGACAACAATCAGTAGGTTATCCACCGAGCAGCACCAAAAGGCCTAAGTGATTCACAACACACAAACTGTGTAATAAAATCCTAATTGACCCAAACTCAGCAGAGATTGGGCATTAAGACCTATGAATACTAGTAATGTGACATACAGTATAATACATCAGAAATATAAATATACAATATTCAGTGAGTTCATCAAATTAAAGTGAAAAGATGTATAAAATACATAGAATAACCCCTACACAAAAAACCTCCAGGGGTACGTGATCCAAGAAAAAGTGTATAAGAAAAAATATTTATGAAAAAAAAAATATATATATACAGTGGTGTGAAAAAGTGTTTGCCCCCTTCCTCATTTCCTGTTCCTTTGCATGTTTGTCACACTTAAGTGTTTCGGAACATCAAACCAATTTAAACAATAGTCAAGGACAACACAAGTAAACACAAAATGCAATTTGTAAATGAAGGTGTTTATTATTAAAGGTGAAAAAAAATCCAAACCATCATGGCCCTGTGTGAAAAAGTGATTGCCCCCTAAACCTAATAACTGGTTGGGCCACCCTTAGCAGCAACAACTGCAACCAAGCGTTTGCGATAACGTGCAATGAGGCTTTTACAGCGTCCTGGAGGAATTTTGGCCCACTCATCTTTGCAGAATGTCCTAATTCAGTTACATTAGAGGGTTTTCGAGCATGAACGGCCTTTTTAAGGTCATACCACAACATCTCAATAGGATTCAGGTCTGGACTTCAGGTCTGGACTTTGGCTAGGCCACTCCAAAGTCTTCATTTTGTTTTTCTTCAGCCATTCGGTGGTGGACTTGCTGGTGTGTTTAGGATCATTGTCCTGCTGCAGAACCCAAGTTCGTTTCAGCTTGAGTACACGAACAGATGGTCGGACATTCTCCTTCAGGATCTCTTGGTAGACAGCAGAATTCATAATTCCTTTTATCACGGCAAGTCTTCCAGGTCCTGAAGCAGCAAAACAGCCCCAGACCATCACACTACCACCACCATATTTTACTGTTGGTATAATGTTCTTTTTTCTGAAATGCAGTGTTCCTTCTACGCCAGATATACTTGGACACACACCTTCCAAAGAGTTCCACTTTTGTCTCATCGGTCCACAGAATGTTGTCCCAAAAGTCTTGGGGATCATCAAGATGTGTTGTGGAGAAATTGAGACGAGCTTTGATGTTCTTTTTGCTCAGCAGTGGTTTTCTCCTTGGAACTCTGCCATGCAGGCCATTTTTGCCCAGTCTTTTCCTGATGGTGGAGGCATGAACGCTGACCTTAACTGAGGCAAGTGAGGCCTGCAGTTCCTTGGACGTTGTTGTGGGGTCTTTTGTGACCTCTTGGATGAGTCGTCGCTGCGCTCTTGGGGTAATTTTGGGCGGCCGGCCACTCCTGGGAAGGTTCACCACTGTTCCATGTCTTCGCCATTTGTGGATAATGGCTCTCACTGTGGTTCGCTGGATTCCCAAAGCTTTGGAAATGGCTTTATAACCCTTTACAGACTGATAGATCTCAATTACTTTCTTTCTCAATTGTTCCTGAATTTCTTTGGGTCTCGGCATGATGTGTAGCTTTTAAGGATCTTCTGGTGGACCTTACTGTGTCAAGCAGCTCCTATTTAAGTGATGCCTTGATTGTGAACAGGTGTGGCAATAATCAGGCCTGGGTGTGGCTAGAGAAATTAAACTCAGGTGTGGACAACCACAGTTATAGTATGTTTTAACAAGGGGGGAAATCACTTTTTCACACAGGGCCATGATGGTTTGGATTTTTTTTCACCTTTAATAATAAACACCTTCATTTACAAATTGCATTTTGTGTTTACTTGTGTTGTCCTTGACTATTGTTTAAATTGGTTTGATGTTCCGAAACACTTAAGTGTGACAAACATGCAAAGGAACAGGAAATGAGGAAGGGGGCAAACACTTTTTCACACCACTGTATATATATATAATAAGAATGTCAATCATGTGCAGAGTTCAATAATTGGTGACTGGGGTGACTTCACTGCTGCAAATCAGGTGACTTCGTGCTGCCCCATATGGTCCCACACTCACCAGACTTCACCACCCCTACAGGGGTAACAGGCACAAATGGAGATCCGTGAGTGGTCCGTCGGATGACACTGGATCAGGTCCCAGGGATGATATCCGACTCCTATCACAGGGACCTGATCCAGTGTCATCTGACGAACCACTCACGGATCTCCATTTGTGCCTGTTCACTGATTGGTTGCTGGAGGTTACAGCACATCATCTCCTCACTGCAGGGGATCATGATATACATATGAATGCTGCTTTTATTTACATATCAATGCTGCCACCTGCAGCTATTTACTTAGTAATGCCGCTGTTATTTACATATGAATTACGGTTATTTACATGTAAACACAGGGTCTGCAGGTGAGTCATCTGTACACAACAATAGGGCAGAGCTGGGCAGCATTAGTTCAGCTCTTCACACTGAGATATCGGGACACAGCACGGGACCAAAACTTCAAGGGACAAGGGAATTTAAACTGGGATAGTTGGCAAGTATGAGGCAGCTGCTTTGGGCGCCACAACAATGACAGGGCCCAGGGCAGCTGCCCCTTTTGCCCTGCCTTAAAGACAGCCCTGGATATCTGAGGTTTAAATAAGACAAATTCACCTCTCATACTCCCTAAAGGAGGTTCTAATCATTGGCACATAATCTGAAACCTCTAAATCCAAATTTATGGATTTAACGTGGTAGTAAATGTGGGGATGTACTTACACTTTTCAAATGACAAATTAGCATTTTCTATCATTTGGATTAGGAGAATGTATATACCATGCCAATTTTATGTATCATTTGTTCAAGCATATTACCTATATCTGCATGCACTATTTGAATGAAGATCAAATGTTTGCCTGTTAAAATATGATTAAAAAAATGACCACTTTCCATGGATGTACTTACTTTTTCAAAAGACTGTACGTGATTTTTTTTTTTTGTTCTATTTGGATAGAATTAAGAGTTCTCTGTCCGATTTTTTTACCATTTGTGTTGCCAAAGTGGACATTTTACTTTACTTTCTTCCAAATGACAATGGCTGAGGATGGACAAGAAGTGGTGGTAAGTTTTACCAACATAAGCATGGTAATAAAAACATGGCCGAAGTTCTAATTCTAGCCATACACATACTGATATTGATAATTGATTGTACAAGTGATCAGACCAAATGTCCTCTTCTTGGGAAACATATGTTCATTACAAGCAAGAAAATCTAATTTATTTGGACTTAATTGACTTAATAAAATGTTACTGGATTTTCAGCCAGGGTCATCTCTTTTCAATGAAAATAATCATTATATGACAAAATGATAATTTATTGCAACTACAGTTCTGAAATATTTGCATGTCAATTTACATGTATTGTCTATTTTAAAACCAAACCTAATAAATGAGAGGTTATAGCTTAATGTTGGAGGATAGCCTTATCAGGGAAAATATTTAATAAATAAGTTACATAATACAAAAGGCTTGCTTATACTTTTTAGTTACATTGTCATTTACAATATTCCTTTACAAAATAGTAATATTAAAATCCTTGTAATTTGTACTACTATTACTACTACAAAAACATTTGTAAATATTATTGTTACTTAGAAAAACTTTTGATTAATGTATTCTCTTAAAATTCTCTTATTGTACTTTCTCTATACCAGATATATGGTAAAAAAATAAAAATATATATATATATAAATTCAATTTCAAATTCCCCTAGAGCTGCCTGAGCTCTGTTCTTGTTCACTAATACAATAAACTGCACCAGCTTTTTGAAACAACAATGCACCCTAGGCTATATTCACCAAGTGCATCCAGCCTCCGCGGTGGTTTGGATTTCAGAGAGGGTAGAATGGTTCACCTTTACGATGAGCACACATCAAAAGGTATTTGTTTGTGTTCTGCAGCTATAATAAAACAATGTTTGTTCAATCAACCCCCCCAAGTATTTTTCAGATGCTCTCAAAGTAAAACTAATAGTGGTTTCAAAAGTTGAATTCTTTGAAATTTGTCTCTAAATATTGATATCTCTGTATTCTCTCTTTTAGCTACAGGAGTTGTTCTGTTTGAGGGCTGATTTTTTTATTTAATTTTCCTCAAATTATTACCACATATTCCAATATTTTATAAGCACTGTAGATAGCAAGTATATGAATGTATAGACATGTATGCTACGGTTTCAGTTGTATTCACTAAAAGCATTAGGAGAGACTTACTAACAGTGTCATTAAAGTGGTTGTAAACCCTATTTTACAACCTTATGCTACAGGTAAGCCTATATTAAGGCTTACCTGTAGCTACCCAGGATATCTCCTAAACCTGCACAGTTTAGGACATATCCCCTGTCCCCTGCATGTGCCGATGTCATCGGCACATGCACACTTGGGAAAACTGAAGCAATGGCACCTATGTGTCGTTGCTGCAGTCTCCGTGCCATTACTGGCGGCTCCCACGCGCATGCGCGGTAGTGACGTCATTGTGGCTCTGGCCAATCACATCGCCGGAGCCTCGATACCCGGAAGTAACTCCGGGATGACATGTTGGCGGCCGGAGGGGGAGACGAGGAACGATGCGGGGGCTTCAATCTGAGGTAAGTAATACATAATGAGCTAGTATGCTATGCCATGTCTTTTTCTTGCAGGGTTTTTATTTCCTCATTTTTTTTTAAGAGGGTTTACTTCCTCTTTAAGACAGTATTGAAATGTAGCCTCAAATGATGAACCAATGTCCCATATGTCTTCCTTTTTTTTTGGGTTATGTAACCTTCTCCTATTTTGTTTTTCTGTCTCTATACCCAATAAACATTTAGTAATGAAAAAAAAAAGACTGTACTAGTTTTTTTTCCCTTGCACAAAGTTTAAAGTTTTTGACTTAAAGAGGAACTGCAGTCACATTTGTAATAAAAACATCTTTGCCATTCTGAAGCTTCCCTCCAACCACTTTGCATATTTTATATATACTGTGATTCTGTACTTGCCAAATATGCTGCAGAAATCTCCCTTTACTGAGTCTGGCTGCAACCATTTTAACTGAGGGCAGCTGAAGCTACTGCCTGTTCACTTTCTGGATTTACACCGACACACAGAGGCACTCCTTCAGCCCTGCAGCTCTCATTGGCCCTCTTATGACTGAGCTGAGTTTTGCATGAAGTCATAAGCCTAGACATTTTAACAGACAAGAAACAGGAAGTGGGCTGTATAAGGTATTTACTGGCAGAAGAAAAATGTTTTACTATCCAAAGTTAAAACAACAAGGGTAGAAAAATGAATAGATGGAAAGTTGAAAAAAAATACTGAAGGTCTGCTTTAAAGTGATTGTAAACCTAATTTATTTAAAAAAACAAAAACAAACATGGTATACTTACCTGCTCTGTGCAATGATTTTGCACAAAGGGGCCCTGATCCTCCTCTTCTGGAGTTTCCCTCCGGTGTTCCGGGCTCCTTCTCTTCTTCATGTGCATCATTGGAAGCAGTTTCCTATTGTGGTACACCTATGGGCTTTATCCCGAGCTGTGCTGTCTACGTCTATAGAGACAGACAGTGGAGCTCGGACCTGCCCCAAGCCTCCTCATCACAACATATGACCAACAGCAACAGGAGCCAATGGTTCCCATTGTTATCAATCTGCCTTGTGAGGAGGACGAGAGTGGAGAGAGTCACTCCTCTCAGGCATAACGCTGGATCGAGATCGGGCTCAGGTAAGTATAAGAGGGGGCTAATGGGCTGTGGGGGAGGGGTTGGAGCTGCACACTGAATGTTTTTTAGCTTAATGCATAGTATTCATTAAGGTAAAAAACCTTATACTCTACCTTTAAAATCACTTTCATTTACTCATCAACTGTATTAGGATCCAACAGTGTTGTAGTGCAATGCTCAATTTTCATGTGACTACTATGCTCATGTTACTTTCATTTGGAAGGACAGAGGAGAGCTTTACGATTATTATGAAACCTTGCCATCACTCCATAATTTTCTGGAAATGTTTGATGCTTGGCAGGCAGTTCTGCCAAATGCCCTGCAAACAATGGGTTAAATGGTTAAGATTACATGCCACTGTTTGGAGTTAAGGTATTGCGTTACAGTAGCCTTAACACTATTTTCATCATTTGGCTTACAGTTCCTCAATGTGTTATATGTCTTTTTCAGCCATTGACACACTACTTAAAAACACACATGCGTTTAAAAAGGCAAAAGAACCTCAGCGGTGTGTACCTTAAATGCATGACTAATATATTGCATTATTGTTGTAGTTATTAAAATTCAATAAATCCAGATATGAATTGGTTTTAATTATTTTTAGGTTTACTGAAACTAACAAACTTCATATCAAAGAAACTGAAAAGCTCTCCTGAAAAGCAATACAATCTCAAAGTTTACAGCAGAAACACTGAAGTTAGTTTATGCGGGCTCCATCAGCCGCTCATCTGACCCTGTTTCTCCCTCCCAGAGCACCTGCTCTGTTTACATTAAGAGTTACAAGACAGACTAATTATGAGTTTCAAGTTTTTTGCTCCTGTGGGTTCACAGAGGATCCAGAGGATTACAAATTTGTGGCTCCAGCAAATAAAATTTCCCAAACTGAATTCTCTGCAACCGTTATGCGTTGCCTGAACTTTCAATTATGGCCAATAAAGGTCTACACTTCTCCTCTTTGTTCTTCATTTTCTGCACCTCCTCTCAACATTTTCCCGCTGCTTCTGTCACTACATCTGCAAGTGTGATCAAGTGAAAATTCTCACAAGGGTTTTTAGAAATTTAAGATACACCACATAAAATGGGGAACAAAAAACAAAAAGTGACGTCATCCTGGTCGACGCTACATTCCAGCGTGCGTTTCAGCCCTTGCTTTGAGCTCTTCCTTCTTCCTACCATCTAGATGGCAAGAACAGCCTTTGCGGTGGCTGCTGCAGCGCATGATTATGAAACCCCTACTCCCGCTGATGTCCCCTGGATGTACCGCTCCTATGATATGCCAGTTTTTAATCACTTTCATGTGAGTTATATTCTTATCAAATCTGTTTTTCTTTCTCTCTTTACATGAAATGGGGAAGATGGTCATAGGACCATGTTGAGAAGGATCAAGAGAAGGTTTGAACATCTGCATAATTCTCCAACACCCAGCCCACCATCTACAGCATAGGTGGCCAACCAGTGGCCCGGGGGCCACATGTGGCCTGTGGAGCCCTCTGATGTGGCCCGCAACCTCCTGCTCTGGAATGGTGGGTTAGCAAGCCCAGATCACAGATTGCAGACCCCTCATACCACAGCATCAGTGTTGTGAATGAAGCTGGTGGTAGAGAAAGAAAGTGGCTGTAGAGCAGAGCCCCATAAGCTGATGCTTCCTATACAGCGTCAGCTTTTGCCACAGGCAGAGTCTATGGCAAAGTTCAGTTAACCTGCAGGATAGACACAGTTGCACTACGCTGCACCCAGGGTGTGGGTAAACCGCAGCATATCAGTGTCAAAGCAGTTTAGGCCCTTTTAACAGGATCGGCCCTACCCAATTGGACCCTCAATTCACCTCTACAGAGCGGCAGATGTAAACAGACTTTTGTCCGTTTACTCCCGCCTGCCTCCAATCCGATCCTCTAAAAAAAAAAAAATAGAAGGGAGTTCATCCCCTTCCATCTGGCTGGATCGGATCGGAGGGCCCATAGAGTAGCTGTGACCTGTCATCTGCCCGCTCCACTCATTGTGGCCCGTGACTGGTTACCAAGTTGCTTAAGTGGCCCTCGCTCTTTAAAAGGTTGGGCACCCCTGATCTACAGTAACACCCTTTCCATGGCAGATGTCTCTTCCATAGCTGCTGAAGTGGAAGAAAAAATGTCTTTAAATCACGTCCATGCCCAGCATCTTAATGCTAGCTTTACACAACTGCTGGATTTGCATCTGCTACCATTTCAGCTTGTGAAATCAGCCCCCTTCCACAAATGTATGGCCTGTGATACAGCCACTACACATCGGCAGGTACAGTATTATTTTGTCCAGAAGGCCTTTTCTGCCTCCACCAGCATGTGGAATGTAGTGTGTCTATATTTCTGGACCATGCTATAAATGGTAAGCTGGTAAGCAAGGGTAGAAATGCCTCCCAGGGAACTAATGCTTGTGGGACAGGAGTTACACTGGGCCATAGCTGCTGGCAGCTCTCCAGTTTCAGACCGAAAAGTAGTATCTTTAACCAGGCAAGGTCATGTGAGACATCGGCACTAATATGCTGGCCACCCCTTGCCATGGAAAAGCCAAACACATACCTTTTCTGGCACGTCTTCAACATGGTGTTGCAGTGGATAATTGTGATGTACCCTGACTTCTAGAACATCTTTCATAAGGCCAGCAATTATGTGGCCACTTCAGGACATGACTAGCCTAGCAGAAACGCAGCATCAGCATATTCTACCTGCCAAGCATCTCTTCTGTGACACCCCCATGTCAGAACTCAACATTGGCCATGCTACAGAGGCTGCACAAGCATCAAATAGTCAATATAATCACAATTACTAACGATTACCGACAACACAAAACAAGACATAAACGGACACCATGTAACAACAAATGCACCATGTGAAACGTGCGAGGAGTCTGGGTGACACATTGATACAGTCGGAATTTGTTAAAAAAGCCGACTCAACTTGGCTTTCCGACTATCCCAGAACCAAGGGCATGTTCCCCTGCACTAGGTGTCAGATCTGCCCTTACGTACACCGCACCTCCACTTTCTCTGATGCACTTGGCAGGGACAACTTTAAAATAGTAGATCTTATCAACTGCTCAAGCATTCGGGTTATCTATATGATCACTTGTCCATGCCCTAAGATCTATATAGGCAAAACAAAGCGCTCCCTAAAAATCCGAATAGGTGAGCATTTAAGAGAAATACGTGAAAAAGGAAAAATTCCCGAAAAACCCCTTGCCAAACATTTTTTTACCCATCATGGAGGCGATCCAGCAGGGATGTTAGTTAAAGGAATTTATCTTTTAAAGCTACCACTAAGACGTGGTGACTTCGATAAGATACTTCTTCAGAAAGAAAAATGGTGGGTATACCGCTTAAAATCTTTAGTTCCACAAGGCCTTAATACGGAGCTAAATTTACAGGCCTTTTTATAACCCCAGCTTGCTTACACGGTTGGTCAACATCTTTTTGCATTCAAATATAACCACTAATATGAATAACTTGAACTAAGATTTCATAACATGCAGTCGGGTTATACAACAGTCTGTGAACACTGTTATAATAGGGCACAGAGTTTACCTACAATGTTCTCTTTAATGAGCACAGGGTGTACTTACATCGCTCCCATTATCTTCCAACATTGGTAACTTTGGCATTTGCCCATCAATGTGATTTGTTCTCACCAATGGGCACAGTGTTTACTTACACTGCTCTCATTTTGTTAATTTTGCTATTTTGCACAGGGTTTACTTACATTGTTCTCATCAAAGGGCACAGTGTTTACTTACACAGCTCTCATTACCCTTGAACTTCGTTAATTACTCAGTGCACACTCCATTGATCTGACGGATACCTCTATGCCCGTCTTAGTCCTCTCAGGACAGTTTAATTAATTTAAATTCCTGCACTGACATTAATAATGATTGGTCACTCTGTTCCTTAGATGTGCTCTTTGAGTTTGTTTAATAAAATGCTCTTGTGCCAGTCGTTGGTTAATTTTCCTTATCTTTTTCTCTATTTATATTTTTTCCATTTTTCTTTTTATTTATTTTTCTTTTTCTAGTTCTCACCTAACTTCTTACTTTGATTTAATGTGCGCTTCATCTGGCTAATTACCAGATGGTGCGGTATTTGTCTAAAATTGTTTAATTGTGTGTTACATAATAAAAATGTTTTTCTCATGCCCAGTCCATAACCAACCATTCTCTGACCAAATACCATAATTAAAGCAATATTATGGCCGTAATAATTCACTGGCTCTCATAACTTTAGGCGAATTACCTAAGTCATTATGGATCCGGTCAGACTGGTTACAACACTTTCAAAACACTTTACCCTTCTACCAACACCTGTTGATGTTTGCTGATTAACAGCATAAGAAGGCAGCCTAGGCACCTTCCTACAACACGTCGGAAGAAGCTACTGCAACTACGCCCTCAGCGAAACGCGTCACGTGTTGCACCATGTGATGAACAGCTGACTAGCACACTCTGAGCGGTCTCTCCGTAAGCGGAGCTTGGAATACTCAGCACGGAACAGCACGGAACTAATTCCAGCCTTACCAGCTCCCCATCACGGGGAACAGCACTCGGCTCCAACTTGGCAAACATTTGGCCACCAACAGGCTTCCCCCTCGATCATCAAGCAATCCATCATCCAACGTCCATCCAGCGCTGCTTAACGCGCGCCAAACTTCACTCCAGCAAGGACAGCACAACAGCCGGTTATGAACCTTTGACACCCAGGCTGGCCGACATAAAAGCCACAGACATTCCTCTACACGGGAGATGCCGACGAAGTGGTAATGTTAACCAATTGTCTCTATATTTAAATGTCTGTTGAAAAGGCCCTACTGTCATCAATAAGCTGTCCCTTAGCCTGGACCTAAACCCTTGCTTTATGACACTTACCGTCTGGTACGTTTGGAATTATATTGTGCCACTCTTCATTAATAGCCTGTTGTGATACCCGGGACAGTTGATTTCCACATGGCAATTATTAATAGTCGTCAGGGTCGCCTGATCTTCTATTGATTTGCTATAAATTACCAAGTTGCTTTCATCCATACTTTGCCTTAATGCTGTGCTTGCCGTGATCACATCTTTTGGAAACAGCCGTGAACATTTTCCTAATTAGCAGTGTTTCTAATCTAGAACTCACACAGCCAAAAGCTACAAATTGCTACATTGGAACATGTTTTGCTCCCCATAGAGAACATTTCTGCGGGACATTTATATGACAGGATAGTGACCTGGTTTGATTCGGTATATCCCACATGCGATTTTATTGAATGTCTCTGGAAGCCAATACCACCTCTGTTTTCCAAACACGCCTTAGTGTGCATAGCTTTAATTACCGTGCCTGAAGTTTGTTTATACATATAATGAAACAATATCCTACTACCTGCACTATATTCAGGCACTTTGTAATCGATCTAGCTTGCTGCTGTTGTTTCACATGGTGCATTTGTTGTTACATGGTGTCCGTTTATGTCTTGTTTTGTGTTGTCGGTAATCGTTAGTAATTGTGATTATATTGACTATTTGATGTTGATCTGTCTCAGTCTTTTACGGGAAGCACACTTGTGAGTGTTTAAATATTAATAAAAAAACCTTTACTTAATCAAGCATTTTGAATCGATCAGTTAATGTCTCCATGAAGTAGCTGCTTTCCTTTTTCTTTTCTTTTTCTGGTCCAGAGTTCTTGGTCCCAGAAATTCCCCTTTTTTATTTTTGCATATGTATTTAGCTACGGTGATATTTTTCTACCTCATTTTTTGGTTCTGATGGGAAGCCGTTTTAATCATACTCGGCTATTATTGACCGTATCCAGCCAATTTTCCCCTTTCATTTTCCCTTTTCCCCTACCTTATTCCCTACATTTTTTGCACAAGCATCAGCCTGCCATCACCGAGAACATGTGCAATAATGAAACTAGGGCAGCCACAGAGTGCATGTGCAGAGGCTAGCAGGGCGGTAACGTCTGGCTAGAGCTCTGCTCTGTGAGGGGAACAAACCGCGATATAAAGACGACTCACGGACACGGAATCTTTCCACATCTACGTCTTATCCTCCTGTGAGGTGAGGGGAACATTTACACATCAAAATGGTGTTAGGTGGTGCCAGGAACAAATCTAAAATCAACCCCCATAACAGTGCTCAGGGGAAACGTATAGTGAAGAAGGCCCCGCTCCCCTCAGGCAATTTCACCTCAGGTGCTTTTACCTCAGACCAGAAAACTAAACTAAAACAGACAAAAAATATCTCCTCAGGGGACTCTGAATCTGCAAAATACCTCACAAACAGACTCTAATATCCCATCCAGCATTTTGAAGCAATTTGAAAGAATGCTTCATAAAGCATTACAACAAACCTCAGAGCAAATTACTAACAATCTTACTAAAGAAATTAGAGAGCTGGGACGACGAACTGAAACATTAGAAATTAAAGTAGAAGATTTTGAAATAAATACACAAGAAGTTTTCACAGAATTGGAAAACCTCAAAGAGGAAAATATTACTCTGCAGAACAGACTTGAAGATTTTGAGAATCGTGCCAGAAGGTCTAATCTGCGCTTCAGAGGCTTACCTGAGTCAATCACAGACCTGCAATCAACTATAACAGCACTCTGTCAGGAGCTACAACCAGCAATACCCATTGAAAGGTTGGAGATGGACAGAATACATAGAGCTCTTACATCCAAAAAAGCTGATGGCCCCCCTAGAGATATTATTGCAAAATTTCATTTTTACCGAACGAAAGAACAACTTCTAGAAGCAGCAAGAGAAAAGAACGATTTATCCTTTCAAGGTCACAATTTTCAGATTTTTGCAGACCTATCCCAATTAACAATATCTAAACGGCGGGCAATGAAACCCTATTTATTGGAACTCCAAAATCATAACATCAAATACCAATGGGGCTTCCCATTCTCCCTTCGTTTCACCCATCAAGGGACCAGATTCTCTTGCAGAACCCCTGACGAACTTCATCAAGCACTCCAAGACCTCAACCTGATTGACGGGACACCTTCAACCTCTACTTCAAGAAGAAGATCAGCATCTGCCTCTTCCCTCCGGAACACATCCCAATCTGAAACAAGAAACGGCAACCACCATACACACAAAAGAGGAAGATTCGTACCCTCACACCAAGGACAAGATGACGCCATGGACTAACGATGCATCCCTAGGAACTGTGCCTAATTGACTCCGACTGATGCTATGCGATATGGAAACACAGTAATGAAAATGAATTATTGAATTTATTTTCTAAACTATAGCGAAAATATCGATTTTGGTTAACCAGTAAACAGAAATTACTGGGAAAACTGTAATTTTAAAATGTAAAATTATTCCCTAGCACTAATTGTCCATATTAAAAGAACAAGTTTTCTTTCTATATTTTTGCATTTTATATTTTTTTTTTTTTTTTTTTATTTAAATATTTTTTTTTTAAATCTAATTACTTCTTAGTGAGAACATAAAATTACAGAGAAGTAAATATTTTCACTTTATATTTTTTCTCATTTTTTATTTTTATTTTTTATCTTCTCACAATTATTTTTAACATGAATGGTTAAAATCAGTAGTTGGGCTACATACTTTATGGGAAAACAGTAATGAAATTGAATTACTGGATTTATTCCCTAAAATACTGCAAATTATCTTTCCTGGTTAAACAGATAACAGAAATAAAAAATTAAAAATAAATAAAAAATAAATAAATAAAAATGATAAGATAAATTATACCCTATCATTAAATGTCCAAATTTAATGGATACGTTTATTTTCTATATTTTTGTATTTTATTCTTCAAATCTAATTACTTCTTAGTAATGAAATAAAATTACTAATAAGTGAATACTTTCATTTTTTTTTTTTTTTTTTTTTTTTATCCTCTCCCACTCATTTTTAATCTGAATGGTTACCTTTAGTAGTTGGGCTGATTACTTTATTTTTTTTTAGCACTTTTAGCTACAATTGTTGAGCAACCACCCTTGTTGAGAATCATTTCTAAAATGATACTTCAATGTATAACTCTATAATTTAAACATAATATTTTCTTTTCTGGATCGCGTTTTTCCCCACAATTTAGTTTATTTTTCTCGTTATGTCCTCACTATGGGTAGACTGGTCCTCTTATTCCCTATTTTTAATCTATTCTTATGTTTTTTTTAATTTTTATTATTTGTTTCTTCTTCAACATAAATGATCTCAACAACAAACAATTATTTATAATCCTTAGTCATTTCCCCCCCCCTTTTTTTTATATATGTATGTGTGTATGTATATATATATATTTATATATCCTAGGACGTATATCCCACAAAATAATATTAGTCCTCAACAAATATACATTAAGAGGACACACTTCCCTATAATTTTATAATGACAAAACTTATTTTCTTGAAATGAACCACTGTTTTTTTTTTATTTTTAAGGCGGATTCCCCATACACAGGTTTAACATGTGCCTCACCTGGCTTTCCTCAGTTCCCCATATGAAATTGTGGGGATCTGACGAAGGTCTTCTGTCCCCTGTTGGGGGGTTTCTAACCCCAACACGGGTACTTCTCCAATCTTTTTATTCTTACATAATATTTAATTGCTTTATGACTTCTACTATATTTTACTCTCTTTTTAAGTTAATCCACCCTACTTCTGGATACCTTTTCCTTTTCTTCATGTCCTTTTTCCGAATAGTCACTGCACCTTGACAACTAGTAAGTATAGATTGTTGTTTCAGCAGCCATGGCTCCTTTAAATATTTTATCCTTAAATGTACAGGGTCTCAATGTGCCACAAAAACGTATAAAAGCATTTCGATCATTTCGAGCTAAAAAAGCGCACATAGTATGTCTACAAGAAACACATTTTACCCCGACCTCAACTCCCAAATTTTTCAATACTTCATATCCACAAGTATACACAGCCTCAGCACTAACAAAAAAACGTGGTACTCTCATCGCATTCCACCATACCACTCCATTCACTAAACACTCAGAAATAAAAGATCCGGAAGGCCGCTACCTAATCCTAACAGGATATATTATGGACACAGCAGTAACTGTGGTCTCTTACTATGCTCCAAATTATCAACCTTTACCCTTTTTATCACATCTATTCCAAGTCATAAAAACCCATAAAATGGGATCAATCTTTGTATGTGGAGACTCCAATCAGGTTGTCTTCCCATTTCTGGACAAAACCCCCTACACCTCTTTACACTCTCAGAACAAAAAATCTTTATCCCAACTCCTCTCTAGACACAATTTGATTGACTCTTGGAGAGAATCTAACCCAACAAGAAGAAATTACACATATTTCTCAAACCCCCACCAATCGTTTAGTCGCATAGATCACATTTTTATAACAACAGGGATGGTACCTGAAATAATCGCATCCAACATTATCCCCATACCTTGGTCTGACCATAATGCTGTCTTTACTTCAGTGGCTTCTATTATGCCCAAGGGGCGTGACCCTACATGGTATCTACCTGACGTATTGCTTAAACATCCCTCTCACTGCCTCACGATCCAACAGGCTCTAAAAGAATACTTAACAAATAACACTAGTACTGACATTTCTTCTCTTACACTATGGGAGGCCCACAAACCTGTCTTAAGAGGAGTTATCCAGCGACAGTCAGGAATACTTAAACGTGAACGAATATTGCTTATGCGACAACTAGAAACAGAGTTCAACTCATCATTTTTAGCTTTTCAAAATAATCCTACCCCTAAGGCAAAAACTCGTTTAGAAAAAGCACGATTGGAATTCGACCTTTTTCTAACCGAATCAGCTGATAAATCACTACGGAGAACCAAACATGCATTCTATAAGAATTCTAACAAACCAAGTACATATTTATCAAGGGCATTCAATTCTATTAATAAATCCTTTAAACCTATTAGTCTTAAAATAGCAGACAATACGTACACCAACAATCCCCTCAAAATTGTACAAAAATTCAGCTCTTATCTGAAAACACTATATACAAAATCTAATACATTTAATATTGATACAGCTGATTCCTTTTTCTCAAATATTAACTTACCCCAAATGACTGAGCCCCAAATGATGTCACTAGAAAAACCCATCACCGGAAACGAGGTAGCAGAACCTATTAAATCACTAAAAATTAACAAAAGACCTGGTCCAGATGGTTTCTCGGCCCTCTTTTATCGTACTTTTTCGGATTGTTTCTCCCACTTACTCGCAGAAGCTTTCAATGACTTATTAAAAAACAAATCTTTTAGACCTGAATCTCTATTAGCTATCATTTGTATGATACCTAAACCCCAATCAGATGATACTTTATGCTCAAATTTTCGCCCCATTTCAATGTTAAATATAGACATTAAAATATTAGCAAAACTTCTAGCATCTCGTCTGAATAAAATCATTGGTACCCTTGTGCATAGAGATCAAGTAGGCTTCATACCCTCCCGACAGGCTAGTGATAACGTACGTAGAGCGACCCTTCTAGCACATATAGCCCAAAAACGCTGTATTCCTGCTTGCTTTCTCTCACTTGACATCAAAAAAGCGTTTGACTCTATATCATGGCCATACTTGAATTATACACTACAGAAATGAGGGTTTGGCCCAAACTTTACAAATTGGATTATGGCATTATATAATGAACCAAAAGCTTACGTAAAATATGCTGGGTACAAATCCAATTTTTTCAACATAGAAAGAGGCACGAGACAAGGCTGTCCACTATCTCCTTTATTATTTGCCCTACTAATAGAGCCGCTTGCACAAGCAATTAGAACAAATTCCAACATAACTGGAATTGAAATAGGAGGTTATCAACACAAACTTTGTCTTTTCGCAGATGATATCCTCCTATTTCTTTCCTCTCCACAAGTATCAGGCCCAAACCTCATTCCTACTCTTGATGTATTTGCCAAAATCTCCGGATTATATATAAATCCCAAAAAATGCCAAGCACTAAATGTATCTCTTTCCAACATAGAACTGAACTCAGCAAAAATTTGCCTCCCCTTTACTTGGTCAGACAGATCAATCCCATATTTAGGAGTTCATCTAACAGCATCTTTAGAGGACCTATTTAAAATTAACTATCCCCCACTGTTAAAAAAGCTCTTTAACTTAATGAATTCATGGTCCCATCTTCCATTGTCATGGTTCGGAAGAATCAACTCTGTAAAAATGACGATATTACCGAAACTACTTTATTTATTTAGAGTACTACCAATACCGATCCCAGCTTATCATTTAAGAATAATACAAAGGAAAGTGTCGTCATTTATATGGGGAGCATCCAAACCAAGAATACAATTGCACACATTATATCTCCCCAAGCTTAACGGAGGCCTAGGCTGTCCCAATTTTGCATATTACTATAGAGCCGCACATATAGCGAGTCTTGCTAAATACCATGCATATCAAGAAACCCCATTATGGGTATCAATTGAAGCCACGGAATGTGATCCTATTCCAATATCCAATTTATTATGGATCTCATCTAAAGACCGAAAAAAACTAAAAAATCCTATTACCAAACACTATATATCCCTTTGGGATAGATTCAAAAAGAGCAATCAATTACAATCTTTACACAATCCATTATTGTCATTTTATAGAAAGCCTGCCTTCTATCCAGCATGGGTGTCCCCTAAATCTTTTAAAGAATGGACATCCCGAAATGTTCTAAATTTGTATAAATTTATACACTCATCGTCACTTATCCCTTTTACCACCCTTTGTGAAAAATATGGTTTACCACAATCGGAATTATTCAGATATTTCCAAATCAAAAAATTTTTCACACCCTTAGTCAACACATCACCCCAATTAGCACATATGTCCAGTTTTGAAAACATTTGTAAAAAGGATCCCCACGCTAGAGGAACAATTTCTACCTTATATTCTCACTTACTGGTCTATTCCAATAAAAATAGCCCGTCTTATGTCCAGAAATGGGAAGAAGACTTAGAGCGTACACTAGATATTTCTGATTGGAACCAAATATGGTCCACAGTTAAAACAGCTTCCCCTAATGTATTAGCGGTTGAAGCTAATTATAAAGTGATGACAAGGTGGTATTTGGTTCCATCTACAGTGGTGTGAAAAAGTGTTTGCCCCCTTCCTCATTTCCTGTTCCTTTGCATGTTTGTCACACTTAAGTGTTTCGGAACATTAAACCAATTTAAACAATAGTCAAGGACAACACAAGTAAACACAAAATGCAATTTGTAAATGAAGGTGTTTATTATTAAAGGTGAAAAAAAATCCAAACCATCATGGCCCTGTGTGAAAAAGTGATTGCCCCCCTTGTTAAAACATACTATAACTGTGGTTGTCCACACCTGAGTTCAATTTCTCTAGCCACACCCAGGCCTGATTATTGCCACACCTGTTCACAATCAAGGCATCACTTAAATAGGAGCTGCTTGACACAGTAAGGTCCACCAGAAGATCCTTAAAAGCTACACATCATGCCGAGACCCAAAGAAATTCAGGAACAATTGAGAAAGAAAGTAATTGAGATCTATCAGTCTGGAAAGGGTTATAAAGCCATTTCCAAAGCTTTGGGAATCCAGCGAACCACAGTGAGAGCCATTATCCACAAATGGCGAAGACATGGAACAGTGGTGAACCTTCCCAGGAGTGGCCGGCCGCCCAAAATTACCCCAAGAGCGCAGCGACGACTCATCCAAGAGGTCACAAAAGACCCCACAACAACGTCCAAGGAACTGCAGGCCTCACTTGCCTCAGTTAAGGTCAGCGTTCATGCCTCCACCATCAGGAAAAGACTGGGCAAAAAATGGCCTGCATGGCAGAGTTCCAAGGAGAAAACCGCTGCTGAGCAAAAAGAACATCAAAGCTCGTCTCAATTTCTCCACAACACATCTTGATGATCCCCAAGACTTTTGGGACAACATTCTGTGGACCGATGAGACAAAAGTGGAACTCTTTGGAAGGTGTGTGTCCAAGTATATCTGGCGTAGAAGGAACACTGCATTTCAGAAAAAGAACATTATACCAACAGTAAAATATGGTGGTGGTAGTGTGATGGTCTGGGGCTGTTTTGCTGCTTCAGGACCTGGAAGACTTGCCGTGATAAAAGGAACTATGAATTCTGCTGTCTACCAAGAGATCCTGAAGGAGAATGTCCGACCATCTGTTCGTGTACTCAAGCTGAAACGAACTTGGGTTCTGCAGCAGGACAATGATCCTAAACACACCAGCAAGTCCACCACCGAATGGCTGAAGAAAAACAAAATGAAGACTTTGGAGTGGCCTAGCCAAAGTCCTGACCTGAATCCTATTGAGATGTTGTGGTATGACCTTAAAAAGGCCGTTCATGCTCGAAAACCCTCTAATGTAACTGAATTAGGACAATTCTGCAAAGATGAGTGGGCCAAAATTCCTCCAGGACGCTGTAAAAGCCTCATTGCACGTTATCGCAAACGCTTGGTTGCAGTTGTTGCTGCTAAGGGTGGCCCAACCAGTTATTAGTTTTAGGGGGCAATCACTTTTTCACACAGGGTCATGATGGTTTGGATTTTTTTTCACCTTTAATAATAAACACCTTCATTTACAAATTGCATTTTGTGTTTACTTGTGTTGTCCTTGACTATTGTTTAAATTGGCTTGATGTTCCGAAACACTTAAGTGTGACAAACATGCAAAGGAACAGGAAATGAGGAAGGGGGCAAACACTTTTTCACACCACTGTAGAGTGGCTAAATATGTACAAAACTATTCAGCACAATGCTTCCGAGGATGCTCAGATTTGGGCACTTTTTTTCATATCTGGTGGACGTGTCCATTAGCACAAACATTTTGGAAGGAAATATTCATAATTGCAACTAAAATGCTTGGTAAAACAGTTCCTGTTGATCCAGCAACGGCATTACTCAATTTGAAGCCTGAATTCATAACATATTCCCAATTTAAGTTGTTAGTGCAACTCTTCACAGCAGCTAAACAAACTTTAGCAAAAGCTTGGAAAACTCCAACATTAGTTCTAAATGAAACAAAAGCCAAAATGAATTATTATATGACCCATGCCAAGATGATAGCTATCGAAATGGACACGATCACCAGTTTTGAAAAGATTTGGCAACCTTGGATTACATATACCACGCCAACCCTTGACAAAAATGTGCTGCTGCCATGGTAACTCAAATGATAACTAATAATCATTAACCTGGATTAATTCTGATTGTAGTGGTGACTCTCGACCTAGCCTCGCGGACTCCCCTCTTCTTCTCTTCTAGCTTCTATACTCTCTTCTTCCCCCCTTTTTTCCTACTCACCTTCTTTCTCACTCTTTATAACTATTTCTTTGTACTACCCTCCCTTATGATTTTGAAGCTCTATATCTTATCTAAATGACAATCTCTTTGCTTGTTTAAAAAATGAATTGAGACAACAGTCTATATAAATACATAATAATTCTTTTATTTTTTTTATTTTTTGAACAAATATACTATTATATTCTTCCCTTTTTTCTCTCATCATTTCACATGCTTTATTGCTTATAGTTATTTATATTGTCCCATTTCACTGTATATGATTGTATATCTGAACACTAGCAAACGAGCTTCCCTATGCTGAATGTGTTGTAATCTTTCTATGTTACTTGTATACATTCCTTGTACTTAAATAAAATACTTTTGACAAGAAACTAGGGCAGCCACTTCACATCATCAATGGCTCTCAGCATTTTTTTTTTTATTATTTTGAAAAATATGATTGTATAAAATGTGCAGTCTAGGTGAATTGTTCTAGAAAATACAAACACATGGAAAGAAATTTGAAACAGAATTAATCATGGTGAATGGGCACTATCTATTAAAACCTGAACAGTTTGGTTATTCCTTCTGTTTTATTTGGCCCTTAATTGAATAAATATGTTATTCTGCATATTAAATATGTGAACATTATATTGCTTAAATTTTTTGTATACCAGATGGAAATCATGGATTTGGTAAATATTATTATCCCTGGACTTTTTTATAATGTGTTTTATTTTACTTTAGTGCACTGTAGTAAAATATCCTAGTGGTAACACAAAATGATTGCACATGTTTTTAATAGTCTATCATCATGATATGCTTTTGGCTGTTTCCCAGTTCAAATTCCAACTAACAGTTGAGTTTGATGGATGAAATACATTTTTTTTCTTAACAGTGCCAGCAAAGGGATATGGTCAATGGAAAACTGGGCCATGGGGATTAGTTCTTACATAAATATTTCTATTATGATAATGAAGCTTTGTACTATTTAAGCGTTTAACATACAAATTTACAAACATACACAGTTCGTTATTTCATATTTCTTATATATGATGGAAGATGTTTGTTTTGTTTTGTGTTTACTGTGTTTTTTTTATTTCTGGACACAAGCTTTACACTATATGGGTGAATACAATTTTAGAATTGTGCATTTTGATGAAACATCCATTCTACTCTTTTGGATGTTTTAGTTTTTGGTAGCTCAAAGAAAGTTGTATCACCTGGCAACTTCTTTTATGTCTCAAGGGCTTTGTTTGTGAAATATCTGAGCTTGAGTTCCTGTCTGCGGGAATGTCTTAAGGATGTCAGCCTCCTACAATTCCATGCTGCATTGGGAAGATCGGGTGTGCTATCTGGCATGAGCCAGCAAAAGTGTCCTTTAACACTAAATTTCTCTTTTAAAGACATACATGGTGATAAAAGCAGATTACTGTTCTGTAACAACATCTATAGTAAAACAATACAGTTAAAATTAGAGTTTCTAGAGGGGGCATGGCCAGTACTGCATGTGAGCGGACGCTTTAGCGCAGAGCTCCCACATATTATCCTTATCCGATCCGGTTTGCAGCAGCACAAACAGCCCGGTTTTGCCCCTAACACCATAGGAACGTCTGCAGTACTCACCGGTGGCGTTGCTGTCTAAAGCAATGACGACCCATGGAAATAAAGGAGAAAGCTTGCGGCCGGCATTCCAACATGGTGGCGCTCCATCTTCTGCTCAGAAAACCAAAGCTCAGAAGGGGGTGAGTAAACATCCTAAAGGCCCCAAAGAAGCGACCGCAGACCCCCCAAAAGACATGAGATGCTATGCAACGAAACTGACAGGAAAACTTGACCAGTGCAGTATGCCTGACCTAAATGCAGACACAGAGCACGGTGTGGCAGACATGGACAGATAGATGGGGCGGGTGCAGTGGCCATGTATGAGCAGGCAGACAGCTACACTGAAGAGATGGAGGAAACAGAGGATGCAGGAGAGGAGGAGGGAGGACAACCGACTCTGGAAGAGATTTTAAGAGCTGTTAATAAGTGCACCGCCTCAGTGAATAGCCTACAAGCCCATTTTGGGAGCTTAAAAGAGGAGGTCAGCCTGGTAAGACAAGATCTTCAAAAGATCAGAGAATGTACAACGGCCGCTGAAAGCAGGATCAGTGACATGGAAGACAGGCTGCCTGCCATGATCAGAGAATCCCAAGCCACTACCCGTTTAGCCAAAGCCACGGACTTGCGAGCAGAGGACTTTGAAAATCGCATGAGACGTAATAATGTGCGAATCGCAGGGCTACCTGAGAAGGCGGAGGGCAGAGATCCCACCCAATTTGTGGAGCAATGGCTTACTGACAGTTTTGGAAAAGAACCCTTTACACATCTATATGCAGTGGCCACTACCACCAGGACATCCCCCACGTCCCATGCTGGCGAGACTGCTCAATTATAGAGACAGAGAAATCATCCTGAGATTGGCAAGAGAACGCAGAAATGTTCAGTTTAATGGAACAAGAATTTCCTTCTACCGGGAATTCTTAGCCGAGGTTCAGCGGAGCAGATCACGATTTTCAGATGTTAAGAAGCGCCTGCAGAGGCTCCAGGCCTCCTACGCAATGCTATACCCGGCAAAGCTCTGCATCACTTCTGGGGGATGAGCCCATTTCTTCGAGAATGCTGAAGATGCTTCCCAATGGATAGATGCTAATGAGAACGCTCTCAGACAGGCTCAAAGGCCAATAGCAGGAGAGGACTGACAACACCATTGATATAGCGTTTGGCTATCCACAACGTCGACTTCACTGCTCTCCATTTGGCTAGAGAGCCCTGCTGGAAACATACAATGATTTTTTTAAATTCTACTAAATGCGAGTTCGGAACTGTGTTTGTTAATGGACTTTCCTATTTTGCTTCTCACATCGATCTGTGCCGCTGCGTTCAGCGATCGAGCGGACAGTACTCGGGACCCGTTGTCCCCAACCTTCCAGAAGTTGATCGAGTTATCTTGGTGTAGGGGAAGACAGGTGAATCAAGATCCACACATAACCTGGCCTTCACAGGCTACCTCATATCCTTGTCATACCACACCGCAGCAGTTTAGAGCACCGTTGTGCTTGTTGAACTATTACTTTTGTCTTTGTTTTCTCGGAGCACTAGAGGGATTTTGTAATGACTACATTGAAGCAATCCTCATGACTTATGCATGGCAAGAACTACCATTGCCCCCCTGGCACAACTACCTGATTCTTGAGATAATAATGCAGGAACTGGGGCGTGGCTTGACGGCTCCTACGGATGGCTGCCTAGATCCACAGCTCCGCAGTATACCCAGCCACAGCGACATATACAGCAGCTCCAGAGAAGGGGAAATCACCTCACGAGCAGCCTAACTATCTATACATAGCGAGCGCCATGCTGAAGAGGAGTAAGACATCTGCACTCCCCAGAAAACTGACTGACTACTATCCCTCACCAGGCCTGACGAGCAGCCAAAATGGTGGCGGCGGCGGCCAGGAAACAACAGCGTGGCTCTCCTCCACACATCCCTGTCAGAGCCCAACGCTGTCTCCGGGGCTCCACCAGTCCTCAGACACACAGGGTGAGTGTTCTCTCCCTAACTCGCCCACAACATCCAGCCCTGCTAAGGCTAGACTCAGAACAGAAGAGCTTCAGCAGACTCTGCCCGTCACAACTCCCTGCATGTTCTCTCTCCCCCCACCGCAGCAATCTTCAGTGTTAGATGCTTTTCCTGCCTCAGACCAGCCACTGTCTGAGAACACTATGAAGAACATGTTACTCTCACTGAGGCAAACCCTGCATACTGATCTCTCTACTGCTGTCTCCTCACTATCAATATCAGTAAATCAGCATGATCAAGCTATTACACATATGGAATCTAAAATGGGAGACATACTTTCTGCCCATAATGAGCTGGTGGATGGCTTTGCAGATCATGAAGATGAACTCCAATTAATCAATCTGAAGCTCGCATATTTGGAAGACCGTTCCAGATGGAACAATATTAAATTCCGTAATATCCCAGAGTCTATCCAACCATCAGAGCTAACACAATTTCTGCAAGCCCTGATGCGTGCCCTTTTGCCTGACCTGACAACCCGTGACGTGGAAATTGACAGGGCACACAGACTCCCCAAGCCATCTCACCTTCCTAATTCCACTCCCAGGGATGTTTTGGCTCGCATCCATTTTTTTACTGTTAGCCAAACGAACTCCCTGACCCTTTCACCAACATCGCACTGTATGCTGACTTGTCCAAAGCAACAATGGAAAATCGCAGACAGTTGGCGGCCATAACTAAAGTGCTCTAGAACCATAAAATCCCCTATAAATAGGGCTTCCTCACTGAACTAATCATCACACACCAAAACAAAACTCACGTAGTGCGTACCCTCCCTAAGGGACTCACACTCCTGCGAAACTGGTGCATCATCCCAGAGGAAACACCAAGCCCTTCCGATCTACTACCAACTCTCATGGAAACCGGAGGAGACCCTCTAGATAGCCGACAACCACAATCTATACCCTTCTCTGCTCACACCTAATGGCTGGTAAACTGCAGTGTCTTTATCCTGTACCTGCCTGCCTATTAAGAGATCCCTGTCCCACGTTGTGGATACCAGGTCTCTTTCCCCCATTGTCTGTTTGCAGTAGTATCTGCACATTGAGCCCAGGCCCCTTTTGTTACTGGGCTCTCACTTTTTAACCCTTCACCCGAAGCCAGCACCAGCCTATCTCCACCCACCTTTCCACCAAACTACACCCGAGGATCTACTTTTCTAGATAAGGGACAACCTACTCTGTACTTGCCACTTAGAGTCGAATTAGTGGACTGACCCACGCCTACCACTCATCACCTTCACCTTGGGACTATTCACCCTACCTTTACTCTCCAAGAATGGCTTTCAAAATTGTCTCTATTAACGCCAGAGGCTTAAACTCCCCGCAGAAAAGATCTACACTTCTCAAAGAGGCTAACAACCAAAAAGCCGATATCCTCTTAGTACAAGAGACCCATTTTGCCACTGCTAAAACTCCCAGATTCGCCCTAAACAATTACGACCAGGTATTTTCAGCCTCGGGTCAGAAGAAGAAAAATGAGAATCATCTTCCTTCAAACCAAATACTCTGCGTGATACCCTCCTTGCCACATCAGCGGGCCTCCCTCCTAACACAATGTCTAATCCCCCTTCAAACACAGCCTCTCTAACGGTCTGGAAAAAATTCACCCAGACAACAACCTCAGACCACCCATCTCTCTGACCCTTTCACCAACATCGCACTGTATGCTGACTTGTCCAAAGCAACAATGGAAAATCGCAGACAGTTGGCGGCCATAACTAAAGTGCTCCAGAACCATAAAATCCCCTATAAATGGGGCTTCCCCACTGAACTAATCATCAGACACCAAAACAAAACTCACGTAGTGCGTACCCTCCCTAAGGGACTCACACTCCTGCGAAACTGGTGCATCATCCCAGAGGAAACACCAAGCCCTTCCGATCTACTACCAACTCTCATGGAAACTGGAGGAGACCCTCTAGATAGCCGACAACCACAATCTATACCCTTCTCTGCTCACACCTAATGGCTGGTAAACTGCAGTGTCTTTATCCTGTACCTGCCTGCCTATTAAGAGATCCCTGTCCCACGTTGTGGATACCAGTTCTCTTTCCCCCATTGTCTGTTTGCAGTAGTATCTGCACATTGAGCCCAGGCCCCTTTTGTTACTGGGCTCTCACTTTTTAACCCTTCACCCGAAGCCAGCACCAGCCTATCTCCACCCACCTTTCCACCAAACTACATCCGAGGATCTACTTTTCTAGATAAGGGACAACCTACTCTGTACTTGCCAGAGTCGAATTAGTGGACTGACCCACGCCTACCACTCATCACCTTCACCTTGGGACTATTCACCCTACCTTTACTCTCCAAGAATGGCTTTCAAAATTGTCTCTATTAACGCCAGAGGCTTAAACTCCCCGCAGAAAAGATCTACACTTCTCAAAGAGGCTAACAACCAAAAAGCCGATATCCTCTTAGTACAAGAGACCCATTTTGCCACTGCTAAAACTCCCAGATTCGCCCTAAACAATTACAACCAGGTTTTTTCAGCCTCGGGTCAGAAGAAGAAAAATGAGAGTCCTCATTGCCATATGGAACACACTACAATTTAAACTACATCAATCCATTGCGGACCCCCATGGCCGTTTTCTGATTCTCTTATGTGACATTAATCAAGTCACCTACACCCTGATCAACGTCTATGGACCAAACAAACAGCAACTACAATTCCACAAACTACTCTACAAGAAAATGACACGACTCCGACAGGGGAGACTACTTATAAGAGGAGACTTCAACATAATTGGAGATTCCACATTGGATACTACGTCCACGACCAGAAACCATCGACCTGTTCTGAACCCCTTTCTTCAAGCAAATGACCTGTATGATCCGTGGAGATGCCACCACAGCAATGAGCAGGACTATTCATATTTCTCCTCTTCTCAACTCTCATACTCCCTAATCGACTACTTCCTTGTCGACAAACTCACCCTCCAGGACGTGACAGAATAAGAAAATTTAAATACCACATGGTCAGACCATGCACCCGTCTCCCTTACTGTGGGAAACTGCAGACCCAGGACAACCAGACTATGGAGACTTGACACCTCCCTCCTCTCCAACCCAAACATTATTCAAAAACTCAATAATGAGCACCACTCATATTTCCAAACGAACAACCAACCGGACACTAAATGTTTGTAGTTTGGTCAGCTTATAAAGCCTACATGCGTGGCATATTAATTAAACTACACAGTAATGTTAAAAACCAGAGGTCTAAGCGAGTTGACGAGGTCCTCTCCCAAATTACCCTGTTAGAAAACCAGAATAAAATGACTCCCTCTCATAAATTGGCCAATGAGCTCTTAGAACAGCGACAAAAACTCCGTTCACTTCTACTTTTTCCATTTGAGAACAACCTTAAATTAACTAAAGCCAAATACTATGCCTTAGGCAATAAAGCTGGAGCGTTACTAGCTAGGCAAGTTAAAGCTCAACGCATTAAAAGTAAAATAACTTCCCTTCACCATCCCACCACCAAACAACTCCTGACAAACCCGCAGGATATATCTAACACCTTTAGCGACTATTACTCATCTCTCTACAATCTCTCAAACGATGCAGCTACCCCTCAACCAACTGACCAAAGCATACAAAATTTCCTATCCACTGTTGATCTTCCAAATATAACCCACACACATCTGGAGAACCTCTCCCAACCATTCTTAGATGACGAAGTCCTAAAAGTCATCAACACTCTCCCTCTCCACAAATCACCAGGGGAAGATGGCTACACCAACGGATTCTACAAAACATTTGCCACACTCATAACCCCCCACCTCACTGACCTCTTCAACTCTGCTGCCGCCTCTGGTTCTCTACCGCTTGACATGCTGCGTTCAATCATCACCACTATTCACAAACCAGAGAAAGACCCTACCTCCACAACCAACTACAGACCCATCTCGCTCCTCAACATGGACGTAAAACTCTTTGCTAAAGTCATTGCCTCTAGATTGTTAAAACTTCTTCCCTCTCTGGTTCACCCAGACCAAGTCGGCTTTATGCCAGACAGATAAGCCCCGGATGCCACTAGAAGAGTCATTAATTTGATCTATCATGTCACCCAAACACGAAGCCTTCTCTGCTACTGTCCCTGGACGCAGAGAAGGCGTTCGACAGGGTACATTGGGGATTCCTGAGGGAATTACTTTCCAAATTTGGAATCACAGGATGGTTCCAAACGGCCATACTCTCACTTTACTCCAACCCCTCAGCTAGAGTATTAACTGACGGAACGCTATCTAAACCGTTTGGGATCTCCAATGGCACCCGCCGAGGATGCCCGCTCTCCCCTCTCATTTTTGCTCTAATAATGGAACTCCTTGCGGCAAAAAAGGATTAGAGAGGACAAGCGCATCTCAGGCATCAAGCACTATGACATAGGACACAAAGTAAGCCTCTTTGCTGATGATGTCATACTTATGGTCACAAACCCAGCCCTCTCCATGCCGGCAATCCAAGACATCATCGATCAATTTAGCGCTGCCTCCTTTTACAAAATGAATTCCTCTAAGTCACTAATCCTTCCACTTAACCTAACACATAGACAACAATTCCTCCTGGAGAGTACTCTCCCTTATTCTTGGACGGGACAGTTTATCCCGTACCTAGGGATAAAATTAGCCCCCTCACTGCCTCAACCCTATGACCTTAACTAGCGTGCCTTCCAAAAACTACTCCCCCAACTATTAAACCAACTACGCACAACAGGCCTTTCTAAACTAGGACGAATTGCATCCTTTAAAATGCTAATCCTCCCCAAGCTACTCTACCTATTTTGCACAGTAATCTTACCTACACCTCACTCTTTTTTCACCTCCATACAAAAACAACTTTCCAGATATATCTTGGAAACTAAACCACCCAGATGTGCTTAATATATTCTAACCAGACATCACAAAAAGGAGGAGTAGACCTTCCCCACATTCAAAGCTACTATTATGCTTCCATCTTAGACCAGCTATACTACTGGTGGCACCCAAATCCCATTAAGGCTTAGTCACTCATAGAATCATCTTCCTTCAAACCAAATACTCTGCGTGATACCCTCCTTGCCACATCAGCGGGCCTCCCTCCTAACACAATGTCTAATCCCCCTTCAAACACAGCCTCTCTAACGGTCTGGAAAAAATTCACCCAGACAACAACCTCAGACCACCCATCTCATACAATACAAATCCCTCTCAGAACATTAATGTCACAAGTACCAAATCTAAACCTACAAAACTGGAAGACAAAAAAGATAACTTATATTTCAGATCTCTACAACACTAACAAAACTATAAAAACTTTTACAAATCTCCAAACTGAATACGACCTCCCACAAATGGAAGCCTTTACATACATGAAGATCTCACACTTTCTTCAAAAATCTCTACTGAGGCAAAAATTCCTGAACCAATACACAACTTCTATGCATACACAACATATCCAAAACATGGTATCTCTACAATGTACTCTATACTTAACGACAACCGGCCCTACTCCCAAATCCCTTTTTTCTCCAAATGGGCAGAAGAACTAAGCATTACTGTCACCCCCGACATGTGGACTCGTGCCTTTAAGCACACCTTCACAGCCTCCCATTGCTCTAACCACCCTAACCGTATCGCCAAATTCTTCCCGGGACATCCTCCTACCTGCTGGAGGTCGTGTGGAAGTACTGGTACCATAGCACACATTTTATGGTTTTGCAGATCCCTAAGCTCATTCTGGAAACAAATATTTGCCCTTATTCTCAAGTATATCACTGGTTTCAACAAACCCTAATCCCTCACTGGCATTACTACACCTTGGAATAGAAAAATTCCCGCCCAAATCACGAGTAGTGATAGTCCATCTACTACTCGCAGCAAAAATGAACATCACTAAACTCTGGAAAACCTCTGAGACTCCGTCTCTTGCAAACACGCTTACAGACCTAAACCTTCAATGTGAAATGGAGAGACTAGTTGCTAGGAAAAATTTAAGTATGAAAAAGTTTTTATATGACTGGCATGTGTGGCTCACACATCCAAAATGTATTGTAACCACCTAATGTTCTCTTCCCACTGCAACTCTCTCATTCTTATATTTCCACTTTATTCTCCTATCTACCCCCTTTATATGGTGTAGTTAATCACCTAATCTGCTGGTGCTCCTTCACCCACAACCCCCCCCCCCCCCCCCCCCCCTGTCTGGAGTTATTGAGTTATTATGTTACTATGTTCACAAATTAAGCCTGATATACCACTGTTTAGTCCAACTTATGTGACTATCTCTGCATTTCTTAACTCTACTTTGTATGCTTTGCCTTCGCTTGCTCCAGTTGGAACATCTGACTGTGTTGTTACAAATGTATATCTTGTTCACTTTACTGAAAATAATAAAGAAATATTGAAATAAAATAATGCAGGAACTATCAGTGAACAGATGTTTACCTAATCACCCTACCAGGTACCAAAGATCACCAGTAAGATGACCACGGTGCCAATCATTTCCTGGAACATCAGGGGACTGAATGACCCTCGCACCATGGTGTCAACGCTGTTACCTAAATACTTGCCTGCAATATGTGCCTTACAGGAAACACATTTCACCGCTGACTCTGTAACTTGTTTGGGGTTCCGGTGGGTAGGAAGAGCTTATCATTCCACCCACACCTCGTTCTCTAGAGGTGTGAGTGTACTGGTACATAGTTCCATAGACTTTGAGGAAATAGACTCGGTGAGTGATACTGAGGGAAGGTATATCTTTTTATTGTGTCGTTTATATACTCTTAAATGTATTCTTGCTTTTGTCTATATACCCCCACCTTATGATAACCAGACCCTTAGAGCATTGCTGGAATTTCAAATCAAACACCACGAGGTACCACTATTTGCTATGGGGGACTTCAACTGCTACACAGACCCTATTTTAGATAAACACCCGCCAGTAACAAACAGCAGGGGAACTAAACGTATAGCCCTAAAAAAAACTTATAGATGAGGTGGTATGGAAGGATGCGTGGAGAGCTAAAAACCCGGGGTTGAAGCAGTTTTCATGCTTCTCTAAGAGCCACTCCTCGCTTTCACGTATAGCTCTGTGTATATGCTCTTACATGGCAGAACAATACGTCTCAGAGGTAAAATATGCCCCTGAAGTGTATCAGATCATTCCCCATTGGTGGTGCAGCTGGAGGTACGGTTACCATCAGATCTGGTGAGAGCTCCGTGGAAGATGAACGCCTTCTGGCTCCATTTATTCCCCTCACATGAGTGGATTTTGACATAAATTATAGACTTTTGGTGTAATCACACAGAGGAGGTGAATGCCGTTAATACATGGTAGGCATTTAAGGCAATGCTAAGAGGAATTTTTATCAGAGAAATCCACGCGATTAAAAGTAACCATAAACGCTCAGGGAGTACAAGGAACAGTTAGCACATGACACGGAAAAAACATTCGTTGAGAACCCAACAGATAGTAATAGAGAGGCATGGCTAACTGCTCAGGATACCATGAACCGTATGACCGTTGCGTCGGCAGAGAATGAGAGGTTTTTCAACAAGTCAGCCTTTTATGAGGAGGGGGAACACACGGGTCACCTCTTAGCAAAAATTGCCCATGCCCACCAGTTGTCCCCCTCTATTGGGGCATTACGAACAGACGCTGGATTAGTCACAAACTCTCCCTCTCAGATAATGTCCACTTTAGTAGACTACTACTCATCCCTCTACAAATCTAAACAGAACTACACAATAGACTCATCGAACAGTTATCTGGACACGGTACAACTCCCCCAGATGTCCTCCTCCCATAGGAAGCAGTTAGATGCCCCTTTAACATTAAAGTAGTTGCATATAACGACCTGTGCGTTTCCCAACTCCAAGGCCCCGGGGGATGATGGCTTGCCCGCAGAGGTGTACAAGCAATATGCAGAATGTATGTTACCTAGATTGCTGAAGGTATTCAATGAGGCGAGGAAGGCAGGGGAACATCCCCAATCTATGTCTAGGGCCACAATTGTGCTAATACTGAAGCCACACAAAGACCCACTTGATCCCAGGTCATAGCGCCTGATTTCCCTCTTACAAAATGATGTTAAGATCCTAGCGAATGTCCTAGCGATACGCCTCGACAAGGTGATCTCTTCCATTGTCCATTCAGACCAATGTGGATTTATGCCCCAAAAATCAACGGCAATTAATTTACGACGTCTCTTCCTCAACATTTAATCACCGGCAGACACAGACAATGGTGGGGACCGAACATTGCTATTCCTTGATGCCCACAAGGCTTTTGATAGCATTGAATGGGAATATCTTTGGGCAGTCATGCGCAAATTTGGATTTGGGGATAGATTTATATCATGGATGCAACTGCTGTACTGCTCACCATAGCGCACATCAGAGAGGGGGGGCGGGTGTCCCAGAGCTTTAAACTACATAGGGGCACGAGACAGGGCTGCCCCCTGTCTCTGCTATTGTTTGCCCTGGCTATAGAGCCTTTGGCCGCTTTGGTCCGCTCCAATACTTCCATACAGGGATTTAGATATGGGGAACTCCATGAAAAAATAATGATGTACGACGATGATACGATGCTGTTCCTTGGTGATACATCCACTTCCCTAAGGGAGGCAATGGTGGTGATAAGGGAATTTGGGGAATATTCAGGCCCAGTCATAAATTGGACTAAGTCCTCTCTTATGCTACTGGACATGGTGCCTGACCCTTCAGTGCTGACCATACAGGACATTCCAATATCGAGTTCTTTTAGATACCTGGGTATACAAGTAACCCCCCAGCCCTTAGACTTAATTTGACCCCCCTACTTAATCGCTGTCGAGATAAGGTTAAAGTATGGAGCAAGCTTAAGATATCCCTGGCAGGACGTGTAAACCTTATCAAAATGATTATGATGCCACAGTTACTTTATGTGTTACATCACACCCCAATGGTTATTCCCTTAACCACTTGCTTACTGGGCACTTAAACCCCCCTCCTATCCAGACCAATTTTCAGCTTTCAGCGCTGTCGCTTTTTGAATGACAATTGCACGGTCATACAACACTGTACCCAAATGACATTTTTATCATTTTTTCCCCCAAAAAGAGCTTTCTTTTGGTGGTATTTGATCACCTCTGCAATTTTTATTTTTTGTTAAAAAAAATTAAAAGACTGAATTCAAAAAAAAATTTTTTTTTTTTTTTTAATTTTGTTATAAAAATTTTAAATGGGTAATTTTTGTCTGTCATTGATGTACGCTGTTGAGGCGGCAGTGAAGGGCACCAATAGGTGGCAGTGATGGGCACTGATGGGTGGCAGTGATGGGCACTGATGGGTTACACTGATAGGCAGCCCTTTTAGGTGGCACTGATTGGCAGCACTTGTGGGCATTGATAGGTGGCACTGGTGGGCATTGATAGGTGGCACTTGTGGCCATTGACAGGTGGCACTTATGGGCATTGACAGGTGGCAATTATGGGCATTGACAGGTGGCACTTGTGGGCATTACATGAGGTATAATTGCCTCTGACTTTTTGGGACTGATGTCCCTTTAAAATGAGCCGATGATCGGCTTTTTTTTTTTTCTCCTCCGCTGTCAGCGTGAGGAGAAAAAAAAAAGATCACCGAGCATTTGTTTTCATCATGTGATCAGCTGTCATTGGCTGACAGCTGATCACATGGTAAGGGGCCGGGACCCGCCCCTTACTCGGATCACTGATCACCCGAGTCTCAGAGACTCAGTGATCACAGCACGCTCTGCGCACGCCCTGCAGGACGTGCACAGGGGTGGCCATCATATGACGGCCTCCTGGGAATTGAGATGCGCGCTGTGGCCGTCATTCGGCCATATCGTGGATGTAAAGTGGTTAAACAAATTTAGAATAATGAACACAATTTTTAGATCGCTGCTTTGGCAGTCCAAACCAGCCAGGATCAAACTAGAGCAGCTACAACGCCCGAAAGAAGCAGGAGGATTGGCCCTGCCTAATCCTTGGCTGTACTATCTAGCCTCACAGCTACAACCCATAGTGAGGGAAGTATGGCCAATACAGGGACCACACCTGAATTTATTAGATTCTTCCCTCAAAATACTCAGCTTTACAACCGGGTCGGGGGTGGCAGATAGTTTGGAGACCCTACAATTCAGCAAATGTAATAAACTCTACCCTACATGTGCACTCATGCAAAAAATTTGGAACAAGGTGAGAACGATGCAAGGGGTACAGGGATTCACTAAATACAGCCCTATATGGAGCAACAATTACTTCCCGGAATTAGCAAAAATAGACTATTTGATACATCTCCTTTGGAGATGCCCAAAGCTTCATTTATACTGGACTCAAGTTCTGGCCACTATTAACAGAACCTTCCAGACTAAGATACCTGCTGATCCAAAACATTGTGTATTGGGAATACTTGATGCACTCTTATGCCCCGTACACACGGTCGGAAATTCCGACCACAAAATCCGTCGGAATTTTTCCAATGGATTTTGTCCGACACTTGTGTTGCATACACACGGTCGGACAAAGTTGTCGGAAAATCCGATCCTTCTGAACGTGGTGACGTTCGTTGTGTACGACGGAACTATGTAGAGGCTAGTAGCCAATAGCTTTGGTCTTGTAAAGTGATCTGAGCATGCGTGGCACTTTGTCCGTCGGAATTCGCTACACACGATCGGAAAAAGTCCTATCAGACTTTGTTGTCGGAAAATTTGAGAGCAGGATCTCCAATTTTTTCCGTCGGAAATTCCGACGGAAAAAGTCCGATGGAGCCCACACACGGTCGGATTTGCCGACAACATGGTCCGATAGGACATTTTCTGTCGGAAATTCCGACCGTGTGTACGGGGCATAACTGGAAGACATATCTAGACAGGCTGTAGCGAGGGCCCTATTCCAGGTGAGGAAAACAAATCTGAGACGTTGGAAATCCACTGATCCGCCAACACTACAGGAGTGGATTACCCAAATAGGTGACACTATTCGGTTAGAAAAACTTATTTACCAGCACAGAGGAAAGAGAGGTAAATATGACAAATTATGGGCGCCATGGTTAGATGTTCCAGGACTAGCCCCTTTCGATTTGGTTCACGACCGTCTGTTCTAGTACCTGTTATTATGTATATCTTGCAAGTTAATTGAGGGGACAACAAGAAGTGAATAACCCCCTGGTTATAATGGAAAATGGGTGAATAGTTCTTGCATATTCTGATTTATCGTCATACCATGCTATCGATTTGTATATTGAAAGAGAATGTTTTTTACATATAATAGTGCCCCTTATCGCCCCTGCTCTTCGCCCTTGCGATGGAACCATTGGCAATAGCAATTCAATCGTCCTCAGGTATGCAGGGATTCCAAAGGAAGATGGTGGAGGAAAGGATTGCACTGTATGCAGACGATGTTCTGCTTTTTTTGTGGGATACTGAGCAGTCCCTAATGACTGCAATGAATATAGTTGAGGAGTTCAGAAGGTTTTCGGGCCTAGCCATAAACTGGGAGAAGTCTGCACTTTTGCCTGTGGACCCGCTTAGAAACCCTATACCACCTGAAATTCCTCAATTAGAAGTAGTGGAGACAATTAAATATTTAGGTATATATCTGACAAGAGACCCCAATCAATACATCAGCAATAATATAATTCCACTCCTGACCAAAATATCACATCTGTTTCTGGTACATCGAGCTTACTATACCCCTAAGAGACTATTTATGTTCGGTCGGAAACCAGACGCCAAGTGCCTGAGATGCCAGGAGACAGGGGGCCTTATACACATGGTATGGAGATGCCCAAGGAACATTTTGGGCAGAGGTTTTCGATATCATAAACACAATATATGGGACTACCCTAGAATTAGATGCCAGGCTTTGTGTACTGGGATACATGGACGAATCTAGAGAATTGGTAAGCACTACGGGAGTGGTATTGAGGTGCTTATTCCAAGCAAGAAAATTGATCGCACAGAGATGGCATTCAGTGAGGCCTCCATCATCTGGGGAATGGGTTAAAGTTATATATGAGATAGTGTGGAAGGAAAAAGTGGTATTCACCAAACAAGGTAATTTCAAGAAATTTGAAAAGATGTGCTGGGAAAGATCAGATATCCCCTTAGAAAGAATGGGAAAGAGGATTAGAGTAGCGACCCAAGGTAATTTTTTTACACGTAGGGAAATTCATAGCGAGACTTTAAAGCTGGACAAGAATATTAGACGAGAAATTTAGGGCACAATAGAAAACACTCAGGATGATTTGGGTAGTAATTGAGTATGAGTGAACAATGGGTGGGCACGGGAAGATAGGTGGAGAGAGTAGAGAAGGTCTAAAGTGTATGCAGGAATGGTTGTATATATGAGAGTTGAATGGGAAAGATGAAATGAGGGTGTATAAGTTGGTATATGAAGGGGGGTGGGGGGGACCGGGAGGGAGTAAATGTAGGATGTATGAAATGTAAGGAGAAAATATTACCTTTGGAAAATACGTTGGTGAAATGTTTTTTATGAATGTTTTATAATTGGGAAAAAATCTCAATAAAGAATATTTAATTAAAAAAAAAAAAGAATTTGTGAGTAAAAATAAAGACTTTTTCTCTCACCTGCCCGGACTGACCACAGTTATACAGCATGACATAATTACGGAACCAGGCATCCACGTAAATGTAAAGCCCTAAAGAATACCCAAAGCAAGGCAAGAATCAATAAAGAACATGTTAAAGTTGGACGTGATAGAGGAGTCCCATAGTGACTGGTCAAGTTCCATAGTGTTGGTCCCAAAACCAGATGGAACTATAAGGTTTTGTAATGATTTCAGGAAGTTGAACAGCGTGTCCAAATTCGATGCGTACCCAATGCCTTGGGTCGATGAGCTTGTTGACAGATTGGAAAGTGCCCGGTACATAACTACTTTAGATCTGACTAAAGGTTACTGGCATATACCCCTAACAGAATCTGAAAAAGAGTAAACAGCGTTTTCTACCGCCGGGGGTAGAAAATAAGCAGATGCCTTTTGGTTTGCATGGTGCTCCTGCCTCATTCCAGAGAATGATGGATAAGACATTAAGACCACATGGCAAATATGCAGCCGCCTATTTGGACGATGTAGTCATCCACAGCCCAGATTGGAAATCTCAATTTCCCCTGGTGCAAGCAGTAGTAGATTCTCTTAGGAAAGCGGGACTCACTGCCAACCCCAGAAAGTGTGCCATAGGCTTGGAGGAGGCCAAATACCCTCACTACGTTATTGGTCGACAGCTGATCAAGCCTCAAATCAATAAAATTGAGGCGGTTCAAAAGTGGCCCCAACCTATAAATAAAAAGCAAGTTCGTGCATTTCTTGGGATCACAGGATACTACAGGCGTTTTATATCCAATTTTGCCACCATTGCAACCCCACTGACAGATCTGACAAAGAGTAAAGGGTCGGTCATGATTAAGTGGAATCCTGAGGCAGAGAAGGCATTTCATATGTTGAATCAGGTCCTTTGTGTACAACCTATGCTCATGACCCCAGATTTCACAAAGGAGTTGTGGTGCAGACAGTCGCTTCTGATGTGGGTCTGGGTGCAGTACTGTCCCAAATCAGAGACAGTGAAGAGCACCCAGTGGTCTACCTGAGCAGAAAGCTCAACAGAAATGAGAAAAACTATGCCATTGTTGAGAAGGAATATTTAGCTATCAAATGCGCCTTAGATGCCCTGAAGTGTGGTTGGGGAGACCATTGTTGGGGAGACCATTCAAACTAGTCACTGATCATGCCCCTCTTAAATTAATGTGTGATAATAAGGAGAAACACTGTTGTGTGACAAGGTGGTCCTTTCCCCGTATTCATTGTCTGGTTGAGACAGTTGCTCAGCCACAGGGGCTTGAGTGGTGGGGGATATGTGACATTATGAAAGGCGAGGTGTTTGATGGATGTTATGTTTCACCTCGCATGCATTAATTTGCTGAGAACTAAGGTGGAATCAGGTCTGGGTTTTACCAGCCACCTTGGCAGGATTGGTTCCAGACCAGATTTTGAGGTCCACCTGTGTATACAACAGGTGGTATAAATTAAGCAGGACTAGAGCAATGGATTGCTCTTGGCCTGGAACTCAGAAAGCCAAAACCCGAGAGAGCTGCTTATGTGAAGTTTTCTTTGTGAGAGAAAGAAATGGTTTGCATTATCTTTGTTTTGTGGGTGGCTGGGAGAAGCCCTTTATCTCTGAGTTAGGAATCTGCAATGTTTAGTTAGTGCCTGGATTGCAAGGATTTATTTTCTGTTTTGTTTGTTTAATTTTCATGCAACCTTTCAAAATAAAACTGGCTACAACTCAAATTATTAAGAAAACCTGCTGTTTGGACTACCTTTTTCCCCAGGGAAGGTGATCCCCATTGCGCTAACTCCTGACAATATATATATATATATATATATATATATATATATATATATACAGTGGTGTGAAAAAGTGTTTGCCCCCTTCCTCATTTCCTGTTCCTTTGCATGTTTGTCACACTTAAGTGTTTCGGAACATCAAACCAATTTAAACAATAGTCAAGGACAACACAAGTAAACACAAAATGCAATTTGTAAATGAAGGTGTTTATTATTAAAGGTGAAAAAAAATCCAAACCATCATGACCCTGTGTGAAAAAGTGATTGCCCCCTAAACCTAATAACTGGTTGGACCACCCTTAGCAGCAACAACTGCAACCAAGCGTTTGCGATAACGTGCAATGAGGCTTTTACAGCGTCCTGGAGGAATTTTGGCCCACTTATCTTTGCAGAATTGTCCTAATTCAGTTACATTAGAGGGTTTTCGAGCATGAACGGCCTTTTTAAGGTCATACCACAACATCTCAATAGGATTCAGGTCAGGACTTTGGCTAGGCCACTCCAAAGTCTTCATTTTGTTTTTCTTCAGCCATTCGGTGGTGGACTTGCTGGTGTGTTTAGGATCATTGTCCTGCTGCAGAACCCAAGTTCGTTTCAGCTTGAGTACACGAACAGATGGTCGGACATTCTCCTTCAGGATCTCTTGGTAGACAGCAGAATTCATAGTTCCTTTTATCACGGCAAGTCTTCCAGGTCCTGAAGCAGCAAAACAGCCCCAGACCATCACACTACCACCACCATATTTTACTGTTGGTATAATGTTCTTTTTCTGAAATGCAGTGTTCCTTCTACGCCAGATATACTTGGACACACACCTTCCAAAGAGTTCCACTTTTGTCTCATCGGTCCACAGAATGTTGTCCCAAAAGTCTTGGGGATCATCAAGATGTGTTGTGGAGAAATTGAGACGAGCTTTGATGTTCTTTTTGCTCAGCAGTGGTTTTCTCCTTGGAACTCTGCCATGCAGGCCATTTTTGCCCAGTCTTTTCCTGATGGTGGAGGCATGAACGCTGACCTTAACTGAGGCAAGTGAGGCCTGCAGTTCCTTGGACGTTGTTGTGGGGTCTTTTGTGACCTCTTGGATGAGTCGTCGCTGCGCTCTTGGGGTAATTTTGGGCGGCCGGCCACTCCTGGGAAGGTTCACCACTGTTCCATGTCTTCGCCATTTGTGGATAATGGCTCTCACTGTGGTTCGCTGGATTCCCAAAGCTTTGGAAATGGCTTTATAACCCTTTCCAGACTGATAGATCTCAATTACTTTCTTTCTCAATTGTTCCTGAATTTCTTTGGGTCTCGGCATGATGTGTAGCTTTTAAGGATCTTCTGGTGGACCTTACTGTGTCAAGCAGCTCCTATTTAGGTGATGCCTTGATTGTGAACAGGTGTGGCAATAATCAGGCCTGGGTGTGGCTAGAGAAATTGAACTCAGGTGTGGACAACCACAGTTATAGTATGTTTTAACAAGGGGGGCAATCACTTTTTCACACAGGGCCATGATGGTTTGGATTTTTTTTCACCTTTAACAATAAACACCTTCATTTACAAATTGCATTTTGTGTTTACTTGTGTTGTCCTTGACTATTGTTTAAATTGGTTTGATGTTCCGAAACACTTAAGTGTGACAAACATGCAAAGGAACAGGAAATGAGGAAGGGGGCAAACACTTTTTCACACCACTGTATATATATATATATATATATAGACACACACATCAATCAGCCATTATTTATGACCACTGACAGATTAAGACTCATGGGTGCTCAACCGGTGGTCCTCCAGCTGTTGCGGAACTACAAGTCCCATCATGCCACTGCCTTTGGGAGTCATGCTTGTAACTGTGAGCCTTGCAATGCCTCATGGGATTTCTGAGTGAATAACATTGATTACAATGACATTTAAAAGTCAGTGAGATATAATAAGAAGCGGGTAAACATGCTGTCCCTGTCTGATAACTATTGCTAGATGCATGTTTATGTACCTTCTGTCAGTTCTCTTCCAGGAATGCTGTTAAATTTGCTTTTATTGTCTGAAACTACTTTTATAACTGGCATTTGTACAGGATGTATGCATCTTGCACCGATCTCAATAAACAAGTTAAAAAAAAAAAAACATGCTGTCCCTGTAGTTGATGTGTTAAAAGCAGAAAAAAAAATGCCCATTGCAGTTTGTTGTGTACAGTAGCTGGTGAGGGTGCCCATGCTGTGTTGTGTCAACAGTCAAAAGTGCCCGTGATGGGCACGTGGGCATCAGAACTGGACCCCGAAGCAGTGGAAGAAGTTGGCCTGGTCTGATGAATCATGTTTTCCTTTACATCAAGCAGATACATGTGTGTCGCTTACCTGAGGAAGAGATGGCACCAGGATGCAGTATGGGAGAAGGCAAGCCGGTGGAGACAGTATGATGCTTTGGGCAATGTTTTGCTGAGAACCCTTGGGCCCTGCCATTTATGTGGATATCACTTGACATGTACCACCTACCTAAACAATGTTGCTGACCAAATATACCTCTTCATGGAAACGTTATTCCGCAATGGCAGCAGCCTCTTTCAGCAGGATAATGCACCCTGCCACACTACAAAAATGTCTCAAGAATGATTTGAAGAACACAACAGCAAGTTTGAGGTGTTGCCTTGGCCTTCATATTTTCTTGATCTCAATCCAATAGAGCATCTGTGGGGTATGCTGGAAAAACAAGTCTGATCCATGGATGCACCACCTCTCAATTTACAGGACTTAAAGGATATGCTGCTGATAGCTTGGTACTAGATACCACAGAAGTCTAGTGGCATCCATGCCCTATTGCAGGGGTGCCCAACCTTTTGAAGAGTGAGGGCCACTTAAGCGACTTGGTAATGGGTCGCGGGCCACAATGAGCAGAGCAGGCAGATGACAGGTCCATGCAGAGCGGACACGGACATAGCCCACTCTACCCTCTGATTTGATCTGCCCAGACGGAATGGGATTGATCCCCCTTCTGTATTTTTTTTTTTAGCGAATCAGATCGGAGGTAGGCGGGTGTAAAAGGACATCTGTTTACATCTGCCGTTTCATAGAGGTGAATGGAGGGTCCGATTGGGTCGGACCGATTGTGTGAAAGGGTCTTTCCTGTGGGTTAGCTACACTTTGCTATAGACTTTTATATCCTGCAGGTGTGGTGCACTTTCTGAAAGCACACCAAACCCGCAGGTAATAACAGTCTATGCCTCAGTGCAGGTAACCTGAAGGTGCACTGCACCTGCGGATCAGTTTGAAAGCAGCCCAGTAACCACTGCACAGATATGCCCATACATACACTGCAATTTTAGTAATAAACTGACCTTTAATAACAGTCTTCCATTCAGGTATCGCCAGCTGTTGCTGTCCCCGGCAGAGTGCATTTGGTATCACTCCGCCTGTGGCAAGAGATGGCGCTATACAGGAAGCATCAGCTTATGCAGCTCTGCTCCACAGCCGCTTGCTTTGCCGGCTTCATTAACAACACAGATGTTCTGGGATGGCGGGTTTGCAACCCATGATCTGGGCTTGCCAATCTATTGGGTCAGGGCTGTTTTGGTAGCAAAAGGGTACCTACTCAATATTAGGTGGGTGATCATAAATTTATGACTGATCAGTAGAGATAAAGATTATGTATATAAAATTGAAAGTATACATACCGTATATACTCGAGTATAAGCCGAGATTTTCAGCCCTTTTTTAGGGCTGAAAGTCCCCTTCTCGGCTTATACTCGAGTCAGTGACGTCTGCCTACATGAACAGCTTGTCATGCAGACAAACGGCAGTGTTCAAAAGCCGCGCCGCCTCCTCCCGCCCGTCCGTGATAGGCGGACACTAATTTTCCCAGCAGTACAGTGTTCCGCCTATCACGGATGTCCTGTCATTCTCATCTCATGGACGAGGATGAGAGAATGTCCGTGATAGGCGGAACACTGCACACTGACTGCTGGGAAAACCGAGTGTTCCTCCTATCACGGACGAGGAGGAGGAGGAACATGTAATGGCGCCGTACACGCTGATCGCCAGGATCAGCATGGGGGGGACACCGGACACCGGACACGGGACACGGGTGACGGGACAGCGGACACCGGACAGCCAGCGTCAGCCAGCGATCTGACACAGGAGGTAGATCGGCGGGAGACAGATCGATCGGCACAGGTAGGCTGCACTGGGGACACAGGGGGGGTTTGTATAGGACACAGGGGACATGCAGATGGGCATTTGCTGACCCTCTTTTCCACTTACAGTAGCTGCTCCATTTCCCCCCCCTTGGCTTATACACGGGTCAATAACTTTTCCCAGTTTTTTTGTGGTAAATCAGGGGCCTCGGCTTATATTCAGGACGGCCTATACTCGAGTATATACGGTATCTTGTATTAAAATTAAAAACTTAAAAAATAAAATAAATTGACTGAAAACCATTATAATTAATCCAAAAAGTTGTCAGTTATTATTTCCTTTTTTTTTAAAGGAATAACTGTACTTTTAATACAGTTCATTTTATAAAGTAGAACTATGGGAAAAAGAAGAAAAATTACATGCATATAATACAGTCTGTCTATGGTGGCTAATCACAGTGATCACAAATGTAAATAGTACTAATGTTTACATTGGACAGCTCACCCCTTCCTCTCACAATGCAGGGAAGGAAGGAGAGGAAGACTGACCATTTAATGTACATTCTAATTATTTTACAAATAAAAAGAACAAGCACAATTACTACAATACAATTCAAGACAAGATGGTAAGGAGGGCCCTGCTCTGGAGAGCTTAAATATTAAGAGAAAGGGCAAGGGATAAAAAAGGTGGTAACTCTAAAGGGATGCGCTGTTTAGGAAAGTAAAATTCAGTTGTTACACAGAGGCGGGATATAGGAGATAGCTGTACAGGTTAAGGGATGGAGTTCCAAAGAATGGGAGAGGCTCTGGAGAAGTCCTGCATGCAAGAATTAGGTTGAGGTGACGAGGGAGCTGAAGAGCAGGAGGTCTTGGGAAGAGTGAAGTGGACAGTTTGGTTGATATTCTGATATGAGGATGGAGATGTAACTAGCAGCTGTGGGTGGCTTTGCATGTCGTTGTTAATATATACAGAATTGGCATTGGCAGAGAGGAGTGGCAGAGTCTGGAGTGGAGTCTGGCAGCAACATTCATAATAGACTGAAGGTTGGATAGTCTGTGTAGAGGTAGGCCAATTAGGAGGCGAGAAAAAACAAGTGAGTTAATGTGGTGGTGTTTTTTTAACCCTTTTACTTATTCTTCTGTATATCTCATCTCCATTCTGTCTCTGTAGTGTCTGCATACATTTATATTACCTCCCTTATCTTGCATGTTATTGCCCTCATCTCCATCCTCCTATTGTATGTGACCTTTACCTTAGCCTCTTCACCTCCTCCTGCTTCTGTGTATGACGTCTACATTGATAATGCTACTGTTTCTCATGCAGCATTACCAAGCTCCATGCTTTAACCAGCTAAATACCAGCATGCTTTTTCATTTCCAGTTATGGCAAAAATTAGATAATCTTGGGATGTAGTAAAAAAACAAAAAAAACAATGGATATTAAATATCAATAAAATAAAGCTGCACCTAGAAATATTATATAAAATGCATTTGGGTACAGTATTGCATGACAGAGTAATTGTTGGCCAAACTATCACAACAATTAAAACTAAAACATGGCCCGGTAATGAAGGAATGGTTACATAGTTAAATAGTTAGTCAGGTTGAAAAAAGACACAAGTCCATCCAGTTCAACCATAAAAATAAATAAATAAATAAAAAATAATATCAAACAATCCCATATACACAATCCTATACCCACAGTTGATCCAGAGGAAGTGGTACTCAAGTGGTTAAGTAAGCAACAAAACATTTACACCATATGAATAAAAGCTGAACATTGTAAGCACGCTCAACACTGGTATATGGTTTGTCCCAACTTCTGAAACGGTCACTTATGATGGACTGCATGTTAATTGTGAAAAAATATAAATAAAGTCCTGTGAAATACAAAAGTATTTACTAAACACTATTATTACATGTATTAACCATAAACTGTATGGTACCAGAATACAATATTTTGCGCTATGGTGCTTCTTTAACTAACCCTTCACCTCTCCCCTCATAGCCCCCAAAGTAATATACTTACCTGTGCTAATTCCTGCCACATCTTTGCTCTGCAACCTGCTGAGAGCCACAGAGTAGCCACTGAAAAGTCTTTTGGCTTGGCAGCGACTTCTTCTGCACATAAGTTCTACATTATTTTTTAATAGAGCAGACTGGCAATTAGGTAAGCACAACTTTGGTGGACAGGTCATTAAAATGGTAACTGTATTAAAAGTACAATTATCATTTAAAACAAATCAAAAAGCACATTAGTGAGTACAGAATAAGTTTAAATGGCTAACTAATTCAAAATATTTTTAATTAATTTTACATGATTTGGTTTTATGCATTTTCAGACTTAAATGTAGTCGCTGCCAGAAAAAAAAAAATATACATATATATGAATATGCAATATAGTAAATAATGAATGTCTGTACTTATAGCATTTGAAACACAAGGTAGACTTTTTGGGGGATCTCTTGTGTTGACCAAATAAACCATTTCCCAATCTAGAACAAGATAGTAAATAAAATGGGTAATATAATACATGTGAGCTCTTGTGACATGAATTTATAGCGCAAGAAGCTAATAGAAAGTCTTCACTGACTACAGTATAAATCAACAAGTCATTTTGTAATGACTACACTCGTGGTCTCTTAAATCAGCCATGCCACCTACTTGGTACATTTTACATCGGAATTTACAGTCTGGGGTCTAGTCTAGCAATAAGAGTCATGTTTTTTTTCCCATTTAGAAACAAACTTAGCAATTTATTCAATTTTCAACATATTTAATCAAATCAAACACAATCAAGAAATTCAATGAATCTAAGTAAATCTGCAAAGGATGTCGGGGCTTGTAGTTAATTTACACACACAGAGCAGTGCGAATGAATGATGTGGCTGTGTGGTCGGAGCCCTGCACAGCCAAGTTGATTTTAAAAAGTGACAGCTAGTATGGGGAACTTCTCTCTGTACTGCTGCCACAGGGAGTGCAGGGATTGGGTAGCGGCTGCAGCATTGGGAACCTGTTACATATTCCACCCTAAAAATGCGTAACATGTTCCCAAAGGTGATCCTTTGGAGCAGTGATCATGGAGCAGTGAAATCACAATCATACTTGTATACTCTATTAAACACTTCAGCCCCGGAAGGATTTACCCCTTCCTGACCAGAGCACTTTTTACAATTTGGCACTGCGTCGCTTTAACTGCTAATTGCGCGGTCATGCAATGCTGTACCCAAACAAAATTTGCGTCCTTTTTTTCCCACAAATAGAGCTTTCTTTTGATGGTATTTTATCACCTCTGCGGTTTTTGTTTTTTGCACTATAAATGGAAAAAGACAGAGAATTTTGAAAAAAAATGATATTTTCTACTTTTTGTTAAAAAAAAAAATCCAATTAAACTCAATTTTAGTCATACATTCAGGCCAAAATGTATTCGGCCACATGTCTTTGGTAAAAAAAAATGTCAATAACGTATATTTATTGGTTTGCTCAAAAGTTATAGCGTCTACAAACTAGGGTACATTTTCTGGAATTCACACAGCTTTTAGTTTATGACTGCCTATCTAATTTCTTGAGGTGCTAAAATGGCAGGTCAGTACAACCCCCTCCCCCCAAATGACACCATTTTGGAAAGTAGACACCCCAAGGAAATTGCTGAGAGGCATGTTGAGCCCATTGAATATTACATTTTTTTGTCCCAAGTGATTGAATAATGACAAAAAAATTAAAATTTACAAAAAGTTGTCACTAAATGATATATTGCTCACACATGCCATGGCTATATGTGGAATTGCACCCCAAAATACATTTAGCTGCTTCTCCTGAGTATGGGGATACCACATGTGTGGGACTTTTTGGGAGCCTAGCCGTGTGCGGGCGCCGAAAACCAAGCACCGCATTCAGGATTTCTAAGGGCGTACATTTTTGATTTCACTCCTCACTACCTATCACAGTTTTGAAGGCCATAAAATGCCAAGATGGCACAAAACCCCCCTAAGTGACCCCATTTTGAAAAGTAGACACCCCATGCTATTTGCTGAGAGGCATGTTGAGTCCATGGAATATTTATTATTTTGCCACAAGTTGCGGGAAAATTACAAACTTTTTTTTTTTTTTTTGCACAAAGTTGTCACTAAATGATATATTGCTCAAACATGTCATGGGCATATGTGGAATTACACCCCAAAATACATTCTTCTGCTTTTCCTGAGTATGGGGATACCACATATGTGGGACTTTTTGGGAGCCTAGCCACGTACGGGGCCCCGAAAACCAAGGAACCACCTTCAGGATTTCTAAGGGCGTACATTTTTGATTTCCCTCCTCACTACCTATTACAGTTTTGAAGGCCATAAAATGCTAAGATGGCACAACCTCCCCCGCCCCCAAATTACCCCATTTTGGAAAGTAGTCACCCTAAGCTATTTGCTGAGAGGCATGTTGAGTCCATGGAATATTTTATATTTTGCCACAAGTTGCGTGAAAATTACAAACTTTAGTTTTTTGCACAAAGTTGTCACTAAATGATATATTGCTCAAACATGCCATGTTCATATGTGGAATTACACCCCAAAAGACATTCTGCTGCTTCTCCTGATTATGGGGATACCACATGTGTGGAACTTTTTGTGAGCCTAGCTGCATACGGGGCCCCGAAATCCAATCACCGCCTTCAGGATTTCTAAGAGCGTAAATTTTTGATTTCCCTGCTCACTACCTATGACAGTTTCGAAGGCCAGAAAATGCCAAGAAAAACAGGCGTATAATTATGCAATCAAAGATGGCAGATGACACAATTGGATAGCCTCCTTCAGAATTGACAGATGGATCACAGGGTTGCCCAGGTTCATCAGTGTCAGGTGGAACATCAGAACTCACATCAGGGAATGGATGAACTGATCCAACTCTGTTACAGTCTGTTGTAGTCTCCTTTAGGTCTTGCAAGGTTTATGAAGTATGTCTCATGTTGTGCAGGCAGCTGGATCCTGGAGAAATGTTCACTGCAGGGACGCCTGTCCTCTTCCTGCCTCTGAACGTTTTGCTCCTCCACCCCCCTCCTCCAGTCTATGTGGTATTTCTTTGGATATTTGGATCGTTTTTTTGGGTTAGCGCAGATATTTGTTCACCTTGTTATACAGAAAATTCCAGGATAGCACAAAACCCCCCCAAATGACCCCATTTTGGAAAGTAAACACCCCAAGCTATTTGCTGAGAGGCATGGTGAGTATTTGTCTTTTTCCCGCAACTTGTGTCACAATATAAAATATTCTATGAACTCGACATGCCTCTCAGCAAATAGCTTGGCGGGTCTACTTTCCACAATGGGGTCATTTGGGGGGGGGGGGGGGTTTGAACTGTCCTGGCATTTTATGCACAACATTTAGAAGCTTATGTCACACATCACCCACTCTTCTAACCACTTGAAGACAAAGCCATTTCTGACACTTTTTGTTTACATGAGTAAATTACTTCGAACCCCCAAACACACTTTTTTAATTTTAATGCACTAAAACACACTATATTGCCAAATTTAATGAAATAAAAAAGATGATCTTAGGCCGAGAACATGGATACCAAACACGACATGCTTTAAAATTGCGCACAAACGTGCAGTGGCGACAAACTAAATACATTTTTAAAAGCCTTTACAGGTTACCACTTTAGATTTACAGAGGAGGTCTACTGCTAAAATCACTGCCCTCGATCTGACCTTCGCAGTGATACCTCACATGCATGGTGCAATTGCTGTTTACATTTGACGCCAGACCAACGCTTGCGTTCGCCTTTGCACGAGAGCAGGGGGCATACATTTTTTATTTATTTATTTTTTTGCTTTTTTTTTATCTTATTTTTAAACTGTTCCTTTAATTTTATTTTTATTTTTTATAATTTTTATTGTTATCTCAGGGAATGTAAATATCCCCTATGATAGCAATAGGTAGTGACAGGTACTCTTTTTTGAAAAAAATGGGGTCTATTAGACCCTAGATCTCTCCTCTGCCCTCAAAGCATCTGACCACACCAAGATCGGTGTGATAAAATGCTTTCCCAATTTCCCAATGGCGAAATTTAAGTCATAAAATGCTCGTAGCTTCCGGTATCTTAGGCCATAGAGATGATTGGAGCCATTCTGGTCTCTGATAAGCTCTATGGTCAGCTGGCCAAATCACTGGCTGCATTCTCAGGTTCCCTGTTGGGACAGGAGAACCAGAGAAAAACATGGAAGACGATGGCAGGGGGGGGACATACCCTCCCACTGCTTGTAAAAGCAGTCTAGAGGCTAATTAGCCGCTAGGATTGCTTTTACATGAAAGCCGACCGCTGGCTGAAAAGAATGATACCAAGATGATACCTAAACCTGCAGGCATCATTCTGGTATAACCACTCAAAGTCCAGCAACATACCAGTAAGTTGCTGGTCCTTGTTGGGTCCTTGTTGGGCATGGTCATGGCTTTATGTATCGTGGGAGCAAACGCTGTTGCTGTCAAGATAGATAAATCTGCTCTGCAGCTGAATGGCGTACCTGAAAACAAAAAAATGGTTAACAATAAAACAAAGTAAACAGTAAAGTATAAAAAAATTGCATACCTGAAAAGCAAACATGATAAAACATGATAACAATAAAACATTGCAGAATAGAATACAGTAAAAAAGAGCAGAACAATAGAGAGAGAATAGAGAGAGAACAATAAAACAACAACTACTTTTGTTTTTTTTATTTTATATTTATTTTGTGTTTTTTTTTTTTTTTACTTTTTTTTACACTTATTTTTGTAACTGTAATGGTTGTAACGGTTCCAGTGGTTTGGGTCTCACAAAATCCGATGGCATCTTGGGAGACCCTGTGAATGTGTGCCTAGTCTATGCAATGCTGTACCCTATGCTAATACCCAACTAGCGAATGGTAGCGTTCAAAACATTGACCAATGCAAAGAGCAGGATTGTCAGGACAGGAGGGACAAAAATAGCGGGTGTCACGACTATATCCGCGCTGCAGACACGACATCTTCTTTGGGGGGTTTGTTGGGTAGGGGTACTTGGGAGGACATAAGGAAAATGCCTTTCATGCAGCTGGCTTACTGCATTTGGTTGGGGAAGGTGAGGTGGAGCACCGTCGGGAAACAGAAGGGCTCTGAAGATCTCTTCCTGGAATTTAAGGAAGGATCCAGTTCATCCTGAAGCTCTGTATAACGGTCATATAGCTGTATAGCGTGCTTTCTTATGGGCAACTAGGTACGGTGCCAACAACTGGTCGTTGAGGTCCACCCCTCCCATATTTTGGTTATATTCGTGGACACAGAGGGGTTTCTCCACAACACCAGTCGCCGTAGTAATTTGGACCGTCGTGTCTGCATGAAGGGAGGTAAGAACGAAAACATTCTTATTATCCCTCCACTTCATAGCGAGCAAGTTATTACACTTCAAGCAGACTCTCTCCCCAGCATAAGACGGGAATCTACAAGTCGCTGGGGAAAGCCCCGGCGATTAGATCGCACTGTGCCACATGCTCCAATCTGATGATCAAACAAGTGACTAAAAAGTGGCACGATCATGTAATAATTGTCCACGTACAAGTGGTACCCCTTTCAGAATAAGGGTGACACCAAGCCCCAAACAATCTTGCCAGCGCTTCCTATGTAGTCAGGGTAGTTTGTCGGCTCTACGTGACTATCTTTGCCCTCGTAAACCATAAAACTAAATGTATAGCCTGTGGCCCTGTCACAGAGCTTATACATTTTGACCCCATATCTGGCATGCTTGCTGGGAAGGTACTGTTTTGCCGCGTACACACGTACGGACTTTTGCCGGCGGACCTAAGTCCAGCGGACAATCCGCTGGACTTTCCAGCTGGGTCCGCTGGACTAAAAAGCGAACGGACTTGACCACACACGATCACGCTAAAAGTCCGACGGTTCACGCGATGACGTACAGCACGTACGACGGGACTAGAAAACGAAAAATACTAGAAAAATACTTGCTACTGAGCATGCGTCCTTTTTGGTCCGCCGGACCATACTACACACGGCCGGATTGTCCGCTGGACTGCCAAGTCCAGCGGATAATTTTAAAACAAAACTTAAAACTTTAGTCCGCCGTACTTTGGCCAAAAAAAGTCCGCCGGCGCCCACACACGAGGGGATTATCCGCTCGACTTCAGTCCGGCGGATAATCCCGCGGGATAGTCCCTTCGTGTGTACGCGGCATTTGAATGACAAGTGGCCAGAAAACTTAATCAGGGACTCATCAACGCAGACAACTTGATGGCGAGTAAACAATTCTGCAAAACATTGGTTGAAGTGGTTTACAAGGGGCCGAATTTTGTAGAGCCGATCGTATCCAGGGTCTCCAGGAGGACGACAGAGTTCATTGTCATTGAAATGCATGAACCGCAAGATCTGCTCGTATTGTGCCCTGGTCATGGAAGAAGAGAACAAGGGCATATGGTGCATTGGGTCAGTTGACCAATATGTCCACAACTCACTCTTTTTGGTTATGCCCATGTTAAGGGATAGGCCAGGAAAAAGCTTAAATTCGGAAACCGTAATTGGTTTCCAATCTGTAGCAAGGGAGGACTGGGGAATAGTGGCGATGTGTTGACCAGCGTACAAATTGCTTTAGTCCACAATAGATCTATAGAGATCTTCGGTGAAAAATAGCGAATAAAAATCAAGTGATGTAAAATCAACTGTTTCCACCTGAATGCCGGGTTGGCCAGTGAATGGGGAAGTACGGGTGCTGCAGAAGTGGTGGGTTCCCAATTAGGATTAGCGAATGCAGCACGACGGGCCTGTGTTTGTCTTCTTGGTGGCAGCGGGATACTACTTGTGCTTGCCACCTCACCAGCTTGAACTGCACTTATGGGACTCGCCACGTCACCACGTGATACTGCAGTGCTGGTTTGACTACGACCAGGGTGTACTAGGCCGCTGGTGCTTGCCAGTTCACCAGAAGGATGAGCGGCACTAGTACTGCTCTGCTCCATACGAGGGACCTGCGGTTCTTGCACCTCAACAACAGAAGAAGAAGATTGGTGTCTGGTATGCCTGACCTTGGCAGGGACCACAACTCTGTCCTCAGAGCTATCTGTCATGGAGCCGCTGTCGTCTACAGGATCATATTCTGAGCCTGAATCTGACAGATGAGTGACTTCCTCTTAACTATCTGTCATGCTCAGAAACGTGTAGGCCTCTTCACTAGTGTACTTTCAATTTGCCATTTTGGGCTCTAAATTTAGTGGTACACTAGTGAGACTCACAGGTAAAAAAGCTCCTGACTGTTAGCGACTGTATCAAAACGCTACCAAAAAAACTGTTAGCGATCGCAGGGAACAGGCCTGACTCTGCGAACGCTGCAGTTATGTGTGTTTAGTGTTTTGTAAGTGACAGTGATTGGTCGATACTGCACTTGGGTGGGCGGGGCTGGGCGGAGGGGCAAAACGCAGGTGCTAGCAGGTTTCTGGGCTGATCACGCTAACACTGCGTTTTTGGGAACCCTAAACTGCTGGGGACGCTAGTAAAGATCTGTTCAGATCAGATATTGATCCGTTCAGATACTATACCACTAAGGGAGGTGTATGCTGCGTGCATGGGTGTTAGCGGTACTGGCACTAACATGGCGCTGCCTGGGGCGATGCAGACCCGCCGGGTGATCAGGGGGTTAAACCTTTATTAGGTAATAAACGGCGGGTGCCCTGACACTATAAAAAACAAACTAACTAACCAACGTCACCCGTAACAGTTATACAGTGATCACTGGTGAAAGGGTTAACTAGGAGGCAATCAGGGGGTTAAAACATTTATTAGGTAGTATATTGGGTACCTGACGCTATAAAAAGCTGACGGCGAACCTAAATACTTACCTGCCTAACTAGCGTCACCTGTGACACTAATACAGTGATCAGAAAAACGATCACTTAGTGACACTGGCGACTGGGGGGTGATCACGGGGTTAAACCTTTATTAGGGGGGGGTAGGGGGGTACCCTAGACCTAAAGGGTGCTAACCCTAACTGCCCTAACACTTATAACAGTCACAATGCACCAATGCAGTAATCAGTAAAAAAAAAAAAAAAAATGCTATTGGTGTCACTGTGACAGGGGGTACAGGGGGGTAATCAGGGGGTGATCTGGGGTGAAAAGTGTGCCTGTGTGTTCTACTGTCAGTGTAGTGTAGGTGCAAACTCACTTGGATGTCTTCTCTCCTCTTGCGAGGGGGTGGTCGTGAATCAGTGGCCTCCCCCTCAGCACGGATCGCTTCTGGAACTATGCCGACCGCCTTGGGCATCGGGGGGGCACAGTTCGCAAGTAACGTACCGGTACGTTACATTGCCTGCCCTTGCCATTCTGCCAGCATATATCGTCGTAAAGCAGTCGGCAAGTGGTTAATGGACTCTCAGAAAGAATTAAATGGCTACAATTTGTCTTCCAAGCTATGAACTACCATGTGATTGAAATGTTCAGGAAGGTCCGATACCATGCAAAACATGCAGGTTAGATATGCAAACCAGGCCATTCTGGCCAGTTAAAGACAGCACACATACCATAAAATAGATAGGAGTAGTTCTTTTATACAGACATTTCAGAGAAAAGGACAACTAGAAATAGGATTTTTTTTTTTTTAGTTCTATCAATAAAAGAGTAAAAAGAATGAAAGACTAGCATAAAGGAAAAGCCATAAAAATAATACAAAAAGCAGTCTAAGGTACAATTTGTACAGTGCAGATTATGTTAATGCATAGAATAGCCTATGATTAAGTCTGAACATTGACGAAACATGTCGGGGGTTATGCTGAGTGGCAATCATTTGTGAACAGCACCAACGCCAATACGAACAGGAGAGTTTACCGCATTGTTTGAAAGTCTGAGATACGAGGAGGGGGTGAGACTTTACATATTTTGCACCTCGAGTCCGCCGTGACTACAGACCGTTGCAGTGATTGTGAATATTCTCAGTGAAGCTTGCTGTGGAGATTACCTTTTTCACATTTTGCTTATTTGATTTGAATTTAATGTGAGTGAATTGGTTGAAGCTTTTTGTGTTGTGAGTTTTAATAAAAGTGATGGTACGTTATCACACTATTGGAACACTTTTTTTATTTACATGAGGATCACTGCAATATTGCTGAGCAAACTAGTGTGGAGAAACTACTGGACACTAGGGATGAGCCGAACACCCCCGGGTTCGGTTCGCACCAGAACCTTCGAACCGACCGAAAGTTCGCGCGAATTTTCGAACCCTATACGTTATAATGGACGCGAACGTTCGAAATCAAAAGTGCTAATTACAACGGCCAATATGCATGTTAATGTCATAAAACAGGTTTGGGGACCCGGGTCCTGCCCCAGGGGACATATATCAATGCAAAAAGAACTTTTAAAAACTAACGTTTTTTCGGGAGCAGTCATTTTAATGATGCATAAAGTGAAAAAAAAAAAAGTGAAATTTTCCTTTAAATATGGTAGCTGGGGGGTGTCTAAAGTATGCCTGTGAAGTGGCATGTGTTTCCCGTGTTTAGAACTGTCCTTGCACAAAATGACATTTGTAAAGGAAAAAAAGAAGCCATTTAAAACCACTTGCGGCTTTAGGTTTGTTCTTAAGTAGAATCTGAACAGGTACATTATGAAGTGTAGCTCCATCCCAAAAAAATCTATTTTTAAGCTTTTTGGAGAACATAGGGAGGGGTTATCACCCCTGTAACATTTGCTGTCTTTGCACATCTGTTCAGAACATGTCACCTAACTTTCCGTCCCAATGACAAATGTTTTTGGAAAAAGTGGGGTTTTAATTGAAACAAGGATTGGTGATAAAGTATCAGTAGAGAGGAGATACCTTTTTCCCAAATTAAATCTAACAGGATAGAATTTCCCTTCCTAGGGGTAGATTTCCTCTCACTTCCTGTTTTCTCTTTCCATTTGCAAGTAGGAGTCGTTTGTAAGTTGGATGTTTGAAAGTAGGGGCCTGGCGTATATACTCTGCAGAAATTTGCCCTATTAGATGTTGGTGTAGCCACAAGACTGGTGGGCACAGGAATGGGCCCTGCTGTGAGTTAATAGATCAAGATTTGTAATTGCATGCACCTGTTGAACAGGGCAGAAAAATTGGGGGTGGTGGTGGTGGTGGTGGACGGTGTTGCCACAAGACTGTAAGCTCTCACAGTTACTCTTGGTGGGCGCAGGAATGGGCCCTGCTGTGAGTTATTAGATCAAGATTTGTAATTGCAAGCACCTGATGAACAGGGCAGAAAAATTGGGCCTTTGGCGGTGGTGGTGGACGGTGTTGCCACAAGACTGTAAGCTCTCACAGTTACTCTTGGTGGGCGCAAGAATGGGCCCTGCTGTGAGTTATTAGATCAAGATTTGTAATTGCATGCACCTGATGAACAGGGCAGAAAAATTGGGGGTGGCGGTGGTGGTGGACGGTGTTGCCACAAGACTGTAAGCTCTCACAGTTACTCTTGGTGGGCGCAGGAATGGGCCCTGCTGTGAGTTATTAGATCAAGATTTGTAATTGCAAGCACCTGATGAACAGGGCAGAAAAATTGGGCCTTTGGCGGTGGTGGTGGACGGTGTTGCCACAAGACTGTAGGCCCTCATAGTTACTCTTGGTGGGCGCAGGAATGGGCCCTGCTGTGAACTATTAGATCAAGATTTGTAATTACCCGCCCCTGTTAAACAGGGGCTGAAAAATTGTGCCTTAGGCACTGGTGCTGGTGCCACAACACTGCAACCCCTCACAGATACTGTACTTGGAGCACAGCAGTCACACGTGTTGCGAAGCATTTTTTTAAAAAATTGTAATTACCCGCCCCTGTTAAACAGGGGCTGAAAAATTGTGCCTTAGGCACTGGTGCTGGTGCCACAACACTGCAACCCCTCACAGATACTGTACTTGGAGCACAGCAGTCACACGTGTTGCGAAGCATTTTTTTAAAAAATTGTAATTACCCGCCCCTGTTAAACAGGGGCTGAAAAATTGTGCCTTAGGCACTGGTGCTGGTGCCACAACACTGCAACCCCTCACAGATACTGTACTTGGAGCACAGCAGTCACACGTGTTGCGAAGCATTTTTTTAAAAAATTGTAATTACCCGCCCCTGTTGAACAGGGGCTGAAAAATTGTGCCTTAGGCACTGGTGCTGGTGCCACAACACTGCAACCCCTCACAGATACTGTACTTGGAGCACAGCAGTCACACGTGTTGCAAAGCATTTTTTTAAAAAATTGTAAGTACACGCCCCTGTTAAACAGGGGCTGAAAAATTTGCCTTAGGCACTGGTGCTGGTGCCACAACACTGCAACCCCTCACAGATACTGTACTTGGAGCACAGCAGTCACACGTGTTGCGAAGCATTTTTTTAAAAAATTGTAAGTACACGCCCCTGTTAAACAGGGGCTGAAAAATTTGCCTTAGGCACTGGTGCTGGTGCCACAACACTGCAACCCCTCACAGATACTGTACTTGGAGCACAGCAGTCACACGTGTTGCGAAGCATTTTTTTAAAAAATTGTATGTACACGCCCCTGTTAAACAGGGGCTGAAAAATTGTGCCTTAGGCACTGGTGTGGTGGCATGGATCATTGAGGAGGAGGAAGAGGATAGTCAGTGAACATAAGAGGACAGTCACTCAGCATCAGCATAGGCAGTCTTGAAGGGATGTGATATTAAAAATTATTCGGTTATATCCGCCTCAGGTGCCTGGTAGCTGGTGGTGATCCAAGACTGATTCATTTTGATGAAGGTCAGTCGATCAACCGAGGCGGTGGACAGGCGCACCCTATGATCGGTGACAAATCCTCCAGCAGCACTGAATGTGCGTTCGGAAAGAACGCTGGAGGCAGGACAGGCCAGTAGCTCAATTGCATACTGTGCAAGCTCTGGCCAGTGATCCATCCTCAGGACCCAGTAAGCCAGAGGATTTTCGGTGGGAAAGGTGTCCAAGTCTGACCTTGCCCCAAGGTATTCCTGCACCATGTATATCAGACGCTGGCGATGGTTGCTGGAACCGATCATACCTTGGGGCTGCGGACTAAAAAATTGTCTGAACGCATCGGTCAGACGTCCACCTTCCCCACCGCTCCTTCTGCTACTGACCGAAGCCTCAGCAACTCGTCGCCCAGGACCAGGAGTTTGTAGCCTCCCAGTTTCTGGGAACGCGTTGCACAGACCTTTCTGCAAGGCCTCCCTGAGATGTCTCATCCTCTGCTCCCTCTGCGACGGCAAGATAAGGTCCGCAACCTTACCCTTGTACCGCGGATCAAGGAGAGTGGCCAGCCAGTAATGGTCCCTCTCCTTGATCCGAAGAACACGAGGATCCTTCCGCAGGCTTTGCAGGATCAGGGAGGCCATGCAGCGTAGGTTAGCTGAGGCATTCGGTCCGGAGTCTTCTGGGTCACTGAGGATGACATGATCGCCAGCCACCTCCTCCCAGCCACGTACAAGTCCACTGGTTTGTTGGGACTGTACATCATCCCTAAAAGACTGCTGCTGCTGATGCTGAGTGCCAGGCTCCACCTCCATGCTCACACAATCCTCCTCCTCCTCCTCCTCCTCATCCTCTTCCTGTGTGATGGGTGGGACAGAAGGAACACTGTCCGGATAAAGGGGGCCTTGAGAGGCAAGGAAGTCCTCCTCTTCCTGCCTCTGTTCTGCCTCAAGTGCCCTGTCCATTATCCCACGCAGCGTATGCTCCAACAGGTGGACAAGAGGGACAGTGTCACTGATGCATGCACTGTCACTGCTCACCATCCTCGTGGCCTCCTCAAATGGTGAGAGGACAGTGCATGCATCCCTGATCATGCTCCACTGACGTGGGGAAAAAAAACCAAGCTCCCCTGACCCTGTCCTGGTGCCATAGTCGCAAAGGTACTCATTGATGGCCCTCTGCTGTGTGTGCAGTCGCTGCAGCATGGCCAACGTTGAGTTCCACCTGGTGGGCATGTCACATATTAGGCGGTTCTTGGGCAGGTTCAGCTCCTTTTGCAGCTCAGTCAGCCGAGCACTGGCATTATAAGATCGGCGGAAATGCACACAGACTTTCCTGGCCTGCCTCAGGACATCCTGTAAGCCTGGGAACCTGCCCAAGAACCGCTGCACCACCAGGTTGAGGACGTGAGCCATGCAGGGCACATGGGTGAGCTGCCCCTGTCGCAGGGCGGAGAGGAGGTTGGTGCCATTGTCAGAAACGACCATTCCTGGCTTAAGCTGATGTGGCGTCAACCACCTCTCGGCCTGCCCCTGCAGAGCTGCCAGAACCTCTGGCCCAGTGTGGCTCCTGTCCCCCAAACACACCAGCGCAAGCACGGCATGGCATCTTTTTGCCTGCGTACTTGCGTAGCCCCTTGTACGCCTACGGAGCACCGCTGGTTCCAAGGACAGAGCACTGGAGGAAGAAGAAGAGGAGGGGGTGGAGGAGAGAGGTGTGTCACAACCAGTAGCAGTAGTAGCGTTTTGGAGGCGTGGTGGCGGAACAACCTCCAACACTACTGCACCTTGTCCTGCATCCCTCCCAGCTGCCAATAGAGTGACCCAATGGGCCGTGAAAGAAAGGTACCGTCCCTGTCCATGCCTGCTGGACCATGAGTCAGCGGTAATATGCACCTTACCGCTGACCGCCCTGTCCAGCGAGGCATGGACATTGCCCTCCACATGCCGGTAGAGAGACAGAATCGCCTTCCGTGAGAAAAAGTGGTGTTTGGGAACCTGCCACTGAGGAACCGCACATTGAACAAACTCACGGAAGGGGGCCGAGTCTACCAACTGAAAAGGCAGCAGTTGAAGTGCTAGCAATTTAGCCAAGCTAGCATTCAACCGCTGGGCATGTGGATGGCTGGGAGTGTACTTCTTTCTACGGTCCAGCAGCTGGGGCAGGGAAATTTGCCTGCTGCAATCGGACGTCGGTGTACTGCAAGTACTTGGTTGTGACACACCTAATTCTACACCTTCAGTCCTCTCAGAGCAGCTTTCAGAGAGGACTGAAGGTGTAGTGGGGATGGAGATCCCAGCTGATGAGGAGCAAGGAGAGGTCCGCTTAGTTCTTTGGTGTGGGTCTTTTATGTGTGCCTGCCAACGAGCTGCATGGCAGGTCGACATATGTCTGGTCATGCTTGTGGTGCCCAAGCGGCTGATGTTTTGGCCACGCGAGATACGCTTGAGACAAATATTGCAAATAGCAGTGGTGCGATCTGATGCACTCATCTCAAAAAAGGCCCACACCAAAGAACTTTTCTGATAACGTGCAGAGGCAGCGCCCTGCACAGGCGGAGCTCTGCGGTGTTGTACAGTTGCTGTGCTGGCCTCTACCTGGCCTCCAGGGGGCATCCTGCCTCGTTGGACATGTGACGCCGCATCCTCCTCCTCCTCGTCCTCCTCCTCATCCTCTCTCCCTTCAGGCACCCACGTGGAGTCAGTGACCTCATCATCCCCTCCCTCTTCACCACTAGAGCAAACCTGGCAGTAAGCTGCAGCTGGTGGAACAGTACTGCCAGATTCCTCAAGCTGGGTATCATCATCCGAGCCTTCGAATCGTTGGGCATCCTCCTGGAGCATGTACCCAACACTGTGCTCAAAGAGTTCGGGGGACTCCTCAGGAGGACATGGTGGGTCTAGGGAAGGGGTGGCTGATGATGCTCTGCCAGTACCCTGAGCCTGGGTGAGAGAGGATGAGGAGGATGAGGAGGGCTTGGTCATCCATTCTACCAAGCATTCAGCATGATGCGGCTCCACATGTCCAGCTGCCGAAAACAAAGACGCGCGTGTCCCATGGCCACGTGCTGATGACGATGCACGACCACGTCCACGGCCACGGCCACGTCCACTAGAAACAGAGCCTGCCTGCCCTGTGTTCTTGGCTCTGCACGCTCTGCCTCCCCTTGGCGGTCTTCCAGCCATTGTAGTCGGTAGTCCTGTGGGTGCTGCTGAGAAGAATATATAGGAGCTCTGTGTGATGCCACTAACACACTAGAAGTCCTATGGGTGCTTCTGCAAAGAAAATATAGGAGCTCTGTGTGATGCCACTAACACACTAGAAGTCCTATGGGTGCTTCTGCAAAGAAAATAGAGGAGCTCTGTGTGATGCCACTAACACACTAGAAGTCCTGTGGGTGCTGCTGAGAAGAAAATATAGGAGCTCTGTGTGATGCCACTAACACACTAGAAGTCCTATGGGTGCTTCTGCAAAGAAAATAGAGGAGCTCTGTGTGATGCCACTAACACACTAGAAGTCCTGTGGGTGCTTCTGCAAAGAAAATAGAGGAGCTCTGTGTAATGCCACTAACACACTCGAAGTCCTGTGGGTGCTGCTGAGAAGAAAATATAGGAGCTCTGTGTGATGCCACTAACACACTAGAAGTCCTATGGGTGCTTCTGCAAAGAAAATAGAGGAGCTCTGTGTGATGCCACTAACACACTAGAAGTCCTGTGGGTGCTGCTGAGAAGAAAATATAGGAGCTCTGTGTGATGCCACTAACACACTAGAAGTCCTATGGGTGCTTCTGCAAAGAAAATAGAGGAGCTCTGTGTGATGCCACTAACACACTAGAAGTCCTGTGGGTGCTGCTGAGAAGAAAATATAGGAGCTCTGTGTGATGCCACTAACACACTAGAAGTCCTATGGGTGCGTCTGCAAAGAAAATAGAGGAGCTCTGTGTGATGCCACTAACACACTAGAAGTCCTGTGGGTGCTTCTGCAAAGAAAATAGAGGAGCTCTGTGTGATGCCACTAACACACTAGAAGTCCTGTGGGTGCTGCTGAGAAGAAAATATAGGAGCTCTGTGTGATGCTACTAACACACTAGAAGTCCTATGGGTGCTTCTGCAAAGAAAATAGAGGAGCTCTGTGTGATGCCACTAACACACTAGAAGTCCTGTGGGTGCTGCTGAGAAGAAAATATAGGAGCTCTGTGTGATGCCACTAACACACTAGAAGTCCTATGGGTGCTTCTGCAAAGAAAATATAGGAGCTCTGTGTGATGCCACTAACACACTAGAAGTCCTATAGGTGCTTCTGGGAAGAAAATATAGGAGCTCTGTGTGATGGGACTAACACACTTCAAGTCCTATAGGTGCTTCTGGGAACAAAATATAGGATCTCTGTGTGATGGGACTAACACACTTCAAGTCCTATGGGTGCTTCTGGGAAGAAAAATATAGGTCTGTGTGATGGGACTAACACACTTCAAGTCCTATAGGTGCTTCTGGGAACAAAATATATGATCTCTGTGTGATGGGACTAACACACTTCAAGTCCTATAGGTGCTTCTGGGAACAAAATATATGATCTCTGTGTGATGGGACTAACACACTTCAAGTCCTATAGGTGCTTCTGGGAAGAAAATATAGGATCTGTGTGATGGGACTAACACACTTCAAGTCCTATAGGTGCTTCTGGGAAGAAAATATAGGATCTCTGTGTGATGGGACTAACACACTTCAAGTCCTATAGGTGCTTCTGGGAAGAAAATATAGGTCTGTGTGATGGGACTAACACACTTCAAGTCCTATAGGTGCTTCTGGGAACAAAATATATGATCTCTGTGTGATGGGACTAACACACTTCAAGTCCTATAGGTGCTTCTGGGAAGAAAATATAGGTCTGTGTGATGGGACTAACACACTTCAAGTCCTATAGGTGCTTCTGGGAACAAAATATATGATCTCTGTGTGATGGGACTAACACACTTCAAGTCCTATGGGTGCTTCTGGGAAGAAAATATAGGTCTGTGTGATGGGACTAACACACTTCAAGTCCTATAGGTGCTTCTGGGAACAAAATATATGATCTCTGTGTGATGGGACTAACACACTTCAAGTCCTATAGGTGCTTCTGGGAACAAAATATATGATCTCTGTGTGATGGGACTAACACACTTCAAGTCCTATAGGTGCTTCTGGGAAGAAAATATAGGTCTGTGTGATGGGACTAACACACTTCAAGTCCTATAGGTGCTTCTGGGAACAAAATATATGATCTCTGTGTGATGGGACTAACACACTTCAAGTCCTATAGGGTGCTTCTGGGAAGAAAATAATGTAGGTCTGTGTGATGGGACTAACACACTTCAAGTCCTATAGGTGCTTCTGGGAACAAAATATATGATCTCTGTGTGATGGGACTAACACACTTCAAGTCCTATAGGTGCTTCTGGGAACAAAATATATGATCTCCGTGTGATGGGACTAACACACTTCAAGTCCTATAGGTGCTTCTGGGAAGAAAATATAGGTCTGTGTGATGGGACTAACACACTTCAAGTCCTTTAGGTGCTTCTGGGAACAAAATATATGATCTCTGTGTGATGGGACTAACACACTTCAAGTCCTATAGGTGCTTCTGGGAAGAAAATATAGGTCTGTGTGATGGGACTAACACACTTCAAGTCCTATAGGTGCTTCTGGGAACAAAATATATGATCTCTGTGTGATGGGACTAACACACTTCAAGTCCTATGGGTGCTTCTGGGAAGAAAAATATAGGTCTGTGTGATGGGACTAACACACTTCAAGTCCTATAGGTGCTTCTGGGAACAAAATATATGATCTCTGTGTGATGGGACTAACACACTTCAAGTCCTATAGGTGCTTCTGGGAAGAAAATATAGGTCTGTGTGATGGGACTAACACACTTCAAGTCCTATAGGTGCTTCTGGGAACAAAATATATGATCTCTGTGTGATGGGACTAACACACTTCAAGTCCTATAGGTGCTTCTGGGAACAAAATATATGATCTCTGTGTGATGGGACTAACACACTTCAAGTCCTATAGGTGCTTCTGGGAAGAAAATATAGGTCTGTGTGATGGGACTAACACACTTCAAGTCCTATAGGTGCTTCTGGGAACAAAATATAGGATCTCTGTGTGATGGGACTAACACACTTCAAGTCCTATAGGTGCTTCTGGGAAGAAAATATAGGTCTCTGTGTGATGGGACTAACACACTTCAAGTCCTATAGGTGCTTCTGGGAACAAAATATATGATCTCTGTGTGATGGGACTAACACACTTCAAGTCCTATAGGTGCTTCTGGGAAGAAAATATAGGTCTGTGTGATGGGACTAACACACTTCAAGTCCTATAGGTGCTTCTGGGAACAAAATATATGATCTCTGTGTGATGGGACTAACACACTTCAAGTCCTATGGGTGCTTCTGGGAAGAAAATATAGGTCTGTGTGATGGGACTAACACACTTCAAGTCCTATAGGTGCTTCTGGGAACAAAATATATGATCTCTGTGTGATGGGACTAACACACTTCAAGTCCTATAGGTGCTTCTGGGAAGAAAATATAGGATCTCTGTGTGATGGGACTAACACACTTCAAGTCCTATAGGTGCTTCTGGGAACAAAATATATGATCTCTGTGTGATGGGACTAACACACTTCAAGTCCTATAGGTGCTTCTGGGAACAAAATATATGAGCTCTGTGTGATGGGACTAACACACTTCAAGTCCTATAGGTGCTTCTGGGAACAAAATATAGGAGCTCTGCCTGCCTGCCACGAACACACTACAAGTCCTATAGGTGCTTCTGGGAACAAAATATAGGAGCTCTGCCTGCCTGCCACGAACACACTACAAGTCCTATAGGTGCTTCTGGGAACAAAATATAGGAGCTCTGCCTGCCTGCCACGAACACACTACAAGCCCCTCTTTCTAAATCAATCTTTCTAAATGAATCTATCTAACTCAATCTCTCTAAGTAAATCTCTCTAACTAACTAAATCCAGCAGAGTGTCACAGAACTATCCTGCTCTATCTACGCCGGAACAGCATGTGACCGGCGCAGACGGCGTGGCGGCCTTTTATAGGGGGGGGCGTGTACTAAAGCCCCTGAGCTGTAATTGGCTACAGGCGTCCTGCCTGTAGCCAATTATGGCTCTTCGAGTTTCCGGCGCTGTGATTGGCCAAGCATGCGGGGTCACAGTGCATGCTTGGCCAATCATCAGCCAGCAATGCACTGCGCCGGCCGCGCCGGCCGCAATGCATTGCGGGGCCGCTCGCATCACACGAACGTGATGCGAGCGGCCAAAATAGTTCTGGGCTCGCCGAGCGAGCGAACACCCGGTGCTCGATGCGAACATGGGTTCGCATCGAGCACCGGGCCCATCCCTACTGGACACCTGTTTTGAGTTGATTTGCGCATTTGCTCGACACAAAAGTGCGAGCTTTGGATCTGGTGAGTGGGATTCCTTTGGGAGCGGTCACTACAATACACAGTGGTGTGGTGGAAGAACACTGTTTTTTAACATTCATGTTCCTCTGGGTCCAACATTTCCAATTAAGAAAACTTTAAAGAGGAACTCAAATTTTGTTGCTTTTCTTTTTCTTTACACGTGCACATGGACTATTTTTCTATACAGTACAGTGTTATATATTGTCATGTGATATCGTTTATTCACTATATATATTTTTTCACATTTATAATCCACTTTATTTTGGATATACTTATTTTGGTGTGATTACATTGTAGCATTTCACGAAGTGTTATTATTATTTGATTTATATATATCTGGTTATTAATCATCGCAAGGTAATTGATTTCTACAGATTAACTTACAAACTGATTTAGCGCTACTGTTCCAAATTTATATTTATTATATTTATTATATTTAATTTTGGACACCTTTTCATAGAATAGCCTACGTCTTGTACTTAGTTTGGTTCTAATGTGCAAAAACAGACTTATGTCATCCAACATATGAAATAGCCAAATAATATTTGCCTTTGTTGCCCCATTCACACAGAACAAATGTGCGTTTTCACTGAATGAGATGGTATGCAATTTCTTTTATAAATACACCCCATATTCAGGAAATTTTAACCCCTTTTAATCAGCTTTTGATTATTAAACCAAATGGATCAAGTCAATCTAGTATAAAAGTTTAATCACTTGTCATTATACTGCGGCAGGTTGGCTCTATTGTGCGAATCACTGTAGCTGTACGTCGGTTCGTGCAATAGATACAGTGGGTGCGTGCACGGCGCCAAAGCCGATGCGCATGACACTACGGCAGCGATGTCCCCTGGCCACCTGCGATCCCGCCACAGAGAGCCAGAACGGGGATCTGTCAATGTAAAAAAACAGATTCCCGTTCTGACAAGGGAGTAGAGAGAGATTGTCTGTTCCTAGTGATCAGGAACAGCGATCTCTCTCCTCGTCCAGTCTGTACACTCCCCCCACAATTAGAAACACCTCCAAGGGAGCACATTTAACCCCTTGAACACCACTAGTGTTAGCCCCTTCTCTGCCAGTGTCATTTATACAGTAATCAATGCATTTTTATAGCACTGTATAAATGTCACTGGTCCCAAAAAAGTGTCAAAAGTGTCTGATCTGTCTGCCACAATGTCACAGTCCCGCTAAAAATCGCTGATCACCACCATTACTAGTAAAGAAAAAATAATTTAAAAAAAAATGCCATAAATCGATCTCCCCTATTTTGTAGACGCTATAACTTTTGCGCAAAACAATCAATATAGACTTATTGTGATTTTTTTTTACCAAAAATTTGTAGAATACATATTAGCCTAAACTGAGGAAGAATTTTTTTTGGAAATATTTTTTGGGGATATTTATTATAGCAAAAAGTTAAAAAAAATATATATTTTTTTCAAAATTGTCGCTCTTTTTTTGTTTATAGTGCAAAAAATAAAAAACGCAGAGGTGCCACCAAAGGAAAGCTCTGTTTTTGGGGAAAAAAAGGACATACATTTTGTTTGGGTACAACATTGCACGTTGTGCAATTGTCAGTTAAATTAACGCAGTGCCGTATCGCAAAAAATGGCCTGGTCATTAAGGGGGTAATTCCTTCCAGTCCTTAAGTGGTTAAATTCACCCAGTAAAACAATAATTTTAACACTTTTGTTATAAAAAGCTGATCGAAAGAGATTTAAATTACCTGAAAATTGGCAGGCATATGGCCAACATAGGAGGAGATTTCAGGAGGAGCGCTGTGTCACAGTATCTAAATTATGGAGTAGCAAAGTTAAAGCGTTTGTTACCCCAATACTTCATATTCCTAATATATACTTGCTGTGCTATATACTTGTATGCGAATGTATCCTGTTCTCTTTGTATTGCTTCCTTTATGTAAAAACCCTGATGTTCCTGCTAGTCCCCTTGCTTTTCGATTAAAAACTGACCACACTATGCAGGAAAGCACACCATGGTCAGTTCTCTAGCTATGCTGGGAACTTAGTGTACTCTCCTCCAATGATCAGACTTGTCCTGACACTCCCCCACTGCACAGCCATTCACTGGGAAGCTCAGTGTGCTATTGCTTCTCCTCCCCCAGCCCTTATGCAGCTGAGAACAGAGGGAATGTGATTACTTATAAAAAAGGGAAAAGGGTATTTATAATGTTTTTTGTTTATATCTAAACAAAACTGTTTTGCCTTTCATTTCTATTTTAATCTGAATAGGTTGTTTTAAAAGGTGATCGTTTACAATCACTTTAAGTGTAATTTTAACTCACATTACAGAAGATCACTAAAGATAACACATTTACTCTTAACCACCTCAATACCGGCGTATAGTAATATGACGCCCCGTAGATGGGATCTCCCATCCTGGGCGGGCGTCCTATGACGTCCTCCCTTTTCCGGACGGGTCGCTCAGGACCCGCGGTGCGCGTGCCCGGCGGCCGCGATGTCCGCCAGGCACCAAAAATTGCCCGGGAACACAGCAGGACCATGGATCTGTGTGTGTAAACACACAGATCCACGTCCTGTCAGAGGAGAGGAGACCGATGGTGTGTTCCCAATACAGAGGAACACCGATCGGTCTCCTCCTCTTGTGAGTCCCCTCCCCCCACAGGGAACATTATTAACCCCTGCAGCGCCCCCTAGTGTTAACTCCTTCCCTGCTAGTCACATTTACACAGTAATCAGTGCAATTTAATAGCATCGATTGCTGTGTAAATGTGAATGGTTCCAAAAATGTGTCAAAAGTGTCCGATCTGTCCGTCACAATATCGCAGTCACAAAAAAAAATCGCAGATCGCCGCCATTACTAGAAAAAAAAAATGACATAAATCTATCCCCTATTTTGTAGACACTATAACTTTTGGGCAAACCAATCAATATACTCTTATTGTGATTTTTTTTTAACCAAAAATATGTAGAAGAATACGTATCGGCCTAAACTGAGGAAAACATTTTTATTTATTTTTTTAAAATGGGATATTCATTATAGCAAAAAGTAAAATGTATTGTGTTTTTTTCAAAATTGTCTTTCTTCGTTTGTTTATAGCGCAACGAATAAAAACCACAGAGGTGATCAAATACCACCAAAAGAAAGCTCTATTTGTGGAAAAAAAAAGGACGTCAGTTTTGTTTGGGTGCAACGTCTCATAACCGCGCAATTGTTTGTTAAAGCAACGCAGTGCCAAATCGCAAAAAGTGCTCTGGTAAGGAAGGGGGTAAAATCTTCCGGGGCTGAAGTGAATCACTCCTGGCCTAAATGCTGCAGAATCCAGCTAACCATCAAAGGAGAAGTAACAGAGAAACATCTAGCCAGTCATGAAGCAACACCATAAAAACAGGTGAGTAGGGATGGGCCCGGTGTTCGAATCGAACATCGGCGTTAGCCCGCTCGGCGAGCCCAGAACTATTTGGGGCGCTCGCATCAAATTCGTGTGATGCGAGCGGCCCGCAATGCACTGCGCCAGTCGCAGTGCATTGCTGGCTGATGATTGGCCAAGCATGCACTGTGACCCTGCATGCTTGGCCAATCATAGAACCAGCGGCGAGGAGAGCCATAATTGGCCACGGGCAGGATGCCTGTATCCAATTATAGCTCAGGGGGTTTAGTACACGCCCCACACTATAAAAGGCCGCTGCGCCGGCGGCCTCGTATATTGTGTTCCAGTGTATCAGTGATATTATGTGCTTGTGCTGTGATCCATTCTGCAGTGCTGCTGACTGCTGACATTATCTATGCTGTGATTCTGGGGATTAGTGTGTGCGTGTTGTTAGTACAGCATTGCAGTATCACATTAAAACACCTTCCTTCCTTTCTTTATCCTGTTGTGTCATCTAAGGCAGCCATCTGCGGCTAATGAATTGCCGGTTCCCGTAACACAGAGAACAGTCATTCATTGAAAGTCCTTGATAAAAAAATAAATAAAAATGGTGTGGGGTCCCCCTCAAAATCCATACCAGACCCTTATCCGAGCACACAACCTGGCAGGCCGCAGGAAAAGAGGGGGGGGACGAGAGCGGCCCCCCTCCCTCCTGAACCGTATCAGGCCACATGCCCTCAACATTGGGAGGGTGCTTTGGGGTCCCCCCCAAAGCACCTTGTCCCCATGTTGATGAGGACAAGGGCCTCTTCCCCACAACCCTGGCCATTGGTTGTGGGGGGCTGCGGGCGGGGGACTTATCGGAATCTGGAAGCCCCCTTTAACAAGGGGACCCCATATCCCACCCCCCCTGTGTGAAATGGTAAGGGGGTACAAAAGTACCCCTACCATTTCACCAAAAAAGTGACAAAAATTGTAAAAATGACAAGAGACGGTCTTTGACAATTCCTTTATTAAAATCTTCTTTCTAATGGTCTCCTTCCGGCATCTTCTTCCATCTTCTTCTTCCATCTTCTTCCTCCGATCTGCTTCTTCTTGCTCTGGTCTTCTCGTCCGGCATCTTCTTCCACGGTGTCGGTGTCTCTTCTGGGCCGCTCCGCGCAATGGGAGGCTCCCGCTGTGTGAGGCTTCGCTGCGTCTGACAGGTCTTTTTTTAACGCACAGGGACACCATGGGGAATTCCCTATGGCTTTCCCCATGACGTAAGAGGGGGGCGGGGTCACCAGGTAAAAGACCTGTCAGACGCAGCAAAGCCTCACACAGCGGGAGCCTCCCATTGCGCGGAGCGGCCCAAGAAGAGACGCCAACGCCATGGAAGAAGATGCCGGACGAGAAGACCAGAGCAAGAAGAAGCGGATCGGAGGAAGAAGAAGATGGAAGAAGATGCCGGAAGAAGAAGATGACGAAACCGAAGGATGAAGAAAGGAAGAAGGAAGACCAGAAGAAAGAAGATTTTAATAAAGGAATTGTCAAAGACCGTCTCCTGTCATTTTTACAATTTTTGTCACTTTTTTGGTGAAATGGTAGGTACCCCCTTACCATTTCACACAGGGGGGGGCCGGGATCTGGGGGTCCCCTTGTTAAAGGGGGCTTCCAGATTCTGATAAGCCCCCCGCCCGCAGACCCCCACAACCTATGGCCAGGGTTGTGAGGACGAGGCCCTTGTCCTCATCAACATGGGGACAAGGTGCTTTGGGGGGGACCGTCCCAATGTTGAGGGCATGTGGCCTGGTACGGTTCAGGAGGGAGGGGGGCCGCTCTCGTCCCCCCTCTTTTCCTGCGGCCTGCCAGGTTGCGTGCTCGGATAAGGGTCTGGTACGGATTTTGAGGGGGACCCCACGCCATTTTTTTTTTAGGCCGGGGTTCCCCTTAAAATCCATCCCAGACCTCAAGGGTCTGGTATGGATTTTGAGGGGGACCCCACGCCATTTTTTTTTGGCCGGGGTTCCCATTAATATCCATAGCAGACCTGAAGGGCCTGGTAATTGAATTTGGGGGGACCCCCACACTTTTTTTTTTTTTTTTTTTTTTTTTTTTTTATCAATGACTTTTTTTTTTATCAATGACTTTCAATGAATGACTGTTCTCTGTGTTACGGGAGCCGACAATTCATTAGCCGCGAGTGATTTTAAATAGCTTTTTTTCCTGCAAAAATGACACTTTGTGCAGGGACAGTTCTAAGCATGGGAAACATGCGCCCCTTCAAAGGCATACTATAGACCACCCCCCAAGTACGAAATTTAAAGGAATATTACACTTTTATTGTGTGTCTTTAAGCATTATTAAAATCTCCTGAAAAAACGGCCGTTTTTAAAAAAAAATGTTGCATTGATACATGTCCCCTGGGGCAGGACCCAGGTCCCCAAACACTTTTTATGACAATAACATGCATATTAGCCTTTAAAATTAGCACTTTTGATTTCGAACGTTTGCGTTGACGTCACTGCAATCAGTCGAGGCAGCGTGTCATCCCGACTTAGGAAGTCTAAATGTATGGACTGATGGCAGTCTCAGCTGCTCAGTGAGTCGCTGAGAGGCTGAGACGCTCCCTCCCTGCCCCTCCACACCTTAGCGTGCCAATGAGCATGGAGGAGCAGAGCAGGAGAGCTGCTGACTAACAGTAAGCAGCTCTCCGCTCGGGGAGGTGAGATAACCGAGCCATCGGCGATGTTCAGTGTATAGAGCTCGGTTCTTAGTATAGATGTGACAGGGGAAAGCTGCAGCATTGGTCTGATGCTGCATCCACCTAGGTAAGTATGAATATGCAAAAAAAAAACATACTTCTCTTTTAACCTATATTCAAGGGAGATTATTAAAGGATACTGCTTCTATTAAATGTAAATTGTTCTACTTGGTAAAATGTGTGTCTGTTATATATTCTTACTTGACTTTCTGAAGGACAATCTTTTACTCTATTTTATACAAAAAGTATTCATAAGCCTGAGTGATTTCAAGGCGATCTTATGTACAGTATATATAACCTAAGGATTACAAGGTAAATGTTCATACAGTAGAGGGTAAACCTTTCTCTAGTGGCAACTACATCACAGCAGAGTGGCAATGTTTTTCCAAATTATTATTTTCAAGCATCTCCCACCATAGCTCCCAAGATAGGTTCCACAGACTTTCGGTCCCACACTCTTGGTGTTGCCAACTTTTTGTGCTGAGTAAACCAATGGGTTATGGGCTCCTCCTGTTTCGCCTGAACCAATCCCAACAGACAGTGTTACACCCATCTAACCGTATTGGGCCTCCTGCTCTTTTTGTGGCCCTGACCATCTCTGCACTTGTTTACTTCTCTGTATGCTGCTGTGTCAACTCCTGTTCCCCTACTGAATTATTCACATTACTTTCAGACCAGCTGTTCTTTTACTGAGAGTAAGGAGTGATCTACACAACTGTAGTTTCAGCAACTTGTTTATTATTATTTATTGAAACTTTGTTCTGCTCAGAATAAAGAAGAAGAGTTTTTCAAGTATTGTTAAAGTATCTGCCTCATATTCTGATTGAAGTTTCCACAGAAACACTTTCTCCAAGGCTGCTTATGCAGCATGACAGACCAGTGATTCTGCCACTTTGGTGTAACTTGACAGATAAGGCACACTCAACAACTCCCACGGGGAACACAATTAGTGGTGCCATGCTTCCTCAGGTTAGGTGAACTGAGACACAGATTACATGGCAACTTTTTTTTTTATTCCACAAAGAAAAACCTCCAATCACAGAGAGTACAGACCACAGAGGAAATTCCTTAAAACTATTCTGTCACCATAGGATCACATCATGCCCACATATAGCTGAAATAATTGGTACTGGACTTTATAGGCACTGAGGTACACAATATTATAATTAAAATAGTTTTTATTACAAACTGATTACAAACAAAGCAAACCAGACAGAAATTATTAAAAGGCTTTGCAAAGTAGAGATAGCCTAGATACTAATACAGCACACAACCAGTACACCAAGGAGTGTAATCCTGAATAATGATGACTAGGGATGAGCTTCCTGTTCGAGTCGAACCCATGTTGGACTCGAACATCGCCTGTTTGCCCGTTCAGCGAATTCCGAACATTATGGTCCGTTCGCGCCAAATTCGAGTGGCGTGTCACGGCCCATAATTCACTGCGGCATCACAGTGCATTGCTGGCTGATGATTGGCCAAGCATGCACTATGACCCTCATGCTTTGGCCAATCACAGTGCAAAAAAAAAACGGAGAGCCGTAATTGGCCAAAGCCAGGGTGGCTTTGGCCAATTATGGCTCAGGGGGTTTAGTACACGCCCCACACTATATAAGGCCGCCTGCGTGGTGGCCTTGTGTAGCGTGTTGCGGCGGTGGCGGAGAGAGATAGACAGAGAGACGGTGTGATTTCATTTCATTTTGAAGCTGTTTCAAATACAGTGGGTGTATTGTGCCACCTGCACAGTGTACACGCCTGAAGCTACCCCAAATGCTGTTGTTGTGCTCATCTTATCCGTAGGCAGCTGTTGCAAATACAGTGGGTGTATTGTGCCACCTGCACAGTGTACACGCCTAAAGCTACCCCAAATGCTGTTGTTGTGCTCATCCTATCCGTAGGCAGCTGTTGCAAATACAGTGGGTGTTTTGTGCCACCTGCACAGTGTACACGCCTGAAGCTACCCCAAATGCTGCTGTTGTGCTCATCCTATCCGTAGGCGGCTGTTGCAAATACAGTGGGTGTATTGTGCCATCTGCACAGTGTACACGCCTGAATCTACCCCAAATGCTGTTGTTGTGCTCATCCTATCCGTAGGCGGCTGTTGCAAATACAGTGGGTGTATTGTGCCACCTGCACAGTGTACATGCCTGAAGCTACCCCAAATGCTGTTTTTGTGCTCATCCTATCCGTAAGCAGCTGTTGCAAATACAGTGGGTGTATTGTGCCACCTGCACAGTGTACATGCCTGAAGCTACCCCAAATGCTGTTGTTGTGCTCATCCTATCCGTAGGCAGCTGTTGCAAATACAGTAGGTGTATTGTGCCACCTGCACAGTGTACACGCCTGAAGCTACCCCAAATGCTGTTGTTGTTCTCATCCTATCCGTAGGCAGCTGTTGCAAATACAGTGGGTTTATTGTGCCATCTGCAGAGTGTACACGCCTGAAGCTCCCCTAAATGCTGTTGTTGTGCTCATCCTATCCGTAGGCAGCTGTTGCAAATACAGTGGGTGTTTTGTGCCATCTGCACAGTGTACACGCCTGAAGCTACCCCAAATGCTGTTGTTGTGCTCATCCTATCCGTAGGCGGCTGTTGCAAATACAGTGGGTGTATTGTGCCACCTGCACAGTGTACACCTGAAGCTACCCCAAATGCTGTTTTTGTGCTCATCCTATCCCTAGGCAGCTGTTGCAAATACAGTGGGTGTATTGTGCCACCTGCACAGTGTACATGCCTGAAGCTACCCCAAATGCTGTTGTTGTGCTCATCCTATCCGTAGGCAGCTGTTGCAAATACAGTGGGTGTATTGTGTCACCTGCACAGTGTACACGCCTGAAGCTACCCCAAATGCTGTTGTTGTGCTCATCCTATCCGTAGGCAGCTGTTGCAAATACAGTGGGTGTATTGTGCCATCTGCACAGTGTACACGCCTGAAGCTACCCCAAATGCTGTTGTAGTGCTCATCCTATCCGTAGGCGGCTGTTGCAAATACAGTGGATGTATTGTGCCACCTGCACAGTGTACATGCCTGAAGCTACCCCAAATGCTGTTTTTGTGCTCATCCTATCCGTAGGAAGCTGTTGCAAATACAGTGGGTGTATTGTGCCACCTGCACAGTGTACATGCCTGAAGCTACCCCAAATGCTGTTGTGCTCATCCTATCCGTAGGCAGCTGTTGCAAATACAGTGGGTGTATTGTGCCACCTGCAGAGTGTACACACCTGAAGCTACCCCAAATGCTGTTGTTGTGCTCATCCTATTCGTAGGCAGCTGTTGCAAATACAGTGGGTGTATTGTGCCATCTGCAAAGTGTACACGCCTGAAGCTACCCCAAATGCTGTTGTTGAGCTCATCCTATCCGTAGGCAGCTGTTGCAAATACAGTGGGTGTATTGTGCCACCTGCACAGTGTACATGCCAGGATAGTCACTCAGCATCAGCATAGGCAGTCTTGAAGGGATCTGACATTTCAAAAAAAATTATTCGGTTACATCAGCATCAGGTGCTTGGTAGCTGGTGGTGATCCAAGACTGATTAATTTTTATGAAGGTCAGTCGATCAACCGAGTCGGTGGACAGGCGCACCATGTGATCAGTTACAAAGCCTCAAGCAGCACTGAATGTGCGTTCCGAAAGAACGCTGGATGCAGGACAGGCCAGTAGTTCAATTGCATACTGTGCAAGCTCTGGCCAGTGATCCATCCTCAAGACCCAGTAACCCAGAGGATTTTCGGTGGGAAAGGTGTCCAAGTCTGACCTTGCCCCTAGGTATCCCTGGACCATGTAAATCAGACGCTGGCGATGGTTGCTGGAACCGATCATACCTTGGGGCTGCGGACTAAAAAAATTGTCTGAACGCATCGGTCAGACAGCCACCTTCTCCACGGCTCCTTCTGTGACTGACTGAAGCCTCAGCAACACGTTGTCCAGGACCAGGAATTTGTAACCTCCCAGTCTCTGGGAACGCGTTGCACAGACCTTTCTGCAAGGCCTCCCGAAGATGTTTCATCCTCTGCTCCCTCTGCGACGGCAAGATAAGGTCGGCAACCTTACCCTTGTAATGTGGATCAAGGAAGGTTGCCAGCCAGTAATTATCCCCCTCCTTGATCCGACGAATACAAGGATCCTTCCGCAGGCTTTGCAGGATCAGGGAGGCCATGCAGCGTAGGTTAGCTGAAGCATTCAGTCCGGAGTCCTCTGGGTCACTAAGGATGACATGATCCGCAGCCACCTCCTCCCAGCCATGTACAAGTCCACGGGTTTCTTGGGACTGTGAATGATCCCTAAAAGACTGCTGATGCTGAGTGCCAGGCTCCACCTCCATGCTGACACAATCCTCCTCCTCCTCGTCCTCTTCCTGTGTGATCGGCGGGCCAGCAGGAACACTGTCTGGATAAAGGGGGCCTTGAGAGGTAAGGAAGTCCTCCTCTTCCTGCCTCTGTTCTGCCTCAAGTGCCCTGTCCATTATCCCATGCAGCGTGTGCTCCAACAGGTGGACAAGAGGGACAGTGTCACTGATGCATGCACTGTCACTGCTCACCATCCTCGTGGCATCCTCAAATGGTGACAGGACAGTTGCATGCATCCCTGATCATGGCCCACTGGCGTGGGGGGAAAAAAAACAAGCTCCCCTGAGCCTGTCCTGGTGCCGTAGTCGCACAGGTACTCATTGATGGCCCTCTGCTGCATGTGCAGCCGCTGCAGCATGGCCAACGTTGAGTTCCACCTGGTGGGCATGTCACAGATTAGGCGGTTCTTGGGCAGGTTAAATTCCTTTTGGAGGTCAGCCAGCCGAGCACTGGCATTATATGAATGGTGTAAATGCACACAGACTTTCCTGGCCTGCCTCAGGACATCCTGTAAGCCCGGGTACCTGCCCAAGAACCGCTGCACCACCAAGTTAAGGATGTGAGCCACACAGGGCACATGGGCCAGTTGTCCCTGTCGGAGGGTGGAGAGAAGGTTGGTGCCATTGTCGCAAACCACCATTCCTGGCTTAAGCTGGCGTGGCATCAACCACCTCTCAGCCTGCCCCTGCAGAGCTGACAGAACCTCTGCCCCAGTGTGGCTCCTGTCCCCCAAGCACACCAGCGCAAGCACCGCATGGCATCTTTTTGCCTGCATACTTGCGTAGCCCCTTGAATGCCTACGGAGCACCTCTGGTTCCGAGGACAAAGCACAGGAAGAGGCCATGGAGGAAGAAGAAGGAGGGGGTGGAGGAGAGAGGTGTGTCAGAATCACCAGTAGTAGCCTTTTGGAGGCGTGGTGGCAGGACAACCTCCAACACTACTGCACCTTGTCCTGCATCCTTCCCAGCTGCCAGAAGAGTCACCCAATGTGCCGTGAAAGATAGGTAACGTCCCTGTCCATGCCTGCTGGACCATGAGTCAGCGGTAATATTCACCTTACCACTGACCGCCCTGTCCAGCGAGGCCAAGACATTGCCTTCCACATGCCGGTAGAGAGCCGGAATCACCTTCCGTGAGAAAAAGTGGCATTTGGGAACCTGCCACTGAGGAACCGCACATTCCACAAACTCACTGAAGGGGGCAGAGTCTACCAACTGAAAAGGCAGCAGTTGAAGTGCTAGCAATTTAGCCAAGCTAGCATTCAACCGCTGGGCATGTGGATGGCTGGGAGTGAACTTCTTTCGACGGTGCAGCAGCTGGGGCAGGGAAATTTGCCTGGTACAATCAGACGTCGGTGTACCGATAGCAGATTGCCCGCAAGTACTTGGCTGTGACACACCTAATTCTACACCTTCATTCCTCTCAGTGCAGGTTTCAGAGAGGACTGAAGGTATAGTGGGATTGGAGATCCCAGCTGATGAGGAGCAAGGAATAGTCTGCTTTGTTCTTTGGTGTGGGTCTTTTAGGTATGCTTGCCAACGAAATGCATGGCAGGTCGACATATGTCTGGTCAAGCATGTGGTGCCCAAGTGGCTGATGTTTTGGCCACGCAAGATACGCTTGAGACATATGTTGCAAATAGCAGTGGTGCGATCTGATGCACCCGTCTCAAAAAAGGCCCACACCAAGGAACTTTTGAAATAACGCGCAGAGGCCGTGCCCTGCACATGCGCAGCTGTGCGGTGTGCTGCCCTTAAGCTGGCCCCTGGAGGGCATCCTGCCTCATTGGAGATGCGCCTCTTCTCTCCTATTAGGCACCCACGTGGAGTCAGTGACCTCGTCATCCCCTCCCTCCTCATCACTGGAGCAAACCTGGCAATATGCTGCAGCTGGGGGAACATGACTGCCAGATTGCTGTTCTTCTTGGGCATCCCCTCTCTCTGGGCTCACGTTACTGCCTTCCTCTAGCTGGGTATCATCATCAGAGCCTTCAAAACGCTGGGCATCCTCATGAAGCATGTACTAAGGCCCAATTTTTCTGCATGTAATTACAATTCTTGATATAATATTTCACAGCAGGGCCCGTTCCAGCGCCCACCAAGAGTGACTTTGAGGGTTTACAGTGTTGTGGCAACACCAACACCATAGGCCCAAATTTCTGCAGAGCATATAGGGCAGGCCCCTACTTTCAAACATCCAACTTACAAACGTCTCCTACTTGGAAACAGAAGGAGGCAACAGGAAGCGAGATGAAAGCTACCCCTAGGAAGGGAAATTCTCTCCTGTAAGAGTTGATATGGGAAAAACGTGTCTCCTCTCCACTGATGCTTTATCCCAATCCTTGCTTTACTAAAAAACCCACATTTTCTAAAAACATTTGTCATTGGGACAGAAAGTCCGGTGAAATCTTCTGAAGAGGTGCACAGACAGCAAAAAAAATGTTACAGGGGTGATAACCCTTCCCTATGTTTTCCAAAAAGCTTAAAAATAGATTTTTGGACAGGAGCTACACTTTAAAAATTTACCAGTTCAAAATTACAAACAGATTCTACTTAACAACAAACCTACACAGTCCCTGTCTTGTTTGCACCGCCTGTATACTGCTGTTCAGAGTATATAGGGCCTGGGGCCCCACGCCTTTCCTTTTTTTAATTTTGGTACGGGGTTCCCCTTAATATCCATACAAGACCCAAAGGGGCTGGTAATGGGCAGGGGGGGGGTACCCATGCCATTTTTCTCAATGATTTTAATCCATATTGCCGAGCCCAGACATTACATTAAAACCGCAAGCAGTTTGAAATGACCTTTTTTCTGTTAGAAATGTCATTTTATGCAGGGACTGTTATAAACACGGGAAACACGTGCCACTTCACAGGCATACTATAGACACCCCCCCCAGGCACGATATTTAAAGGAATATTTCACTTTTTTTTTTCACTTTAAGCGTCATTAAAATCACTGCTCCCGAAAAAACGGCCGTTTTTAAAAGTTTTTTTGGCATTGATACATGTCCCCTGGGGCAGGACCCGGGTCCCCAAACCCTTTTTTGGACAATAACTTGCATATTAGCCTTAAAAATTAGCACTTTTGATTTTGAATGTTCGAGTCACATAGACTTTAATGGGGTTCTAAAGTTTGCGCAAATTTTCGGTCTGTTCGCAGGTTCTGGTGCGAACCGAACCGGAGGGAGTTCGGCTCATCCCTATTCATGATGATGTTCTCATGTCATCAAATATACAATAGGTCCATATAGTTTGGAAGCAAATGTTTAGCCCCAAACAAACGATGGTTATAGAAATAACACAATATAGCAGGATGGATAAGGGGGAGGCATGTTCCAAGCCTATGAATCCTATATGGCAATCATAGCTTCAAAAAGTCTCTAAAATTAGATATATTGCTCAAAAGCTGCATCAAAGGGGTAGCAGTATATCATGATCGAGGGTGTAGGACTGCCCAATGACATCCACCGCTCCAGAGTTCATGCAGACATGTACCATAATCCTGGATACTCATTTATATTGTTATACACTTAGTTGCCAACTCCTATGTGATGTTTACACTAAAGTATGCCTAAGCTCCTGAAGAAGCGTGTATATACACGTAACATGTAGAGCTGATCAACTCACACCAAGCCTGATAGAATATTTACTGTTGTTCTACCAAGGACATCATCATAATTATTCAGGACTACACTCCTTGGTGTACAGGTTGTGTGTTGTATTAGTATCTAGGCTATCTCTACTCTGCAAAGCCTTTTAATAATATCTGTCTGATTTGTTTTGTTTGTAATCAATTTGTAATAAAAACTATTTTAATTATAATATTGTGTACATCAGTGCCTATTAAGTCCAGTACCAATTGTTCTATTAGAATTTCCAATTAAGGGTAGTGGTACATATTTACCTGGGTATCCACAGTGATACCTCCAAACCATTTTCTATAGCTGAAATAAAACTAACCTGATATGCTTTGGGATTTACATTTTTTTACCTTGTTTAGATAGTATGATTTAGCTGTTATGAACTATATGTATTTAACTGATGTTGGAGAAAAAACTTTCTCACATTTTACTACGTAGGAAAGGGCAAGAAAACTGTTAATTTCTCTAGTTTCTCATGCTTCATATACAGTGGTGTGAAAAAGTGTTTGCCCCCTTCCTCATTTCCTGTTCCTTTGCATGTTTGTCACACTTAAGTGTTTCGGAACATCAAACCAATTTAAACAATAGTCAAGTACAACAACACACAGTAAACACAAAATGCAATTTGTAAATGAACGTGTTTATTATTAAAGGTGAAAAAAAATCCAAACCATCATGGCCCTGTGTGAAAAAGTGATTGCCCCCTAAACCTAATAACTGGTTGGGCCACCCTTAGCAGCAACAACTGCAACCAAGCGTTTGCGATAACGTGCAATGAGGCTTTTACAGCGTCCTGGAGGAATTTTGGCCCACTCATCTTTGCAGAATTGTCCTAATTCAGTTACATTAGAGGGTTTTCGAGCATGAACGGCCTTTTTAAGGTCATACCACAACATCTCAATAGGATTCAGGTCAGGACTTTGGCTAGGCCACTCCAAAGTCTTCATTTTGTTTTTCTTCAGCCATTCGGTGGTGGACTTGCTGGTGTGTTTAGGATCATTGTCCTGCTGCAGAACCCAAGTTCGTTTCAGCTTGAGTACACGAACAGATGGTCGGACATTCTCCTTCAGGATCTCTTGGTAGACAGCAGAATTCATAGTTCCTTTTATCACGGCAAGTCTTCCAGGTCCTGAAGCAGCAAAACAGCCCCAGACTATCACACTACCACCACCATATTTTACTGTTGGTATAATGTTCTTTTTCTGAAATGCAGTGTTCCTTCTACGCCAGATATACTTGGACACACACCTTCCAAAGAGTTCCACTTTTGTCTCATCGGTCCACAGAATGTTGTCCCAAAAGTCTTGGGGATCATCCAGATGTGTTGTGGAGAAATTGAGACGAGCTTTGATGTTCTTTTTGCTCAGCAGTGGTTTTCTCCTTGGAACTCTGCCATGCAGGCCATTTTTGCCCAGTCTTTTCCTGATGGTGGAGGCATGAACGCTGACCTTAACTGAGGCAAGTGAGGCCTGCAGTTCCTTGGACGTTGTTGTGGGGTCTTTTGTGACCTCTTGGATGAGTCGTCGCTGCGCTCTTGGGGTAATTTTGGGCGGCCGGCCACTCCTGGGAAGGTTCACCACTGTTCCATGTCTTCGCCATTTGTGGATAATGGCTCTCACTGTGGTTCGCTGGATTCCCAAAGCTTTGGAAATGGCTTTATAACCCTTTCCAGACTGATAGATCTCAATTACTTTCTTTCTCAATTGTTCCTGAATTTCTTTGGGTCTCGGCATGATGTGTAGCTTTTAAGGATCTTCTGGTGGACCTTACTGTGTCAAGCAGCTCCTATTTAAGTGATGCCTTGATTGTGAACAGGTGTGGCAATAATCAGGCCTGGGTGTGGCTAGAGAAATTGAACTCAGGTGTGGACAACCACAGTTATAGTATTTTTTAACAAGGGGGGCAATCACTTTTTCACACAGGGCCATGATGGTTTGGATTTTTTTTCACCTTTAATAATAAACACCTTCATTTACAAATTGCATTTTGTGTTTACTTGTGTTGTCCTTGACTATTGTTTAAATTGGTTTGATGTCCCGAAACACTTAAGTGTGACAAACATGCAAAGGAACAGGAAATGAGGAAGGGGGCAAACACTTTTTCACACCACTGTATGAACATTTTATTTTTTTGTGGGTTATTCACAATTACTAATAAGAGAATGCAGAGGAACCCAATTCTGTTGGCAAGAACTAGTATCCAAGTGTCCATTAATTTAAAGCTTATGTTAACATTTCCTATATTTTTCACATAGCACTTTAAACTACAAATCCTAATCAGTCTCCTCAGTCAACTAATATCAACATATGTTTATCTTCCAACAGTATTTTCTCTAAGCCTTAAATTCACTTTTTGGAAATGTAAAAAAACACAGCATCCATTTAATAGCCAAACCAATGAGTACAAATTATACAACAGACAGGACTGAGGTAATGTGAAAGTTTTTCTTAGATTGAAAAGAACATCTGTAAGTGTTTAATCCAGGCTTCAAGTTTGCATGCAAAGAGGCTAGATGCGAAAAAAACAATACCTAAAATTCCTTTTTGCTTAACACTAAACTAGAAATTATTAATCATGCACAACATGAATGTTTCAATTTAAACAAATACAATTCACTTAAAAGACAAAAGGCACCTGTGCTCATTGCAATTGAACTCACATATACAGTAATTCCTAATCCCGACTACATTTTTTTGTGTCTGCTTGATTGGATAACCTTGGAGACATCACATGTATAAAGGAATGGAAAAATGTAGAAGGAAATGCTGAGGATGCTGAATCAGAGCTGTCAAAATCTTTCAGAAAGGTGGTGATGCCTTGAGGAATTCCAGTTAGTTTTAGACTGGCAGTGAGCAGAAAGCACATTTTGAAATTAACATGTATGTGTGTTTCTGCTTCGTGACAATTTATGAGAATTCGTATTTGACATACAAGACTTCGACACAGAACCATAAAAAAACATTTGAAAATGTAGGTAAACTCTGGAACCTGTTCAAAAAAGGCAAGCAGAGGGCAAAGCACTAGTCACCAGAATTGCCCGTAGTCTTCCTGAAGATGATCTTTCCTTATCATTGACTTGCCATGCCTTGTCCTGCACTGTGTTTCACTGTGGTGGCAATTATCTTTGGTAGAGGCAGGGATTTGCTTCCTTATATTAAAGCCTCCAGCAAGGGGAACAATTATTAGCTCATCATTAGTGTCATCAATAAATCTCACTCCAAATCTCCTGAGGTGAGCAGTCTATTTTGATTTTGCTTCAGGTTCACGAGGAATTCAAAACAAAAAGACTTTTCAGGATACTGCTTAGGCAATTAATTGTATCGCTCATTAAAGGATTCTCTATGTTGATCAGGTTGTCCTGTCCTGCTGCAACAATGATCTGCTTAGAACTGACTCAAGACTCACTAACACACCTTGTGGGTTTCAATGGACTTTTTTAAGAAACATAACTTTCCTGTAGAAGATAGTTTGTAAAAACAAGCACAGTAGCAATACAAACCAATAATAGAGACCATAAATGCCAGCACAATATACGCATAATACAGATAGGTATATACACATTTACACAAAAAAATGGTAAATGTACATATTTGTAATATGGACAGTCAGAATTACCACAAAGCCCAAATAAGCTACTGGCCAGTAGTATTAATATCTTTCTTGTTGGCGTTGGGGCCCTTAATGGGTGGAGCGCTGTTTCACAGAGTCCTTAAAAATGTGGAAGCACTTTTTTACAGAAAAAGCAAATGGCAAAGTAAGTAGGCAAAAGGCATCTTGCCACTGTAGTTAGTCTCTGGATCTCTTAAAATCTCACAAAGTCAGTGAAAGGTACCCTTCTTAATCTGGCATCCATTTGCAATTTCAGGCAATCCTCTCCTCAAGGATCAAGTGCAGTCACTGACTATAGGCTAGAAAAATAATAAACAAATATGATACAGACACACACCCTGAAGAGTTAAACTACATATATTTTATTCGCTATAAAAGAGCAAAATTACAAAAGGCACCACCAACAATATCCTATAATCCCTTATAAAAGTTCACAAGAAGAATTCCTATAACAGGGGATATATCTTCAGTGGTCATCCAATTCCCTGATGAATAAAACTGTATAATGTATGGTACAATCATTCTCCTATTGATATAAATTGCTTAGAGGATATACCTGCAGTTGTAGGAACCTTTGCATACAGTTACTAGGATGGTATTTGTGAAATTGCTCCCAACAGCACAATTCACCTGACGAGTTTGGGTTTGATGGCTTCAATGATCCATACAATCTACCCAGTGTCTGCTTTCATTTATCCAGTCATATGCCATTATCAGAAATAAACAGTGGACAATTATCTTTTTGTGTATCTGAGAATATGCTTCATTACCACGAGGAGAACATTTAGTATATATTATATATTTTATTCTCCCCTTTTCTCAACATGCTTTTTTATGACAATATGATGTCCTTGACTGACTGACAAACCGACTGTGGAAATAACATCTGTATTTTTTACCTTTTGGTTATAGTAGCTGTATAATTTCAGAAGGGAATAGTGTGAACAATTTCTGTAATTACGGAATCACACTGTCCACCTCAGGAATTATCCAGACCAGATCTCGCCTTAGGTGGCTTGGGGTATTTATAGGTGTATTTAGGGGTTGCCTTGTATTGGGGAGGGAGTCACCCACTGTATGAATAATCCCCTCTTTAAGGAGAGGAGAATGATTGTACCATCCATTATGCAGTTTTATCTATCGGGGAAATGGATGACCACTGAAGAATTATCCCCTGTTATAGGGATTATTCTTGTGGACTTTTATAAGAGATTATAGGATATTGTTGGTGGTGCCTTTTGTAATTTTGCTCTTTTATAGCAAATAAAATATATGTAGTTTAACTTTTCAGGGTGTGTGTTTGTATCATATTTGTTTATTATTTTTCTAGCCTTTAGTCAGTAATTGTTGATTACAACCCCCGCACTATATCCAGTGAGTGCTACTTTTAGTCATTAGAGGCAGGATTGCCTAGTTGCTCAAATTTTGTATACAGTCACTGACTCTTACTGAAATACAACTGCAGTATGTCCCCGGATCATAGCCACAATGTCTCACTGGATCAGCTGTAGTATCTTACCTGATCAGCCACAGCCCCTCACCAGATCAGCCACAGTCTGTCACCAGCTCAAATGTAGTTTTTAGGGACTCATTAATGATGGGAATAGTACCACTGGATTGGGTGCCTATATTTAAAAAGGGAACAAAGTCTTTACCAAGTAACTATAGACCTGTTAGTTTAACTTCTATAGTCAGGAAGATACTGGAGAGTTTAATAAAAGATCACATAAATGAGTTCTTGCTGGACAAAAAATATTTTAAGCAACAGACAACATGGGTTCACGAAAGACATAAGTTGTCAAACAAATCTAATTTGTTTTTATGAAGAGGTAAGAAAAACCTTGGACAGATGGGTGGCTGTGGACGTGGTATACTTGGATTTTGCAAAAGCGTTTGACACAGTTCCCCACACACGGCTAATGTGTAAGGTAAAGTCTACAGGCTTGGAAATATCAGTTTCTAAATGAATAGAAAACTGGCTAAAAGACTGAATTCAGAGAGTAGTGGTTATTGATTCTTACTCTAAATGGTCTAAGGTTGTCAGTGGTGTACCCCAAATTTCAATGTTGGGACCCTTACTCTTTAATACCTTTATAAATGATATAGGGTCTGGGATTAAAAGTACAATTCAGTCTTTGCAGATGACATCAAACTATGCAGTGGAATAACGTCCTTACAAGATGTCTCCAATTTACAAGCCCACCTCAATGAACTGTCTAATTGGGCGACTATGTGGCAAATGTATATGTAATATTGATAAATGTAAAGTTATGCACTTGGGGTCTAAAAATATGCATGCATAATACATACTAGGGGGAGTACAACTGGGGGACTCCATAGTGGAGAAGGAGCTGGTGGTTTTCGTAGCTCATAAGCTCAATAATAACATGCAATGCCAAGCTGCGGTTTCCAAGTCGTTTCTTGTATTAAGATAGGTATGGACTCCAGAGAGAGTGATATCTTTTTGCCCCTGTACAAATCACTAGTAAGACCGCATCTGGAACAGTTTTGGGCACCAGTTCTCAAACGGATATCGGGGAACTGGAGAAGGTGCAGAGAAGGGCAACCAAAATGATAAGAGGCATGGAGGAACTCAGCTATGAGTAAAGATTAGAGAAACTGAATTTATTCTCTCTTGAGAAGAGGAGATTAACCACTTCCCGACCGCCCCATGTAGATATACGTCAGCAGAATGGCACGTACAGGCAGAATCACGTACCTGTACGTGCCATTCTTCAGTCGGTTGGGGGGTCCGATCGGACCCCCCTCCGCCGGCGGGGACGGTCGGGATCGTGTCAGGAGCGATCCGGGACGAGGGGACGGCCAGTGGTTTCTGGCCACCCCCTCGCGATCGCTCCTGGCCAATGAAAAGCTTCCCCTTCCTGTCTATTGTATAGACAGGAAGGCGGAAGTGATGTCACGCTCGGTGCGCCGGTCTATGTGACCGGAGATGCCGAGCTGTGAACATGTAAAGGTTAGTGCACAACAGTACACTGACACCAGTACAGTTAGGCACATATTCCACCCCCCTGTCACCCCCTGATCACCCCCCAGATCACCCCCTCCCCCCCCAGTCACAGTGTCACTAATTGCAGTGATCATTTATTTACTGATCACTGCATTTAGTGTCAGTGTGACTGTAATAACTGTCAGGGCAGTTAGTTTTAGGTCCAAGGTAGCCCCCTCACCCCCCCCTAATAAAGGTTTAACCCCCTGATTGCCCCTAGTTAACCCCTTCACCCCCTTTTGCCAGTGTCACTAAGCGATCGGTTTTCTGATCGCTGCATTAGTGTCGCTAGGTAACCATTTTTTATTTTTTTTTAACCGCCATGTTTATATAGGTTCATAAATAGGTTTATAGGTCAGGTACCCCCATATTACAACCTAAATAAAGGTTTTAACCCCCTGATTGCCCCTAGAGTTAACCCTTTCACCAGTGATCACTGTATAAATGTCACTGGTGACGCTGGTCAGCCAGTTAGTTATTTAGGTTCCCCGTCAGGTTTTTATATAGCGTCAGGTACCCCCATATATTACCTAATAAAGGTTTTAACCCCCTGATTGCCCCTAGTTAACCCTTTCACCCCCTTTTGCCAGTGTCACTAAGCGATCGTTTTTCTGATCGCTGCATTAGTGTCGCTAGGTAACCAGTTTTTTTTTTGTATTACTGTTACGGGTGACGCTGGTTAGTTAGCTTGTTTTTTATACTGTCAGGGCACCCGCCATTTATTACCCAATAACGGTTTAACCCCCTGATCGCCCGGCGGGTGATATCAATTAGGTTTTAGGGTCTAATAAGGTCTGCGTCGCCCCAGGTTAGTGCCAGTACCGCAAACACCCATGCGCAAAGCATACACCTCCCTTAGTGGCACAGTATCTGAACAGATCAATATCTGATCTGATCAGATCTATACTAGCGTCCCAGCAGTTTAGGGTTCCAAAAAAAACGCATTGTTAGCGGGATCAGCCCAGATACCTGCTAGCACCTGCGTTTTCCCCCTCCGCCCAGCCCAGCCCACCCAAGTGCAGTATCGATCGATCACTGTCACTTACAAAACACTAAGCACACATAACTGCAGCGTTCGCAGAGTCAGGCCTGATCCCTGCGATCGCTAACATTTTTTTTGTGGTAGCGTTTTGATTCAGTCGCTTCAGTCAGGAGCTTTTTTACCTGTGAATCTCAAAAAAATAAAAAAAAATAAAATAGTTGTCGTTTTATTGTTCTCTCTCTCTCTCTATTCTCTCTCTCTATTGTTGCTCTTTTTTTACTCCATTCTATTCTGCAATGTTTTATTATGTTTTATCATGTTTTATCATGCTTGCTTTTCAGGTATGTAATTTTGTTTACTGTGTTTTAGTGTTAAGCATTTTTTTGTTTTCAGGTGCGCCATTCAGTTGCAACGCGGATTTATTTATCTTGACAGCAACAGCGTTTGCTCCCACGATACATAAAGCCGCGACTCCAACGCTGTAGGAGGTGATTTCACCACCACAGTTAAAAAAAAAGAGCATATATGCCGAAGCATGGGGGCAGCAGGGGGGGGGGGGGGAGCGATTGGCTCCTAATGCCACGTACATACGGTCGAAATTCCGACCGTGTGTACACGGCATAACTTTTGCGGGAGGATGCCCCCATGCATCGGCATATATAAATGGTGCATGTATGCCCATCATTAGAAGTGGGTGGATGAAGGGAGGTATTCTAATGGTGGGCACACCCACCAATCAATCTCTTTTTTTCGTTCAGCCAAGAGGCTGCATGAAAAAAAAAAAGATTACAATATATGTCCAGTATGTTGCTGGACTTTGAATGGTTATACCAGAATGATGCCTGCAGGTTTAGGTATCATCTTGGTATCATTCTTTTCAGCCAGTGATCGGCTTTCATGTAAAAGCAATTCTAGCGGGTAATTAGCCTCTAGACTGCTTTTACAAGCAGTGGGAGGGAATGTCCCCCCTCCCGGATATAAACCGCGCCATTGGGAAATTGGGAAAGCATTTTATCACACCAATATTGGTGTGGTCAGATGCTTTGAGGGCAGAGGAAAGATCTAGGGTCTAATAGACCCCAATTTTTTCAAAAAAAGAGTACCTGTCACTGCCTATTGCTATCATAGGGGATATTTACATTCCCTGAGATAACAATAAAAATCATAACAAAGAAAAAAAATGGAAGGAACAGTTTAAAAATAAAATAAAAAAGCTAAATAAATAAAAAAAAAAAAAAAAACAAAAAAAAAAAAAAAGCACCCCTGCCCCCCCTTCTCTTGCGCAAAGGCGTACACAAGCGTTGGTCTGGCGTCATATGTAAACAGCAATTGCACCATGCATGTGAGGTATCACCGCGAAGGTCAGATCGAGGGCAGTAATTTTAGCAGTAGACCTCCTCCGTGAATCTAATGTGGTATCATGTAAAGGCTTTTAAAGGCTTTTAAAAATGTATGTAGTTTGTCGCCACTGCGTGTTTGTGCGCAATTTTAAAGCATGTCGTGTTTGGTATCCATGTACTCGGCCTAAGATCATATTTTTTATTTCATCAAAAATTTGAGCAATATAGTGTGTTTTAGTGCATTAAAATAAAAAAAAAGTGTATTTTTTCCACAAAAAATGCGTTTGAAAAATCGCTGCGCAAATACTGTGTGGAAAAAAAAAAATGCAACACCCACCATTTTAATCTGTAGGGCCTTTGCTTTAACATTATATATAGTGTTTGGGGGTTCAACGTAATTTTCTTGCAAAAAAAAAATATGTTTTCATGTAAACAAAAAGTGTCAGAAAGGGCTTTATCTTCAAGTGGTTAGAAGAGTGGGTGACGTGTGACATAGGCTTCTAAATGTTGTGCATAAAATGCCAGGACAGTTCAAACCCCCCCCAAATGACCCCATTTTGGAAAGTAGACACCCCAAGCTATTTGGTGAGAGCAATGTTGAGCCCATTAAATATTTTTTTTTTTTTTTGTCCCAAGAGATTGAATAATGAAAAAAAAAATATATATATATTTTTTTTTACAAAAAGTTGTCACTAAATGATATATTGCTCAAACATGTCATGGGCATATGTGGAAATACACCCCAAAATACATTCTGTTGCTTCTCCTGAGTACGGGGATACCACATGTGTGGGACTTTTTGGGAGCCTAGCTGCGTACGGAACCCCAAAAACCAATCACCGCCTTCAGGCTTTCTAAGGGTGTAATTTTTTTATTTCACTTCTCACTGCCAATCACAGTTTCGGAGGCCATGGAATGCCCAGATGGCATAAAACCCCCCAAAATGACCCCATTTTGGAAAGTAGACACCCCAAGCTATTTGCTGAGAGGTATTGTGAGTATTTTGCAGATCTCGCTTTTTGTCACAAAGTTTTGAAAATTGAAAAAAAGAAAAAAAATATGTTTTTTTCTTTACTTTCTTCATTTTCAAAAACAAATGAGAGCTGTAAAATACTCACCATGCCTCTCAACAAATAGCTTGGGGTGTCTACTTTCCAAAATGGGGTCATTTGGGGGGGTTTTGTGCTATTTTGGCATTTTATGGCCTTCGAAACGGTGATAGGTAGTGAGGAGTGAAATCAAAAATTTGCACCCTTAGAAATCCTGAAGGCGGTGCTTGGGTTTCGGGGCCCCGTACGCGGCTAGGCTCCCAAAAAGTCCCACACATGTGGTATCCCCATACTCAGGAGAAGCAGCAAAATGTATTTTGGGGTGCAATTCCACATATAACTATGGCATGTGTGAGCAATATATCATTTAGTGACAACTTTTTGAAAAAAAAAAAAATCTTTTTTATTTTTGTCTTTATTCAATCACTTGGGACTAAAAAAAAAAATATTCAATGGGCTCAACATGCCTCTCAGCAAATAGCTTGGGGTGTCTACTTTCCAAAATGGGGTCATTTGGGGGGGTTTTGTACTTCCCTGCCATTTTAGCACCTCAAGAAATGAAATAGGAAGTCATAAATTAAAAGCGGTGTAAATTCCAGAAAATGTACTCTAGTTTGTAGACGCTATAACTTTTGCGCAAACTAATATATATACGCTTATTGGCATTTTTTTTACTAAAGACATGTGGCTGAATACATTTTGGCCCAAATGTTTGACTAAAATTGAGTTTATTAGATTTTTTTTTATAACAAAAAGTAGAAAATCTCTTTTTTTTTCAAAATTTTCGCTCTTTTTTTTTTTTTCCGTTTATATCGCAAAAAATAAAAATCACAGAGGCAATCAAATACCATCAAAAGAAAGCTCTATTTGTGGGAAGAAAAGGACGCAAATTTCGTTTGGTTACAAAATTGCATGACCGCGCAATTACCAGTTAAAGTAGTGCAGTGCGAAATTGAAAAAAGACCTCTGGTCCTGAAGCTATAAGATGACGATACGGCCCCCGCCCCGGTATTTTCCGTATATATGAGTCACCTCAAGAAACAAAGGGTGGGTCGTTGTATGCTGCCATGAAGATGCGACAGGAAAGGAAAATTACGGAAAGGTAAGTATACAATTTTCCGTTTTCCTGTCGCATCATGGCAGCATACACTCTGGGGAGTAACTCGCAGACAGGGTGGGTAGTGCATCAATAAGCAAAAATTTATTCGCAAGGAATGGCAGAGTTGGCTTGAATAACAGATTTTCCGAAATTTACGGTTGACAAACGTGCAAAATCAACTTTGTAATGGTCAATAAAGGTGTTCCTGGAGGACCAGGTGGCCGCTTTGCAGATAGTTTCCGCTGACACCCTACAATAGGCTGCCCATGAGGTTGCCACTGCCCTGGTGGAATGCGCCTTCAGGCCCTCTGGAATCTGTGTGGAGCCTAGCGAGTAGGCCTTCTTAATGGTCTTTACCAGCCATGAGGCGATGGTGCGGGCCGATGCTGGCTGACCCTTCCTGAACCCATGAGGGATTACTAGGAGATTTTCCGACTTTCTGATGGGTTCTGAGGCTGCAAGATATTTGAGGATATTGCCTCTGACATCCAGGGGGTGCGGAACACCCTGGTCGGTAGTGAGTGCTGGCAGGTTGATCTCCTGGTTAAAGTGGAATGAAGAAGAGACCTTAGGGATGAAGCGGTCTGAGGGTCTTAGGACAACCCTGTCCGGGAAAACGACCAGGTAGGGGTCCCTGGCCAGTAAAGCTTGCATTTCTGAGACCCTCTTCGCTGAGGCTATGGCAATCAGGAATGTCACCTTCAGTGTTAGGTCCCAGAGGGAGATGTTCTCTAACGGGAAGAAGGGCTCCCTGGATAGGGCCTCCAAGACGACCGACAGGTCCCAGGTCGGGAAGGAAGGTCTTCTGGGAGGTCTCAGTTTAAGACAGGCTTTCTGAAATTGGACAATGAGGGGGTCTAGCGCCCACCTGGTTCCGGTCAGGGCGGACAGGGCTGACACCTGTACCTTCAGGGTACTGGAGCCGAGGCCTCTGTCCAGGCCTGCCTGCAGGAATTCCAAGATCTGCGGGGTTGATATAGAGGACAGGTTCCACCCCTGCTGATGGGCGAAGCAAGAGAACCTATCCCAGACTCGCCGGTAGGTGGAGTTTGTGGTAGGCTTCCTGGCCTGGAGGAGTGTATCCGCCACCCTATCGGAGCAGCCCTGCTCTAGATATCTAGCCCTCTCAGTCTCCAAGCCGTCAGGTGCAGTTTCTCCGGACTCGGATGGAGCATCTGGCTCTGGGAGAGCAAGTCGGCTGACTGCGGGAGAGGGAGAGGGTCTGCTGTGTTTAGCTGAAGGAGGGTGGTAAACCACGGCCTCCTGGGCCAAAAGGGGATCACGGCCACTACCAGTGCCGATGACCTCTTGAGCCTCAGCAGGAACCTCGCTATCAGCGGGGTCGGAGGGAAGATGTACCCGAGGTGAAAGTCCCAGGGGTGCTGGAGACAGTCCGTCCCCTCGGCAGAGGGGAAGGGGACTCGGGACAGGAACCTCTGGCATTTCGTGTTCTCCGGAGTCGCTGCCAGATCTATGTCCGGAGGACCCCAGGTTCTGGAGATAAGGTCGAAGGCCTGCGGACTCAGGGACCACTCGTTGTTCGAGAGGAACCTCCTGCTGAGGGAATCGGCCAGGAGGTTCTCGACACCGGGGATGTAAGCTGCTCTTAGGTCCCGGAGATTCTGCTGTGCCCACTCCATGACGGGGAGAACCTCCCGCATCATGGACGAGCTCCTGGTACCCCCCTGCCTGTTGATGTAGGCAACAGCAACCTTGTTGTCCATCCTCAGGAGAACATATTTGCCCCTTAGGAGAGAACCGAGGGCCAGAAGGGCTTGGAAGGCCGCCCTCATCTCCAGAATATTGGACACAGCGGCTCGTGCCTCGAATGGCCAGCGGCCCTGGACTGCATGGTGTAGGTAGTGGGCCCCCCACCCCTCCAGACTGGCATCCGTGGTAACTATCTCCTGAGGGGGGGTGACAATATGCCTGCACCTGTCCAGGTTGCCGGGTCGGGTCCACCATCCCAGAGACTGCCTGGCCTCCTGCGAGATGTGGATGGGTTGTGACATAGACCATCCGTTCCATTGACTCAGGAACGAAAGTTGAAGGGGCCTTGAGTTCCACTGAGCCCACTGGACCATTGGGATGGTAGCTGATAGAGAGCCTAGGAGGCTGAGGCACCCCCTGGCTGGGAGGGATGCAGCATGGATCGCTCTCCTTATTTTCTGGGTCAGCGGAGGGACTTTCTCTGGAGGTAGTTCTATAGAGTTTAACCGGGTGTCTAGTACAGCCCCCGGGAAAACCATACTTTGAGAGGGCTGAGCGTTGCTCTTCCCCCAATTTATGAGCCAACCCAGCCCTTGGAGCGTGGAAACTAGTATCTCCCGGTGCTGGGTAAGGGATGCTAGGCTGTCTGAGAGGAGGAGGATATCGTCTAGGTAATGGTGTACCCTGAGGCCTCTCTCTCTCAGGGAGGCTATAACCGGGAGAAGGACCTTGGTGAAGGTTCTGGGAGCCGTGGAGATCCCGAACGGGAGGCATCGGAACTGGAAGTGCCTCTGGTCTATGGAAAAACGGAGGAACCTTTGGAATAGGAGGTGGATAGGGACGTGAAGGTAAGCGTCCTGTAGGTCCACGGATAGCATCCAATCCTCTCGATTTATGGCCCGGAGGATAGATTGGAGGCTTTCCATTTTGAATGGCTCCACCCGGATGGAGAGGTTGAGCCTCTTCAGGTCCAATACAGGGCGCAGGTCTCCTGACTTTTTCCTGACCAGGAATAGAGGGGAGTAGAATCCCCGACCCCTTTGGGAGGGGGGTACTTCTACTATTGCCTCCTTGAGGAGCAGTTCCTGGACGTAGTCCATCAGTAGCACCCTTTTCTCCCGGGATGACGGGAGTTTGGTTGGGCAAAAGTGATCCCCCGGGGGCCGCCCTTTGAAGGACCACCTGTGCCCGAAACGGACGGTGGCCACCGTCCAGAGATCTTTGATGGCATCCGTCCAAGCCGGCAGGAACTTTAGGAGCCTGGCCCCCACTACCACCGGCTGGACGGACGCGCCTTCAAAAGGACTTCTGGTCCGCGGACGCAGAAGTCTTGGGCTTCTGAAACCTAGAGAAGGTCGCCTGGGGGTTCCTCCAGTTTCTCCTATACTCTCTGCCTGGCCTATAGGCCTTGGCGTCCCTATATTTATCCGGCAGGTTGCGCTTAAAGGGAGGAGGCCTCTGCTGCCTTGGTTTTCTGTCGGAGGGGATGAGCCCTGATTTGCCGCCGGTCACCTTTGATATGGCCGAGTCTAACTTGGCCCCAAAAAGGTTTTCACCGTCGAAGGGGATGCGGCACCAATTTGACTTTGAGGCGGGATCTGCTGCCCAGGGTTTCAGCCAGAGGGCACGTCTGGCCACAACCGAAGCCAGCATGGCCCTGGATGAGGACCTAATGGCGTCTACCGAGGCTTCCGCCACGAAATCCCCTGCGAGGCTCAGCTCCTGAAGAGCCCTAACGATCTTGTCTTGGTCAGCGCCCCCTGTCACGAGTTTCTCCGTGGAGGCTGACCAACTGGATATGGCCTTGCCCACGGCGGCCAATGCCACAGCTGGCCTACATGCGCCTCCTGCAGCCAGGTAGGCCCTCTTAAGATCGGTGTCTATCTTCCTATCCAAGACGTCCCGGAAGGTTACCGCGTCTTCAATAGGAAGTGTGACGTGGCGGGCTAGGCGCATGAGGGAGGCATCCACCACCGGCGGGGTGACCAGGGGTTTTGCCTTCGGTTCTCTGAGCGGGTACAGTTTGGTGAGCCTGTTATTTAGGCCCGACTTTCTGTCCGGCTTCAGCCACTCCTCCCTGATCATGTCATCCAGTTCCTCAATAAAGGGGAAGGCTTCCGGATCCTTTTTGAGATTGGGGAAATACTTTCTCGGTTTTTGAGGGGCTTCCTGGGGTTCCTCCCAGTTGATCGCCTCTTTGACCGACCTCACGAAGGGCTCGATGAGAGAAAAATCGAAGCTGGCTGAGGCCTCTAGCTCCTCCTCCTCTGACTGGGAGTCTAGCTCTCTAGACGTACTCGGGGGAGTGGGAGAGGCGGTTCTGACGGACATATCCGTGTCCGGGGCAGTCTGCGTGGCTGAGGCCGCAGGTTCCTTGGGCTCCTGGACTTTCTCCCTGGTGGCCTCCTCGAAGCACCTGCGACAGGCAAGCTTGTCCGGGAGAGCAGCGGCCCCGCATATCCAGCAGGCATTGGCGGCTGGCCGGGGGGGGGGGCTGGTGAGCGACGTCTGCGTGGAGACCTTCTGCGGTGGGAGTGACTGCGGGAGCAGGATCTGCTGCGACTCCTCCTGTGGCTTCTCCTATGGCCAGAGCGACTCCTTCTCCTGCTGCGACTCGAGTGGCTTCGCCTGCGCCCCGAACGGCTTCTTCCGCGAGAGGTCTCCCTGCGTCTGGACTTTGATGATCTTGCGGACCTGGCGGGGCTAACCGTTTAGGCAGCGTTAGTTGGTCCTGCACTCTTTTTCGATCTTCTCTACTTACCCATTGTCGTCCCTCTTACCTATCATGTTGAAGGTGATCTGCTGGGGCAGTGGTCTCCATAGGGATAGAGAAGAAGGCAGCCTAGCAACAATACAAAGATAGGCATAGTAAGAGGAAAGAAGGCAGAGGGAGCAGAGAGAAAAGAAAGGGAGAAAAATGAGAGCAGTGTGCAGAGTGCACAGGGAAGGAGAGAAGGAGGAAGCAAAAGGCTAACTTACCTATTGAGGATGTGCTGGGATGTTCCTGGGATGATCTGTAGCTCTTCCTGCTTCAAAACTCTCAGGGGAATGGAAAAGGGGAATTTTCACTTTTAAATTTGGCGCCGGGAGCGCCGTGCCGCTCGCGCATGCGCAGTAGCGCCGTACGGCCGTCGGCGCCATCTTGGAACCTGGAAAGGAGAACACAGGATGCCCATAGACCGCAGTGCGCATGCGCGGAAGTGCCAGAACGCTCGGCGCTGCTAGTACACACAGAGGGCAGTGGGACTACAGGGCCCAGGAGGCATCAGCCGTAAACAGCATTAATTATACATTAATAAGCACCTCAGCAGCCAGCAGAGATGGGAGAGAAGGAAGATGGAGGACCACTGCAAGGTAAGAAAGCCTGTTTAAGGCTTATACTGTAGTAAAGATGGCCACATACCTCTAAGCCTGTTTAAGGCTTATCTTCTTAAGGCAGTATTGGCAGTGCAGTGCTTTAAAGACCTGTTTAAGGCTTATTACAGCAGGCAGGTGCGCAGTACCCCTGAGATCACCAGAGTGGGGTTCCTTCCATTTAGCTTCGTTTAGAGGCTGTACCGGTAAGGACTTCCAAACCAGGAGAGGCTAGAACCTGGCTGGGGCGAAGCGGTAAGAGGGTGATGATCCGTGCGGTCCCAACAGGTGAGGAAAAATTAGAGAATACCGGGGCGGGGGCCGTATCGTCATCTTATAGCTATGTGGTCCTATCAGGTCGTGGAGGCGGAGCCACAACCCAGAGTGTATGCTAGAGTGTATGCTGCCATGATGCGACAGGAAAGGTTTATTCACAATGAGAGTTGTGAAAATGTGGAATAGACTCCCTCCAGAGGTGGTTCTGGCCAGCTCAGTAGATTTCTTTAAGAAAGGCCTGGATTCTTTCCTAAATGCACACAATATAACCTGGGTACTAACATTTATAGGTGAAGTTGATCCAAGGAAATTATGATTGCCTCTTGGGGGCCCAGAAGGAATTGGATCATGCTTTGCTTGGGTTTTTTGCCTTCTTCTGGATCAACTGTGGGTATAGGATCGGGTATATGATATTGTTTATTATTTTTTATTAATTAATTAATTTATTTATTTTTATGATTGAACTTGATGGACTATGTAACTAAGTTTCTCAGTGGATCAAGCTTGTTGTAAATGGATTCCCAGCAAGGATTCTTAGCAGCCATGTCCCCACACAGACAGCATCGCACAGGGTCACAACTAGAGATGGGCCGAACACCCCCCTATTTGGTTCGCAGCAGAACTCCCAAACAGGGGAAAAGTTCTAACCCGAACGGCAAACCCCATTGAAGTCTATGGAAGCCGAACAGGAAAAAACAAAAGTCCCCATTTTGAAGGCTTATATGCAAGTAATTGCCAATAAAAGGGGTATGGGGGTTGGGGTACTGCCCTGGGGGACATGTATCAATGCAAAATGTTTTTCTTTAAATTATTGTTTTTCCAGGAGCAGTGATTTTAATGATGCTTAAAGTGCAACAATAAAAATAAAAAAATCCTTTAAATATAGTGCCTGGGGGGGGGGGGGGTCCCCTTAGTTTGTCTGTAAAGTGGCACATGCTGTAGCAAAAATTACATTTCTAAAGAAAAAAAAACTAGTAAAATCACATTTAACCACTTCTATACCAGGCCTTTCGCCCCTTTCGCCCCCCAAGACAATTTTCAGCTTTCAGCTCTGTCGAACTTTGAATGACAATTGCGCGGTCATACTACACTGTACCCAAGCAAAATTGTTATCATTTTGTTCCCACAAATATAGCTTTCTTTTGGTGGTATTTGATCACCTCTGCGGTTTTTTATTTTTTGCTAAACAAACTAAAAATAACAACATTTTTGAAAAAAATACGTTTTTTTTCCGGTTATAAAATGTTGTTTTCTCCTTCACTGACAGGCACTGATGAGGCGGCACTGATAGGCACTGATGAGTGCCGCCACTGATGAGGATGCACTGATATGTAGAATTGATGGTCACTAATAGCTGGCACTGATGGGCACTGATAGGCGGCACTGATGGGCACTGACTGGCGGAACTGATGTGCACTGACTGGCGGAACTGATGGGCACTGACTAGCGATTGTGATGGGCACTGGCAGGCGGCTGTGATGGGCACTGACAGGCGGCACTGATTGGCAGATATGCGGTACTGATTGGCACTGACAGGTGGCACTGATTGGCAGCACTGATGTTGCAGTACTGACAGGTTTTATTGCTGGACACTGAGATGGGCACTGACTGGCACTGTGGTGGGCACAGATTAGCACTGATATGCACACTGATTGGCACTTTGATGGGCACTGTGAGCTGTGTTTTTATGGGGCATTGACTGACAGCTTATGGGCACATTTTAAAAGGTGTTGTGGCACATCTGAGGGGGCTGTGCTGATAATCAATGTGCTGATTATCAACACAGATCCCCCATCTGACAGGGACAACTGCCGATTGGCTCTCCCTTTCAGCACGAACCGAGAAATGCCTGGTTCACGCGATGACCAGCTGTGATTGGCCACAGCTGATCACATGGTAAGAAGCCTCTGAAAAGTGCCCCTCTGATGCAAATCCATCGTCAATCACGTGGCACGCTGCCCTCATAAAATAAAACAACAAAAATGCTTCCCGCCATCTATGAAGGATGGCTGCCTACTGCAGGCTCCACCGTTTGACAGTTCTTATATAGGTAGGGGCAGAGCCACTTGGCGACGTCACCTGGTGGCACCGCCCCCTTCTGATGTCACTGACCCAGCATGCAGTGTGTTTTTAATTACTTTTTGACTTTTTTTTGGTGAATGGGTACTATGTACCCCTTACTCATTCACATGTGGGGGGTTGTGATCTGGGGGCCCACTTGTTAAAGGGGGCTTCCAGATTCTGATAAGCCCCCACGCCCGCAGACTCCCACAACCACCAGCCACGGTTTTGGGAATAACGCCCTTATATCCATCAACATTAAAGCACCGACCCCCCCATGTAGAGGGCATGTGGCCTGGTATGGTTCAGTTGGTGGGGGCGCTCTCGCTCATCCCCCCCTTTCCTGACTGTGTTGCGTTTGTTAAAATATGATATATTTTTTTTAAACATCAGCCATAACATTGCATGGGACAATATTACAAGTTAGTTGATTAGATTGCTGCCAGTCTTCTGGTTTGAGTAGAATTCTCAAACAAATGCTGTTTTCATACAATGGTGTTAGATAACATTGTTATATTCAAATTGACAGTTTGAAGAGGCTATTGTCTCTTCAGCTACAGTAAACAGGTTGAGAGGGTCTCTCAAACTGTTAGAATGACTGTTATATTAATGACAGGATTGGTTTGAGTAGACAAAGGGTAGATAGGAACAGTCCATTGTTTATACAGCTACAGTAAACAGGTTGAGAGGGTCTCTCAAACTGAAAAGAATGACTGTTAGTCGGTTGTTATGGAAACAAGTCTATAAACATTAACTTTCGTCAACAAACTGGGACAAATAAGAGTAGAGAGAGCATAGACACATCATGCTGTAACATCAGAACACATCATCATGCTTTGAAGATCAGAAGCCACTCATGATAGAAGGACAGAACCTGGTCTCCAAGAAGAAATATTGCCAATGGCGATCATGAACATACAGTAACAGAAGTTAAGTAACCCTTTAAATGTATTTGTACTGTTAGACCATAGGCTGTTCTATTTTCTAGGCATTTTGCTTGTAATAGATATCTGTCAGTCTTGTATTGTATTCCTAAGATTGTAATAGTTTTGTACAGCAGCTTTGTATAGTAAAAGCACATCTACACACTGTAGAAGTCTCAGCTTCCTTGTTATACCACAGAGTAACCTTGCTAGATAGATGCAAGCATTACACTGGCCTACCAGGCTGTATGCCCAGATAAGGGTTTGGTATGGATTTTGGGGGGCCACACCATATTTTTTTTTTTTTTTAACTGGCGATTTTTTATTTTTTTTATTCAGCTGTCAGCGGGGAAACCCATTGACAGCTGATGACTCATCGGTTGTTAAGAATGCTGCGGTCAGCTTCCCGGCCTCACTCCTTAACAACCAGCTTATACTGCACCCTGATTGGGCAAAGCTTTGCCCAATCAGGGCGCAAAATGCACTATGCAGTGCTCAGTGCATTGCAGGGCGTTCGGCGGGCGAACACTCATCAAACACCCTGCAAATTTTGGTGTTGGACGAACGGGCCGAACAGCCAATGTTTGGCACAAACTAATGCTCGGGCGAAACTACTCATCCAACACTAGTCACAACAGCACAGTCCAGGTAAGCAGTGGCAGCCCAGGGCAACTTTCCCTACTCTCCTCCACACAGTACAGGTCCTACTACAACAGCAGACCCTCAGCAGAACCAGCTTGTACACTCTCTCTCTCTGCAACCTTTGTGGTGATCTCTCCCCAGATGGGTCTCAAGTTATCCTTTTATAGTTAAGTACACCTTCTCCTCTCCCCTGTCCTTCTGGGATTTGTAGTCCCTCCTACACAGTGGGTCTTAGTCATGGGTAACTACACTCCCCAGTAGCCCTTGCCAACAGCAGCAGTTGGCATGGTCTCTTGGAAGCCTGAATTGTGCAGCAATCGCTCTTTTAAAGAGATGCTGGCTGTGGTTTCACAAAGAGAGAGAAAAACCCCACCCACCCAGTAGAGGCTGGACAGAGTGGGCTACTGAAGAGTGTAGCTGCCTATGGTGGCCAGATTCAGGTGCAGTATGAGGGGGGGGGGGCTACAACTCCAAAAAAGGCCTGGGAAGAAAATGGAGAACTTAAAGCCCATACTGTGAGGAAAGCATCACAAGGACTACAAACAGGGGCCCCAATGCTGGCAGGACGGGGTTTGATAGTAATGCCAGCAATGTAGGCAGATACTGGGCTCCATTCATAAAGTGATATCGAGCACCTTAAGAAATTTGGTAAAATAACGTTCACCTTTTTCAAAACGTTTTTATGGCATTCTCAAAGAAAAGCTTCTAAAATACAGTATGCAGTATTTGGCCGTGTTTTGCGGAATTTCCAAATGAAACAGTGCGGTAATTTACAGTAGGTGTGCGGTAATTTACCGCAGGTGTTGCCATATCCAGCGGGCAGCACTTCTTTTCCAGTGCACACCCCTCAGGGCCCTGGCAAAAGCGAGCGATGGCAGAGGAGAGCTCAGCAGAAGAGAAGCCAAACATTCTGGATTTGGTGGAGCACATGGTAAGCCTTTCAACAGCCTCATTTGTCTTAGCACATGTACTTTCTTGTTTGGCTTGTGGCATATGTTTTTATCTGTTTTATCTGCCTAATTTGTGGTGCGTACCTTGCTTGGGGCACATGTTCTCTGTTAGATGCCTCATTTCTGGTGCAAACCTTGCTTGTGGCATATGTTTTTTTCTGTTTTATCTGTCTCATTTCTGGTGCCTACCTTGCATGTGGCGTGTTTTTTCTGTATAAGATGCCTTATTTCTGCACGCTTAGATCCCTTTTTAGCTGTACACTTCTGCTGTGGCTCCCTCACTGCTTGCTGTACACATGTTTCCTGTTTGTTTAACCAAAAATGCCCAGTGTGAATGTTCAGCCTTTCTTCCCTATTTGTTTGGGATGAAGCATGCCCCAACATGTTTGCTGTGCATTTGTTTGATATGGTTTAGAATAGGAAAATGGTAGAACCACAAACTACATGGAATCTTAACAAGAAATTTTCTTTATTTACAACTCCAAACATCCAACTTTGAGGCAGATTTATCAACATCAGCGGTACATGTATATTTATTCTTGTGTTTCTTTATGTTCTATTGGAATCAAGTCATCCATTGGAAAAGTTTTTTTACTCGTGTTTTTTTTTACAGTAAGCAGCACAAGGAACCTGCTGCATCCTTAACCACTTCAATACTGGACACTTTTACCGCCTTGCTGCCCAGGCCAATATTTATCTTTCAGCCCTGTCACATTTTGAATGACAATTGCGCGGTCACACAAATAGAGCTTTCTTTTGGTGGTATATAATAAATTTTTTGCTAAATTTTTTTCTTTGTTTCTCTTATAAAATGTAAAAAATAAATATTCTTTCGTCATGATCTTAGGCAAAAATGTATTCTGCTACATTTCTTTGGTGAAAATAACCCAAATCAGTGTATATTGTTTAGTCTGTAGAAAAGTTATACAGACCACAAACAATAGTATATATCTGAAAATTGATCCGTCCTGATGTACCGATACCCTATCTCATTTCGTGAGACCCAAAAACGTCAGGACAGTACATATGTCCCCCAAATGACCACTTTTTGGTATGTAGCCAGTCCAAGGTATTTAATAAGAGGCATGGTAAGTTTTTTGAAGTTGTCGTTATTTGTCATAATTTTTGGGAATATGAAGAAATTACATTTTTTTTTACATACTGTCACCAGAGCAGTACAGGTTCATCATTTAACAGGTGTGGCGGTGATCAGGGACACTGACTGGTGACAGTAGGAAAAAATAAAAAATGTATAATCATTTTTGTTTTCAAATTTTTATTTTTTTTATTTATATTATATTCTTTAAAGATTTTTATGATTTTTGGACGCAGCTGGTAATACTACGTGGCACGATCTGGAGGACATCATATAACGTCCACCCGGATGAATGAGAGGCTGGCCCCGTCATCAGTCGCCCATAGGATGGGCAGGAACTTGTTAAAGCATCCATAGTTCAATGTAAGCATGTATTTATTATTCCTACCTTCACATGCATACGTCCAGAATTCGGGTCTAACATGTGTTTATTGTGTCCAATTGTGTCCAATAGATGCTACTTCCAAAATTGATCCAAGAGCAAGACATTGGTATAGGGATGAGCCGAACACCCCCCCCCCCCCCGGTTTGGTTCGCAGCAGAACACGCAAAAAATTTGTTTGAACATGCGAACACCATTAAAGTCTATGGGACAGGAACGTGAAAAAGTGCTAAAAAGGCTTATATGCAAGTTATTGCCATAAAAAGTGTTTGGGGGCCCAGGTCCTGCCCCAGGGGACATGTATCAATGCAAAATTTTTTTTTTTAAATGGAAATTTTTTCGGGAGCACTGATTTTAACCACTTCAGCCCCGGACCAATTGGCAGCCAAAGGACCAGGCCCCTTTTTGTGATTCGGCACTGCGCCGCTTTAACTGACAATTGCGCGGTCGTGCGACGTGGCTCCAAAACAAAATTGGCGTCCTTTTTTTCCCACAAATAGAGCTTTCTTTTGGTGGTATTTGATCGCCCCTGCGGTTTTAATTTTTTGCGCTATAAACAAAAATAGAGCGACAATTTTGAAAAAAATGCAATATTTTTTGCTTTTTGCTATAATAAATATCCCCAAAAAATATATAAAAAAACATTTTTTTTCCTCAGTTTAGGCCGATACGTATTTTCTACATATTTTTGGTAAAAAAATCGCAATTATCGATTATTGATTGGTTTGCGCAAAAGTTATAGCGTTTACAAAATAGGGGATAGTTTTATAGCATTTTTATTAATATTTTTTTTTTTACTAGTAATGGCGGCGATCAGCGATTTTTATTGTGACTGCGACATTATGGCGGACACATCGGACATTTTGACACATTTTTGGGACCATTGTCATTTATACAGCAATCAATGCTATTTACATGCATTGATTCCTGTATAAATGACAGTTGTAGTGAAAGAGTTAACCACTAGGGGGAGGGGAGGGGTTATGGGCTCTGACGTGTGTGTTTTTTTACATTAGGGGGCGGGGCTGACGTCTGACGTCATTGATCGGCTTTCCCGATGACCGGGAACAGCCAATCAATGACAGGCAGAGTAGGAAGCGCGGGGAGAGGTTTGTTTACACAAACCTCTCCCCGTTCTTCAGCTCCGTAACCCGATCGCCGCTGGTGTCCCGCGATTGGGTTACGGAGCTGAAGAACGGGGAGAGGTTTGTGTAAACAAACCTCTCCCCGCGCTTCCTACTCTGCCTGTCATTGATTGGCTGTTCCCGGCTGGTCCCGCGGCCGGGGTCACGGAGCTCCCGACCGGGTCGCGAGCGCGCCGCTGGCGGCGTGTGCGCCACATGGACAAGCAACTTAAAGGGGACGTACAGGTACGTGGTTTTGCCTGCCCGTGCCATTCTGTAGAAGTATATCTACATGAGGCGGTCGGGAAGCGGTTAATAATGCTTAAAGTAATATAAAGTAAAGTATAAAAATGAAATATTCCTTTAAATATCCTGCCTGAGGGGTGTCCTTAGTATGTCTGTAAAGTAGCTCACCTTTCCGATGTTTAAAATAGTGCCACAGCATTTCTAAAGGAAAAAATGTCATTTAAAACTGCTTGCGGCTGAAATGTGTTGTCGGATCCTGGCAATATAGATAAAAATGCCAAAAATACCAAAAAAAAAATGGTGTGGATGTCCCCCCCCAAAATCCATACCCTTCAGGTCTGGTATGGATATTAAGGGGAACCCCGCACCCAATTTTTTTTTAAATGGCGTGGGGGTCCCTCAGGACTCTGAACAGCAGTATATATACTATACGACCTGCCCTATATACTCTTCAGAAAATTGGGCCTTAGGTGTTGGTGATACCAGAACACTGTAAGCCCTCACAGTTACTCTTGTTGGCCACAGGAACGGGCCTTGCTGTGAAATATTTTATCAAGAATTGTAATTACATGCCCCTGTTAAACAGGGGCAGCAAAATTGGGCCTTGGGTGGTGGTGAGGGTGGTGCCACAACACTGTAACCCCTCACAGATACTTGTGTTCGGCGCTGGAATGGGCCCTGCTGTGAAATATTATATCAAAAGTCGTAATATAACCGACACTGTGATCAAATAATTCTGGGGACTCCTCCGTGCATGATGGTGGGGCTACGGAAGGAGTGACTATGGACAAGGAGCCGGTGGAAAAGGCTGATTTGGCAGCTGCGTTGGAAGGCAGTGTATTAATATTTATACAGTATCTCACACAAGTGAGTACACCCCTCACATTTTTGTAAATATTTTATTATATCTTTTCATGTGACAACACTGAACAAATTGGGCCCAATTAGCCATTTTCCCTCCCCGGTGTCATGTGACTTGTTAGTGTTACAAGGTCTCAGGTGTGAATGGTGAGCAGGTGTTTTAAATTTGGTGTTATCGCTCTCTCACTCTCTCATACTGGTCACTGGAAGTTCAACATGGCACTTCAACATGGCGAAGAACTTTCTGGGGATCTGAAAAAAAGAATTGTTGCTCTACATAAAGATGGTCTAGGCTATAAGAAGATTGCCAAGACCCTGAAACTGAGCTGCAGCACAGTGACCAAAACCATACAGTAGTTTAACAGGACAGGTTCCACTCAGAACAGGCCTCGCCATGGTCAACCAAAGAAGTTGAGTACACGTGCTCAGCGTCATATCCAGAGGTTGTCTTTGGGAAATAGATGTATGAGTGCTGCCAGCATTGCTGCAGAGGTTGAAGGGGTGGGGGGTCAGCCTGTCAGTTCTCAGACCACACGCTGCACACTGCATCAAATTGGTCTGCATGACTCTCATCCCAGGAGGAAGCCTCTTCTAAAGATGATTCACAAGAAAGCCTGCAAACAGTTTGCTGAAGACAAGCAGACCAAGGGCATGGATTACTGGAACCATGTCCTGTGGTTTGATGAGACCAAGATAAACTTATTTGGTTCAGATGGTGTCAAGCGTGTGTGGCGGCAACCAAGTGAGGAATACAAAGACAAGTGTGTCTTGCCTACAGTCAAGCATGGTGGTGGGACTGTCATGGTCTGGGGCTGCATGAGTGCTGATGGCACTGGGAGCTACAGTTCATTGAGGGAACACTGAATGCCAACTTGTACTGTGACATACGGAAGCAGAGCATGATCCCCTCCCTTCGGAGACTGGGCCGCAGGGCAGTATTTTTTTTTAACATGATAACGACCCCAAACACACCTCCAAGATGACCACTGCCTTGCTAAAGAAGCTAAGGGTAAAGAGGATGGACTGGCCAAACGTGTCTCCAGACCTAAACCCTATTGAGCATCTGTGGGGCATCCTCAAACAGAAGGTGGAGGAGCGCAAGGTCTCTAACATCCACCAGCTCTGTGATGTCCTCATGGAGGAGTGGAAGAAGACTCCAGTGGCAACCTGTGAAGCTCTGGTGAACTCTATGCCCAAGAGGGTTAAGGTAGTGCTGGAAAATAATGGTGGCCACACAAAATATTGACACTTTGGGCCCAATTTGGACATTTTCACTTAGGGGTGTACTCACTTTTGTTGTCAGCTGTTTAGACATTAATGGCTGTATGTTGAGTTATTTTGAGGGGACAGCAAATGTACACTGTTATACAAGCTGTACACTCACTACTTTACATAGTAGCAAAGTGTAATTTCTTTAGTTTTGTCACATGAAAAGATATAATAAAATATTTACAAAAATGTGAGGGGTGTACTCACTTTTCTAAGATACTGTATATATATATATATACATACTTACTAGACTGACTGTATATATATATATATATATATATATATATATATATATATATAAATATATCAAATACACTGCCACTAATTTAATAACCTGCCTGCTTAATCTAACTCAAGCTATCTCTCTGTCCATGCCAACAGCACCACACACGGCTGCTCTGTAAGCAGCCTTATATAGTGTGGGGCGTGGACTTAGTCCCCCTGAGCCATGATTGGCCAAAGGCACCCTTGACAATTATGGCTCTCTCAGCAGAGCACGCTGTGTTTTGCCAAAGAATGCAGGATTGGACTTAACTGTTGTTGTTTTCACCTCTATTGATGAAGAGTTCTTTCATTGTTTTTTCACTATTACGTTTTGTACTTCACCAGTACTGTATTTTTGCTTTTATTTTATCATTTGTGATCACTCACGCTATATGAGCGCAATTTATTTTGTATATAAGATATATTTGGGGGCAATTTGCCTGAAAACCTACAGGGCCTTAGAAAGCAAATGTGAGAAAGATGGCTGCAATACCCCCACCACCTTTCCTGCTACCATCTGATAGGAGGCCTTGCTCAGAAAGTGCAGAACAGCCAGCAACTTGGTCATGGGTGGTATGACATGACTATGCAGTGTGGGGGACTGCATAAAAGGTCTCACTTCCCCAAAGAGAAGCATAATGAGGTCTTTAGATTGAAATGTAGAGAACACTTCCACTTCAGGGAAATGATCCAGTAAGGTGAGCTGATTATAGAAATGAGGACACATGACAACCATCCTTCTTCTTCTCCTTGCCCTCCTTAGGGTGGCTTGAAACTCTAACAAAACTCAAATTAGCTCCATTAGGGATGTAGGGGAGAGCAATGTAATGTCCAGCTGGCAAATAAGGTTAGACTAGCCAAATGCTCATTAGATTGTGATTAGGCACCCTTTTTTAAACATTTCCATGCCCTGCCCATAAGGTGTGATGAATGGAGATTAACGCCGGTTCATACGGTATTTACTGAGTGTTTTTAGCATTTTGCGGTAAATACGGTAAAGCGGTATCATTAATTGACAGTAACAGGATCGCATGCAATATTTAGGGAAAATGTGTCTGGACACCTACCATGCGATCTGGTTCTGTCAATGGAGACCACTATTATTTTGTTATGTACAGTATACATTGCTATGGCATTTACTGTTACTGTGTTATGTTTGGGTTGTATTGCTGCTGTGGTTGTTTTTAACAAATTTTCTTCAGCTTTTTTGGTCCTTAATAAAGCTCATTAAAACTCACAAGGTATATTAGTGAGTCTGGGCAGATCATTGCTGGAGCAAGGCAGAAGAACCCGATCAACTCAGTGGCTTCATCAGGGGTAAGCACTAATTAAGCACTAAAACATAATAAATATTTACTATTTGAGTTTGATTCCACTTTAAAGGTTATCTGAAATACGCGGGTTCTTGGTTGTCAAAAAAAAAAAGTGCATAGTGAGATTAAAATTCTAATTTGTGCTGGAAGTAGGCTAGGACATAAAACAATGATTCTCTTTTTCTCCATACAACCCTATCCAGCTATGCTCTACCTTTCGTAAATCTCTATGAAACCTTTGACACAGGTCCATGTTTGGTAAAAAAAAGAACTATAGTGATAATAAAACTGTCATGTGTTCAGAGGTATCTTATTATACATGGAGATTTTCCTTGTCAATGGGACATGATCATTCACATATGGAATAGTGTAAGATCAGAAGTACCCCATATGCAACTCTGTCAGCAAGCTAGCATGGATCAAGCATCTTATCAGGTCTCAGGGCTAGTCATGAAATCACAGACAGGTATCACTAGGTCCATCATATATCTGTTTGTCTAGGGCCAATATTACTGTAAAAAACACAGAGATTAAGTGCTACAATGTGCCAAAGCACTTTGTGGCCGATAGTGAAAAAAAAGAAACAGCAGAAAAAAACATGGATGTTTTTATATGCAGAGTTCACCAAGGATTTCTCTGCTGTGTGCTTTACATTTGCGTAACTGTCTATGGTAAAACTGTTGCTTGAGATTTCAAAAATGTCATATTATTTCCGCCTATTTCCCTTAGCAAGTCTGAGCATTTGTGAACTGTTCAACTTAATCTACATCACTGCTGACAATTACTGGTGCAGAGCCAAATAGTAATATGATATTGAAGGTGTAACCATAAATTGGTGGCCAAGAAAGCATTTGTACACTAGTTAAGACAACTTAATCACACAAAATAATTCTTTTTTTCTTTACCCTGCTGTATCTCATTATTTAAAGCAAAATTGTCACTTAAATTAAAATGAAAAATAATAAACTCCTGTAATAAGAAGAGACGTTATACTTACTTTTATAAAGTTATAACATTTTCACATATGAGATATCCAGAATTGTCTTTGGTCCCTATATAAATAAATTGCAATAAATGACTGCTCTAATTAGAATTTTTAGTTATCCCAGATGCATCAAAAAAAAAGGTGTTTACAATGTTACGGTTTGTCTTCTTTAGTAAGCAGCCATAACCTGTCTAATGCCAGCATGCTACAGATATGGACCCTTTCTCTCTGTTTGGAAGCATTGTTTTTTTGCTGCAGATGTCCCCTGTTCAGTCAAAACCATATCTCTCCACTCAGCAGGGATCATGAGCTTTTCTGATAGGAGAGTTCTAAATCAACAGGGGGGTGTATCGGACCTCTGCAGAGAGACCACTGCTTCCACACAGGGGCAGTAGTCCTTATTTTTGTGAACAAAGTGGTGGGGTCTCCCTGTTGACATCATTAACCAAATATTGAAATGACCTGTGATGTCACTCATTAGATATGAACATGTCTATATTCGAACATTGATTTGACCTTGGAGACCCCCCTCTTTGCTTACAATCTGCTGTGAGGTCTGGGAAAAGTTGTTTCCAGCAAGTGAGCAGCAGGATTGGATGTGTTGGTGTGTTTTTTTTTGGCTGGTGCCATGATTGATGAGGATCTGCATTGCTGGATGACATCATTGATGATGTATTTACATAGTGGGACATGTTTTGCATCTATTTATTGTCTAAAGCAGAACTAAAGGCAGTAATCAACTGTGCGGCACTTAAAACTAAACACACTGAAGTGCATATATGGTGAATAGGGATGAGCTTGATGTTCCGGTTGAACATAAGTTAGACTCGAACATCGGGTGTTTTCCCGTTCGCAGAACAGCAATTATTATGGGGCATTATGGGGCGAGGAGGAGTAGAAAGTACAACTCCAACGGGGCAGGATGTCCTCTAGGGGGCAGCTTAACCGCTTGCCGATCAGTGCATGACGATGTACGTCGACAGAATGGCACGGACAGGCATAAGGGCGTACAGGTATGTCCCCTTTAAGATGCCGCCGTGCCATCGGGCACGCGCGCGAGCAGCGCGTGCTCGCGCCGGCCAGGACCCCCGTGAGGCCGGTCGCGGATCCCGCTGACTCAATCGCCGCGGGGATACCCGCGATCCTCTCACGGGAAGGCTGAGTGGGGAGATGCGGAAATAAACAGCATCTCCCCGTTCTGCCTAGCAACTAGTGACGCCGATCTCTGCTCCCTGTGATTGGAGCAGAGATCAGCATTCACTACCTGACAGCCACGCCCCCCCACAGTAAGAAACACACCTCTAGGCACACTTAACCCCTACACTTCCACCTAGTGGTTAACGCCTTCACTGCCAGTGCCATTTACACAGGAATCAATGCATTTAAATAGCATTGATTGCTGTATAAATGACAATGGTCCCAAAAATGTGTCAAAAATGTCTGATGTGTCCGCTATAATGTCGCAGTGACAATAAAAAACGCTTATCGCCGCCATTACTAATAACAAAAAAATTATTAATAAAAATGCTATAAAACTATCCCCTATCTTGTAAACGCTATAACTTCTGCGCAAACCAATCAATAATCGATTATTGCAATTTTTTTTTTTTTTTACCAAAAATATGTAGAAGAATACGTATCAGCCTAAACTGAGGAAAAAAAATGTTTTTTTATATATATTTTGGGGGATATTTATTATACCAAAATTATGCGTTTTTTTCCAAATTGTCGCTCTTTTTTGTTTATATCGCAAAAAAAAACCGCAGGGGCGATCAAATACCACCAAAAGAAAGCTCTATTTGTGGGAAAAAAAAGGACGTCAATTTTGTTTGGCAGCCACGTCGCACGACCGCGCAATTGTCAGTTAAAGCGACGCAGTGCCGAATCGCAAAAAGGGGCCTGGTCCTTTGGCTGCAAATTGGTCCGGTCTGACAGTGGTTAAGAGCAGCCACCCTATTGCATCACACCACAGAGCTCCGCAGGTGTAGGGCGCTGCTGACTCCCCGCTGACTTTTAAAAGTTCCTTGGTGTGGGCCTTTTTCGACACGTGTGCAGCAGATTTCAACATTGCTGTTTGCAACCTATGTCTGAAGCGGATCAAGCTTGGCCAGAATAGCAGCCTCTTGGGCACCACATGCTTGACCAGACATATGACGACCTGCCCAGCAGTCCATTGGCAACAGCACTTGAAAGACCCACATCAAAGAAAAAGGTGGACTTCTTGCTCCTCATCTGGGATCTCCAACCCTACTATACCTCCAGTCCTCTCAAAAACCTGCACTGAGAGGAATGAAGGTTTAACAATAGGTGTAAGTACTTGCAGCCAATCTGCAAGCAGTACACCACCATCTGATTTTAGCAGGCAAATTTCCCTACCCTAGTTGCTGAACCATAAAAAGAAATTCGGTCCCAGCCATCCACATGCTCAGCATCTAAATGCTAGCTTGGCCAAATTGCTAGCACTGCAACTGTTGCCTTTTCAGCTGGTAGACTCTGCCCCCTTTCATGAATTTGTGGAATGTGCTGTACCTCAGTGGCAGGTTCCAAAATGCCATTTCTATTCACGGAAGGCCATTGCGGCTCTCTACTGGCATGTGAAAGGCAATGTTTTGAAAAGAAAGAAACAGCAGAAAAAAACATGGATGTTTTTATATGCAGAGTTCACCAAGGATTTCTCTGCTGTGTGCTTTACATTTGCGTAACTGTCTATGGTAAAACTGTTGCTTGAGATTTCAAAAATGTCATATGCTGCATTTTCAGCTGGTAGACTCTGCCCCCTTTCATGAATTTGTGGAATGTGCTGTACCTCAGTGGCAGGTTCCAAAATGCCATTTCTATTCACGGAAGGCCATTCCGGCTCTCTACTGGCATGTGGAAGGCAATGTTTTGGCCTTGTTGGACAGGGCGATCAGCAGTAATGTACATATTACCACTGACACTGGCATGGACAGGGACGTTACCTTTCCTTCACCGCACACTGGGTAACTCTGCTGGCACCTTGGAAGGATGCAGGACAGGGTTCAGTGTTGTTGGAGCTTGTTCTGCCACCACGCCTCCAAAATGCTAGTGGTGATTCTGCCACAGCTCTCTCCTCTACCCCCTCCTCTTCTTCCTCTATGGCATCTTCTGCAGATTTGGGGCTACGCAAGCAATCAGGCTAAAATATGCCATGCAGTGCTTGAGTTGGTCTGCTTAGGGGACAGGAGCCACACTGGGGCAGACATTCTGTCAGCTCTGCAGGGGCAGACTCAGAGGTGGTTGACGCCATGCCAGCTTCAGCCAGGAATGGTTGTATGCGACAATGGCACGAACCTTCTCTCCGCCCTCCGACAGGGACACCTGACCCATGCTCCACGTTGGCAATGCTGCAGCAGCTGCACACACAGCAGAGGGCCTTCAATGAGTACCTGTGCGAGTATGTCACCAGGACAGGTTCAGGGGAGCTTGGCTCCATTTCGCCACACTAGTGGCTACTGATCAAGAATGCATGCACTGTCCTGTCACCATTTGAGGAGGCCACAAGGATGGTGAGCAGCGATAATGCATGCATCAGTGACACTGTCCCTCTAGTCTTCCTGTTGGAGAACACGCTTCGTGGAATCATGGACAGGGCACTTGAGGCAGAACAGCAGGAGGAAGAGGAGGACTTCCTTACCTCTCAAGGCCCCCTTTATCCAGATAGCATTCCTGTGGGCACGCCAAACACACAGGAAGAAGAGGAGGGGGAGGGGAAGGATTGTGTCAGCATGGATGTAGAGAATAACACTCAGCAGCAGTCTTCAAGTGATGGTTTTCAGTCCCCAGAAACCCAAGGAGTTGTACGTGGCTGGGAGGAGGTAGTTACGGAGCATGTGATCCTTAGTAACCCAGAGGACTCTGAATCAAATGCCTCTGCAAACTTATGCTGCATGGCCTCCCTGATTCTGCGAAGCCTGCGAAAGGACCCTAGGATTTGTAGTATCAAGGAGAGGGATCATTACTGGCTGGCAGTGTTGGTCATCTTACTTTAAAAAAGTAATTAGTTAAGTTACAAATTACTTCTCCAAAAAAGTAATTGCGTTAGTAACTCAGAGGTGGTTGACGCCATGCCAGCTTCAGCCAGGAATGGTTGTATGCGACAATGGCACGAACCTTCTCTCCGCCCTCCGACAGGGACACCTGACCCATGCTCCACGTTGGCAATGCTGCAGCAGCTGCACACACAGCAGAGGGCCTTCAATGAGTACCTGTGCGAGTATGTCACCAGGACAGGTTCAGGGGAGCTTGGCTCCATTTCGCCACACTAGTGGCTACTGATCAAGAATGCATGCACTGTCCTGTCACCATTTGAGGAGGCCACAAGGATGGTGAGCAGCGATAATGCATGCATCAGTGACACTGTCCCTCTAGTCTTCCTGTTGGAGAACACGCTTCGTGGAATCATGGACAGGGCACTTGAGGCAGAACAGCAGGAGGAAGAGGAGGACTTCCTTACCTCTCAAGGCCCCCTTTATCCAGATAGCATTCCTGTGGGCACGCCAAACACACAGGAAGAAGAGGAGGGGGAGGGGAAGGATTGTGTCAGCATGGATGTAGAGAATAACACTCAGCAGCAGTCTTCAAGTGATGGTTTTCAGTCCCCAGAAACCCAAGGAGTTGTACGTGGCTGGGAGGAGGTAGTTACGGAGCATGTGATCCTTAGTAACCCAGAGGACTCTGAATCAAATGCCTCTGCAAACTTATGCTGCATGGCCTCCCTGATTCTGCGAAGCCTGCGAAAGGACCCTAGGATTTGTAGTATCAAGGAGAGGGATCATTACTGGCTGGCAGTGTTGGTCATCTTACTTTAAAAAAGTAATTAGTTAAGTTACAAATTACTTCTCCAAAAAAGTAATTGCGTTAGTAACTCAGTTACTACATTGGAAAAGTAATTAGTTACGCAGCAAAGTAACTGTGACTTTTTTTTTAAATATTCTGTACGTGTAACTAAGGGGCGGGTCTAGTATTACTGTAACCAGGGGGCGCATTTATTATTATTGTTATATATCGTGTAACCAAGGGACTGCTCTATTATTACTCTAACCAAGGGGCAGATCTGTTATAGCGTGTAAGCAAGGGGCGGGTCTATTATTATTATATCGTGTAAGTGGCGGATGGCTACAGAAGAGGGCGAATGTTAAATTAATGGGCAGAGCTCGATATATAACAATAATAATAAATGCGCCCCTTGGTTACAGTAATACTAGACCCGCCCCTTACTTACACAATAGACGCCCCTTGCAGAGTAGCACGAGCATCGGGAGCGTGCGGCATCGCCTCGTACAATTACATGTTAACTGCGCCTGCGCGGTGTAGAGTTCACTCAGAGCTGTTTAGGTTCGGCAATTTTTGGAAGCTCCGTAGTCCTTCGTACTGTGCAAGCCCTGCACCTGCCAGGGGTACAGTACTGCGCAGGACACCGGAATTACACTACTGCCATCTAGTGGCGGTAGATGTAATTGGGGTAACTAAGCCAAAGTAATGGGAACTGAGTTACCATGAGGGGAAAAGTAATCAGTTAGATTACTAGTTACCCTCTAAAGTAACTGCGTTAGGTAACTCAGTTTATTTTAACTCAGTGACTTACATCACTGCTGGCTGGTAACCCTTCTTGATCCACGTTACAAGGATAAGGTTGCAGAACTCATCCTGCCTTCGCAGAGGGAGCAGAGGATGAAACATCTTAAGGTGGCCTTGAAGAAATGTTTGTGCAATGCATTTCCAGACCCTGGGAGGTTACAATTTCCTGGTGCTGGACAACGTGTTGCTGAGGCTTCGTTCAGTCAGAGGAAGAGCGGTGGAGAAGGTGGCCGGCTGACCGATGCCTTTAAACAACTTTTCAGTTCTCAGCGCCAAGGTATAATAGGTTCAAGCAACCATCGCCAGCGTCCATGATAGGCTCACATTCATAAAAATGAATCAGTCTTGAATCAGCAGCTATCAAGCACCTGATGCTGATGTAACTGATTAAATTTGCTATGGATGTGGGATCCCTTGAAGACTGCCTATGCTGACAATCCTATTCCTCCTCAATCTTGATGATGCTAGCTTCCAACAATATTTTTGGTTTAGGGCACTACTACCACCACCCAAGGCCCAATTTTTCTGCCACATTTAACAGGTGCATGTAATTACAATTAATCTAATATTTCACAGGAGGGCCCGTTCCTGCGCCCAACAAGATTATCTGTGAGGGGTTACAGTGTTGTGGCACCACCACCACCCAAGGCCCAATTTTTCTGCCCCTGTTTAACAGGAGCATGTAATTGCAATGTTTGATATAATATTTCAACGCAGGACCTGTTCCTGCGCCCAACAAGAGTATATGTGAGGGGTTACAGTGTTGTGGCACCACCACCCAAGGCCCAATTTTTCTGCCCCTGTTTAACAGGGACATGTAATTACAGTTTTTGATCTAATATTTCACAGCAGGGCCCGTCCCTGCACCCAATAAGAGTATCTGTGAGGAGTTACAGTGTTGTGGCACCACCACCACCTAAGGCCCAATTTTTCTGCCCCTGTTTAACAGGGGCATGTAATTCCATTTTTTTATATAATATTTCAACGCAGGGCCCGTTCCTACGCCCAACAAGAGTATCTGTGAGGGTTTACAGTGTTGTGGCACCACCATCACCACCCAAGGCCCAATTTTTCTGCCCCTGTTTAACAGGAGAATGTAGTTAAAATTTTTGATGCAATATTTCACAGCAGGGCCTGTTCCTGCGCCCAACAAGAGTATCTGTGAGGGCTTAAAGTGTTGTGGCACCACCACCACCCAAGGCCCAATTTTCCTGCCCCTGTTTAATACGGGCATGTATTTACAATTTTTGATATAATATTTCAACACAGGGCCTGTTCCAATGCCCAACAAGAGTATCTGTGAGGTGTTGCAGTGCTGTGACACCACCACCCAAGGCCCAATTTTTCTGCCCCTGTTTAACAGGTGATGTCTGCCGTGGGAGTCACCGGCTTAAGCAATTCCAACAGTTGCTCCAGCGCTGCCTTCCTCTTTAGCTTGTTGGAGTATTCTCTGTGTTTGACTTGCCACAGACATGGCAGCTCCCTGTACATGTCTATGAAGTTTGGCAGTAAGTCTGGGTCAGAAAATGTATCCATTTTCTCTGCAAGTCACAACACAAGACAAACCCTAATGTAAGGCTCAACTCTCCTAATCTTATCCCAATATACGCCTCAATCTATAAGCAGTATAGGCCACTAACCACTGATTCCCCAAGTTAAAATTGTACCTTTGTTTGCACGATTGGCACTTAAGCTACTCCGTCCTCCGCTCACAGATTGAACATATGACGCACACGTGTTATGCTTTATATACACTGCACATGCGTGAAACTCCACCCCTGACCTTCTTTTTAGTGTATTCCCTGCCCCTTATCCTTCGGCGCAGTGGGAGAGCACATGGCGGAGAGACAGCAGGTGCATTATAATAGCAGCAACGAGGAGGGCAGCAAAAGCCCGAAGCAAGGCAGTTCCCGATCCAGGAGGACATATAAGGCCTCAAATATGTCCTTTGTATAGATGGTGGAGATGGTGGACATCATGAAGAGGGCCGACTATGATGGGAAGTATGGACCGTACAGCAACCCAAATGTGAGAAAGGCCAAGATCATGACTAAAGTTGTGAGAAGTCTGCACAGGAATTTTGGGGTACAACGATTCAAGGAGCAATTGACGAAACGCTGGTCAGACCTGAAATTGAGGGAGCAAGATCAGTACAGAAGGATCAAGAAAGTGCTGCAAAAAAGTAAGTATTTGTCGTGTGTTCCTATTATTATTATTACTTTAGTGCTGCTCCATGTGCTTTTCTTTACTGTTGTACAGTTTAAAATGGCAATCGCTCGCCCACTTATATGATGTTTTTGGCAGATGCAGGTTAACTACATTTGTTCATGCCTATTTGTATTAAAATATGTTTAGTACATTGTTGTCTAGATAGGTTTATAACTAGAATGAAATGCAAACTAGATTCAGTGTATGGAGAGGACACTCAGCAGCTGTTTACACATCTGGATGCAGGAGCACTAGTGTGAGACACCAGAACACCCTTTTTAGGGTGTCCTACATAGGTGCTTCAGTGGATACTAGGGGTCTCTCTATGTGTGAAACTTTAATAACAAAAAGGTAAGTATTCCAGCTTTAGAAAGGGAAAAAACATGTTTTCAGCTTGGAACTCTGCCAAAACAGAAATTGTACGACACCAAGCAATGTTTCATATTCCTATTTGCCTCAAATATCTGTGTGCTAAGTATACCTTTTTTTTTATTCACATAGGGGAGAAAAGAATCTGGACATCTGAGGACACCACAAACCCCACTACTCATGAAGAAGGGAAATCCCCACACACCATGAAGAAGATGTGGAGGGAGAGGTTCATGAAGTGGGCGAAATAGTTACCACAACAGGTCAGTGTCTGAGACCACAGCTTCAGGTAATAGCTGTATGCCTGCATATTTATAATACATGGTGTGTGTTTTTATTTTTAGGTGATGTGGATGTTGTGGAAGAAGAAACTAATTTCAACAGTGTACGTGCACAGATCCTCATCGTGAGATCATGGCGTGCAATCGGGATTTGGAGATGGTCAAGCAAACATCAATGATGTCCAAAAAAAATTACCAACATCATTGATGTTTTAGGCAGAATCTAAAAACAACAAAAATTGTAAAGTTGCTTGTTGTATTTTATATATTTTTTTAAATTTTAAGTAATTTGAAAGCCAAATTTTGAAGATGCACACAGTGTGTCAACATGTGCTATCTGCCATCACGGGATATCAATGTACGCGTTTTGTGGGAGCAACCCCTTCCTCGCAACTAAAGTAGATGAGAGGAAGGGGTTGCACCCTCAAAATCCATTAACGTCCATTAATCCCCCATGATGGGGGCTAGCACATGTTGACATTAGGCAGTGGAGAGGGGGAGGATGGAGCGCCAACGACAGCTAGTGATGAGCGAGTATGGGGGGTCACAGATGGAGTGACACTGAGGGTGGGCGAGAGAGAGTGGGGGCTGAAGGGGAGAAACACTGTGATGTGTTTTTTGGACAGTTTTTTTCTCAGTCCAGGAGTAACAGTGTGTGCTTGTAAGATGCGGCAGCCGGCTCCATAGAGCAGAAGAGACTCTGGTGTAGAGGAGAAAAGAGAGAGAGCAGCGCCGCTCTAAGAGTAGTGGGTCTGATTACAGTGGGAACTGTATGTGAAAATAAAAAGAAAGTATGTACTCACACTTTGTTTAAAAATATCAGGCACGTATCGGTATCTTTATTTTGTCTGAAGTCCTCGGGCGTCCTCCGGTGTCATGGCTATGGTGGGGAAACGCACGGTCCCTTGCGTCTCGTGGTTCCGAGGTGAGTGCGTCCCAGGATAGGCACGTCAGCAGGATTGATGACGTTGGTAGGCGTGGTTGGAAGCGCTCGCGTTCGGAGCATGCGTGCTCCTTCATCAGGCGGTGACATTAGGCATGGGATCAGGAGGGAAATCCACATTTTGACTCCCAATTTGTGTGCATCTTTAAAATCTGGCTTTTACAGGGGTGATATCATCATCATCTGATGAAGGCAAAATCAACACAGTTTTGACATACTAATGTCTCATATTGCCTTCACTTTATCAAAGTTGAACTTTGTAAGTTCCTGAGTTGTGGATGTTATGGTTTTAAACATGCTTGTTTAGCCCAAAAAAAAGGCTATATCTACTGCCAAACATAAATGTTACAAAACCAATGTTGGTTTGTTATAAAACCCTTTTTATAAAGCATATGTGAATGTGCTTTGAGTAAAATGTTTTAAACTCAACAACGTGTGGCTTCTAGTGATGAGCCGAACACCCCCCGGTTTGGGTTGCAGGAGAAAATGCGAACAGGCAAAAAATTTGTTCAAACAAGCGATCGCCGTTAAAGTCTATGGGACACAAATATGAATAATCAAAAGTGCTAATTTTAAAGGCTTATATGCAAGTTATTGTCATAAAAAGTGTTTGGGGACCTGGGTCCTGCCCCAGGGGACATGTATCAATGCAAAAAAAAGTTTTAAAAACTGAATTTTTTTTGGGAGCAGTGATTTTATTAATGCTTAAAGTGAAACAATAAAAAGGAAATATGCATGTTTCCCGTGTTTAGAACAGTCCGAGAGCAAAATAAATTTCTAAAGTAAAAAAAATAATTTAAAAGTACTGTATTTTCTGGCGTATAAGACTACCTTTTACACCGAAATTACACAGCCAAAAAGCGGGGGTCGTCTTATACGCCGGGTGAAGAAGCCGCCAGATGGATATCAGTCCGCCGGGCGCTCTGTAAAATTGTAATATGTATACAGTATGCGCCGCTCAATTCCAGCGGGGATGCACTTTGATGAATACAGAGCCTGCTAAGCCTGCTCGGATTGGGTAACAACCTCTGCCAATCCGAGCAGGCTACATGAGTCAGAGCGGCACGGGCTGATGTCACAGCCTCTGCCAATCCGAGCAGGCTTTGTATCCATCAACAGATTAGTAAAATACAATGCCTGCCATGATTGGCTCAGCGGTGCACACTGTCTGCACACTGTATTCTGAAGTGTACCTGGCGCTACTGTACTAACACAGCATCATATACTGTGTGTACTTGGTGCTCTACATATTAACAAAGCATCCTGTACTGCACATCCAGCTCCAGATCTCCCCTAAAATACAGGTATGATTTATGGTGCTTTGGAGGAGAGGATTCATTGTTGCTGCCTACAAATTGTGGGATCTCTGGGACTTATAGTTCACCAGTTTCCTTTTTCTGATGTTTTTTATTTATTTTTTTTCTGATTTTTTTTGTAAATGGTGTTGCCTCGGAAGGGGGGTAGTCTTATATGGCGAGTATAGCCCCAAACCTAAGTTTTCACTGGAAAAATAGGGGGTCGTCTTATACACCCAGTCGTCTTATACGCCGGCAAATACGGTACTCGCGGCTATAATGAATTGTCGGTCCCGGCAATACACATAAAAGTTCATTGATAAAAACGGCATGGGATTCTCCCACAGTCCATTACCTGGCCCTTTGGATCTGGTATGAATATTAAAGGGAACCCCGAACCAAAATGTAAAAAAAAAAATGTGTGGGGATCCCCCCAAATTCCATACCAGGCCCTTCAGGTCTGGTATGGATATTAAGGGGAACCCTGCGCCAAAATGAAAAAAAAAATTGCGTGAGGGCCCCCTCAAAATCCATACCAGACCCTTATCCGAGCACGCAACCTGGCAGGCCGCAGAAAAAGAGGGAAGACAAAATGTCCTCAGCATGGGGAGGATGTCCCCATGTTGATGGGGACAAGGGTCTCATCCCCACAATCCTTGCCCAGTGGTTGTGGGGGTCTGCGGGCGGGGGGCTTATCAGAATCTGGAAGGCCCCTTTAACAAGGGGACCCCAGATCCCGGCCCCCCTGTGTGAATTGGTAATGGGGTACAAGTACCCCTTACCATTTCACAAAAAAAGTGCCAAAAATGTTAAAAAAGACAATAGCCGGTTTTTGACAATTCCTTTATTAATCTTCTTCTTTCCCCGGTTCTTCTGGTCTTCCTTCGTTTTTCTTCTTCTTCCTCCAACTTGTTCTTCCCCCACTTCTTCCTCTATCTTCCTCTGCTTCTTCCTCCAACTTAAAATACAAAGAAGGGGTATTGGCGCTGTTCAAGCAAGGATGTATGTAGATATAAGGGGTAGATATTATCTCAAAACGACAGTATAATGTAAAATCGTGAATAAAAGTGTAATAGAATAAAATAAGTAGGTGAAAATAGCGGTAATAATACGGTAAAAGCACACTGGTTGGAAAGTGTCTAGAACAAACCAAGATATACAGTGATCAAGTGATTATAAAAATAGTATCTATTAAAAGGATGATATTATAAAAAAGTGCACGTGCATAAATTTATAAATATTATACGGCAATAATATTATTGAGAGGCTCAAAGTGAGATTGCAGATATTCTGTATAATTAACAGGTCCTGGAGCAGCTAGATGTGCTGTCACTATATAAGTATGGGAAGCAAGAAAGTCCAATATATAAGTGTATGGCGATGAAAATCCAAAAAATTCTGTGGTGTTATGGGCTGTTTTGTAAAAAGTGGATAAAAAATCAGTAATTGATATTGATTATATGTACACCACTTAACAACCACCAAGCAGTGAGAAGTCCACCATCTACTGCATGCATATATGACAATGTGGAAAAAACAGTCAATGATTAAATGCAGTTTGTATAATCCCAGTCTGGTGAAGTGTATGATTAATCTTGGTAGAAAATAATGTTTAAGCAGCTGTGGGGGTCCCGTACTCCCCTCCTTCCGATCGTGCCCCTAATGTGTTTGCACTCACCGGAGTGCCCAACCCCTGCAGGGGTAATGGGCATAGAAGTGATGGTCTGGTTGTCCGCATCTGGTTGTCCTCCTTCTGTGGGGGTGGTTACTGCCAGCTGGACCTTCGTTCCTCCGTGTTGTCCGGTGAGCTCATTCAGTGCAGATGGGAAAAATATGGGGAAGGGATGTACTCATAGCGTGCCGGCTACGCTAGTTCATGGGCTTGTTAGCCCTTAGAATTTAGGTTATACCACTTGGTGGATAACCTCCTTTATTTTAATACTTTTAATATACTTTATTCAAATAAATTTACATCTCTTATCAAACACGGAGTCACGCTATGAGTACATCCCTTCCCCATATTTTTCCCATCTGCACTGAATGAGCTCACCGGACAACACGGAGGAACTAAGGTCCAGCTGGCAGTAACCACCCCCACAGAAGGAGGACAACCAGACGCGGACAACCAGACCATCACTTCTATGCCCATTACCCCTGCAGGGGTTGGGCACTCCGGTGAGTGCAAACACATTAGGGGCACGATCGGAAGGAGGGGAGTACGGGACCCCCACAGCTGCTTAAACATGATTTTCTATCAAGATTAATCATACACTTCACCAGACTGGGATTATACAAACTGCATTTAATCATTGACTGTTTTTTCCACATTGTCATATATGCATGCAGTAGATGGTGGACTTCTCACTGCTTGGTGGTTGTTAAGTGGTGTACATATAATCAATATCAATTACTGATTTTTTATCCACTTTTCACAAAACAGCCTAAAACACCACTGAATTTTTTGGATTTTCATCGCCATACACTTATATATTGGACTTTCTTGCTTCCCATACTTATATAGTGACAGCACATCTAGCTGCTCCAGGACCTGTTAATTATACAGAATATCTGCAATCTCACTTTGAGCCTCTCAATAATATTATTGCCGTATAATATTTATAAATTTATGCACGTGCACTTTTTTATAATATCATCCTTTTAATAGATACTATTTTTATAATCACTTGATCACTGTATATCTTGGTTTGTTCTAGACACTTTCCAACCAGTGTGCTTTTACCGTATTATTACCGCTATTTTCACCTACTTATTTTATTCTATTACACTTTTATTCACGATTTTACATTATACTGTCGTTTTGAGATAATATCTACCCCTTATATCTACATACATCCTTGCTTGAACAGCGCCAATACCCCTTCTTTGTATTTTAATTTATCCCTGCTACATTTAGGTGTAGTTCCCTAGGGGGGCAGCAGTTCCACACTCCTAAGCGCGGATACTTCCACTTTCATTCTACCTCCAACTTGTTCTTCCCCCACTTCTTCCTCTATCTTCCTCTGCTTCTTCCTCCGGTCTTCTCCTCCAGCATCTTCCTCCGGCATCTTCCTCCGGGTTCTTCTTCCCCGATTCGTCCTCCGGACGATCCGCCTCAATGGGGGGCTCCCGCTGTGTGACGCTTCTGTTCTTGTGACAGCTCTTATATAACTGAAAGTGCACTTGTAGTGCAAAGTGGATTTGCCTTTAGTAAATAACCCCCATGGCCACTGTAACTACACCAACTTTCTCCAAAAACTGGTATTGAGCATTGAAATAAGAAGCCACTAGGGATGAGCTTTATGTTCAGGTCGAACACGAGTTTGACTCGAACATTGGCTGTTCGCCCGTTTGCCGAATAGCGAACAATTTGGGGTGTTCGCAGGAGATTCGAAAGCCGTGGAACACCCTTTAAAAGTCTATAGGAGAAATCAAAAGTGATAACTTTACAGTGGATGTAAACCCCAATTTATTTTTTTATTTTTTTGATGTCATAATGTAGAGAATACGATTTCCTTTGATTTGAGCCCAGTCTTGCCACACAGATTTACTCGAGGCCTGAGCAATCCTCTTTTATTTTTTAGTTACAGAATTCTTGACAAAGTCTTGAAAACTTTGTCAAAACTCCCCCTTGCTGTGAGTGACAGGTGATTTACATACCATGCACTAACCTAAGAGACAGGCACATGCTGTGTAAAAAGTTCACAATTCACATCCCCCTCCCCTCCCCTCCAGCTCTCCTAGGATTGGCCGTTACTGTGTTTTGACTGGACGTTTCTCATCATGGGATGCAGTAAACAGTCAGCAGACTATAGACAGACAAGTGATTTAGTGATTTAGGGGACATGTATGTAGTCAGAGCTGGGCAGAGTAGAACATCCAGTGATCTGATGATTGTTATAGTGCAGTGTGTGTACTGTATGTGTTTTTTAAATTATATAATCTTTATTTGTTTTTTTCATAATTATACAAAACACATTCTTTACTTACATAGTACATACGTTTAAAAAAAAAAATTCCACTACTCACACTTTACATGGGGTACCTTTCAACCTTTAGTCCTTTCTATCCTTCCCGACCTTCCCTCTTGACACCCAACTTGTTCCCTCTCTCTCTCTCTCCCCCCACCTCATAGTGGGTTTTCCAATTTATCCAACCATGGTCTCCACATAATTTCAAACTCTCTCAAGTTTCCTCTCCTTATATACACTGTTCTTTCTTTCCATACTGTTTCTGTTGTTAACCTTATCCATTCTCCTACCGTTGGGGGTTTCTCGGCCTGCCACCTCTGCGCTATTAACTTTCTCGCCTGGAACAAGCCTCTCATTACAGCATTGATTACAAAGGGACTGCCATTTATCTCCTCATCCAATCCCAGTATACACAGTCTGGGGTTCATTTCCAGTCTAACTTCTAATACGGTGTTCAGGATGTTAAGGATTTCAGTCCAATAGCGGTGCAGTTTTGGACACTTCCATACCATATGTGCTAAATCCCCAGTATCCTGACACCTAGGGCACCTGGCATCTGCTCTCAATCCAAACTCATATAGTCTCTTAGGTGTGTAATATGTCCTGTGTAACAGCATCAGGTATGAGACCTTCTGAGCAGGCGAGACCGATACCACGTGTCCTTTCTCCAATATCCTCATCCACTGTTCGTCTGAGAACGTTCCAAATTCTTTCTCCCATTTCCCCCTACATTTAAGCTGTTCTGGATTTTCTATGCTACCTTCGCATATGTGTGAATAAATTTCTGCTATAAATCCTCTACTCTTATTTTGGGAACCTATTCTTTGGTACACTGGGGAGTTATTCCATATTGGATCTTGATTCTTGAATTGAGTATTTAACGCGTGTCTAATTTGTAGATATTTATAAAAGGAATGTTTGGGTATATCATATTCCACTCGCAGTGCTGTAAATGTCTTCAATACCCTACCCTCGTACATCTGTGCCAACTTATCTATCCCTTTTATTTCCCACTCTCTAATTTTCCCCATCTTTACTACTTCCTGCAAGTTTTTATTGTTCCAGAGGGGGGTGTATTTTGTCATACCCTCTAACCCCTTTACTACTTTTACTGCCTTCCACACTTTTAAAGCAAGTCTCACCGTGGGGGTTCTGTAAGGAAAGGAGCTTGCCTCTAGGACTTCTACTATTGATTTATGCGGAGTTCCTGCAATCATTAATTCCTTGTTGCTTCCTTCTGTCATGGCTCCTAGATGTTGCAGTTGGGCTGCTAAGAAGTAACTCCGTGGGTGCGGTACTGCCATTCCTCCCTTTCTTGTTGCTAGTTGTAGTGTTTGTAACCCGATCCTAGGCTGACCACCCTTCCATATAAGTTCTCTAAACAACGTATCTATCTTTCTGAACCATTTTTTATCTATCCATATTGGACAGTTATGCAGCAGGTACAAAAGCTGTGGCTGCCATAACATTTTGATCAGGTTGCATCTCCCTGCAACCGATAATGGGAGACGTCTCCAGATTGTAATTTTACTTTTAAGTCTGGCTAGGAGCGGTACTATATTATCATTTATGTAGTTGTTTGGGTTCCTTGTTATATATATACCTAAGTATTTCATTTGTTCAACTACCTCTAGCTGTGAAATATCCTGTACACTCTGATTCCCTAGAGGATCTATAGGCATTAATGCGGATTTTTCCCAATTTATGGTCAGCCCTGAGATTTTGCCGAAGTCTATGAGGATGTTCATCACCTGCCTGAGGGATTGCCCAGTATCCCCCAGGAAGAGGAGGACGTCATCCGCATACAATGCAATTCTCTCTTCACCCCCTGCTCTTCGGAACCCTTGCATATTTGTGTTTGATCTAATTACACTTGCTAAGGGCTCCATTGCAAGCGCAAAGAGCAGGGGGGACAGTGGACAGCCCTGCCTTGTCCCTCTCTCCAATTGAATCCCCTCGGAATACTCGCCATTAACCCTAATTTTAGCACTAGGGTCCTTGTATAGGGTTTTAATCCATTTAATAAACGATGGGCCAAATCCAAATTCCTTTAAGACTCGCCATAAATATCCCCACTCTAAGCTATCGAAAGCTTTAACCACATCTAGAGCCATGACTGCCCTTGTGCCCGTGTTCTCTATTGGTATCTGTAGGTTAAGGTACAGCCTTCTGATATTCATACTGGTGGATCTGCAGGGTATGAATCCTGTTTGGTCAGGGTGTATTAGTCTAGAGATGATTTTATTTAATCTAATTGCCATTGCTTTGGCTAATATTTTAGCATCCGAGCAGAGTAGGGAGATGGGTCTATAGGATTTGGTCTCTAGCGGGTCCTTCCCCTCTTTATGCAGGACTATTATCGTTGCCTCTGTCATAGACTTCGGCAATTTCCCCTCCTCCTTTGCCCAGTTTAATACCTTAAGAAGTTCTGGCAATAGGATTTTCCCATATTGCTTGTAGGTTTCCGCAGGGAGACCATCTGGTCCTGGTGACTTCTGATTGGCCATTTCTTTCACCGCCAGCTGGATTTCCTCCAGCGTTAACGGTGCCTCCATTACCTCCCTTTCTTCTTCAGTGAGAACCGTGATTTCGGCATTTCTAAAAAATGTGTCCCCTTCCCCTTCCTCCATCGTCCCCCGAGATCTATATAATTTCTCATAGTATAATCTAAAGGTGTCTGTAATTACTGAAGTCTTTGATGAAATTTCTCCTTTCTCCGTCCTAATCGCAGGGACGGTGGAGGGAGGGGAACTAGCTCTCACTAACTGTGCCAGCATCTTTCCAACCCTTTCCCCCTCCCCATAGGCAACTTGTTTCTGAAACAATCTCTTGTTCTCTGATTTCCTAATAACTACTTCTTTATATTCCTGTTGTTTAGTTAGCCATCTACTTTGTTTTTCTGGGGTAGGGTCTTTAACATATTCTCTTTCTGCTTTCATCAGCTCCATCTTACTATTATTCTCCCCTTCTCTTGAGGACTTTTTAATTTTTGAAACTAGTTGGATAAGGATACCTCGCAAATAGGCCTTCAATGCATCCCACATTACTCCTTTTGTCACTGTCTCTTTGTTAAACTCTATAAATTCTTCCAGTTTTAATAGCACCTCCTTTGGGTCCCCAATTATTTCGAACCAAACTGGATTCATTTTCCATGTTCTAGGAGGTCTTTTCCCTTCTAAATTTATTGAAACAATCAGCAAAGCGTGATCCGATACCCCCCTAGGCTGGTATTCTATATCCCTTACTGTTTGACATGCTTCTCCATTTCCCAGAGCTAAGTCGATCCGTGAGAGTGTGGAATAGGAGCTTGAGAAACACGAGAATTGCAACACCCCCGGGTTTCTCACTCTCCACATATCAAACAGCCCTACTTCTTGTAAAAACTGGCATAATCGGCTCTCATCTACCTTCTGCCTCTGTGTGCCTATCGGAAACCTGTCTATTTTTTTATTAATAACCTCATTAAAGTCTCCTACTGCTATGACTGGTATCCCGACTTTGTCTGTTAAAAATTCCATTAAGCTATACATAACCTCAAGTTTAAACGGAGGGGGGATATAAATATTGGCAAGAACGTATTCTCGATTTTCTATTACACAATGCAAAAAGATATACCGCCCTAACCTATCTATACTGATCTGCCGACAGGTGAACCCCACCCCTTTTCTTACCATCACGGCCACTCCCCTTGAATAGGAAGTGTGCACTGAGTGGTATTGGTGTTGATATTTTTTACTCTGATATAGTAGCTTGGTGTCTTGGGTTAGATGTGTCTCCTGTAGGCAGATCACTCCTACGTCACTCCTTTCCAGGGTCTCTACCACAGCTGATCTCTTAGCCGGTGTACCCAGTCCCCGTACGTTCCAGGAGCCAATATTCAGTACCCTAGTCTGCATAGACTATCGGAGAGAGAGAGCGGTGTAGAAGGAGGTCCCCATAAATGCATAGAACAGAGTACCACGGAGGCAAGAGGGAGGAGAAAAGGAAAGGAGACGGGGGAAGGGAGAGAAAGAAAGGGGAGGAAAAAAAAAAAAAAAAGAGAGAGAGAAAAAAGGAGGAAGAAAGAAAGGAAAAAAAAAAAAAAAAAAAAAAAAAAAAAAAAAATTAAAGGGAAAGGAAAGAGGAAGAAACTTCTTAACAAGAAGAAAAGGCCCTTGTGAAAAAGAGAACCCTTCGCCTATCTTAATCTCTCCCTCTAAGTGAAAACATGTGAGTCTTTCTTCTACATATTTATCTATCAGTGCTTTTAACTTGTGATTTATTTTCATATATATTATGTGTTTTTTCCCATTTTTGCATCGTATCTTAGTGTTTCCTTCTAAGTGAAAAAGTGTGAGTCTTTCTTCTAGATGTTTGTCTATCCGTGTTTTTGGTTTGTTACTTACTTCCATATAAGTTGCGTGTTTTATCCCCTTTTTACATTGTTGACCCCGCCTCCCCCCTCCCCCACTATACCATTCTAGGTTATCCCTAAGGACTTTTTTTGTGACCATAACCAAACATCCCATACCTACCAACCTCCCCTCCCTCCTCCCCCCCTCACTTGTATACAAATCCATTCCCACCCTCCACCCTCCTCCCTCCCCAACCATACATACACCAAACCATACACCCAACCATATTTTGGTGCTTACCCCCACAATTCCTACCCTGTCGTGCTATGTAGCTCCCACCACCCTCTACTCCATATGTATACATTATCTCTAGAACACATCTCTTCCTGTCCATCTAAGTTCACTCCGCTTTCCTTAATTCTGCTATCCCCTCACTTTATTTATTAACTGGTCTCCTCTATCTTCCAACCACGTTGCCACATTTGCAGGGGAGTCAAAAAAAAAGGTCTCTCCCAGAGCTACCACACGTAGCCGGGCTGGGTACAATAATGCGTAGGTAACATCAAATTTCTGGAGTCTACGTTTAATTCCTATAAAGTCTGCTCTGCGCTTCTGCAGATCGGGTGAGAAATCAGGATATACTGAAATTTTAGCTCCATTAAAGGGGATATTCCCCATCTCTCTAGCCTTACGAAGAAGCGTTACTTTATCTTTAAAATTCAAAAATTTCATTAACATAGATCTAGGGTGCCCTCCTTGAGGTGGAGGTCTGAACGGGACCCTATGCGCCCTTTCAACCGAGAATTGTTGTGAGAATGTCTCTCTTCCAAATACTTCGATAAGCCATTTTTCTATGAATGCAATCGGGTCGGATCCTTCGCTTTTTTCTGGTAGGCCTACCAGCCTCACATTATCCCTACGGAGTCTATTTTCCATTTCATCCAATTTTCCTGCAAATTTATCCGATTGCTCTTTTAGGATTTTAACCTCTTGACTTAATGGGTACATGTCGTCCTCGATTTGACTAATTCTCCCCTCAGTTGCTGTTATTCTGTCAGCTGTCTTTTCAAGCTCCTGGCGCATCAGGGACAGTTCAACTTTAATATTTTTCATTTGACCACATAATTCCCCTAGGGTCTGTTTACATATATTAACTGCCTCCAGTACATCCTTTAGTGTCGGCTCTCCTTCTGCTGTCAGTGCTTGAGCCACGGCCAGTTCTGATTTCCCGGGGACCCCCAGATTTTTGTTGGTCGAGTTCTTTACCCCACCTGGGGCCGTTACTGGGTTGTTTACTTGTCCTTGGCTCTTTCTATCGGTTGGCATTTTAACTTGGGGTTGTTGTCCTCCTTTAGATGGGGTATGGTCTGGGGTATGAGCATACTTTTCCAATTTTGCTGCAGCTGATGCCCCGTTTGTTATTATAGCCTGAACCCCCTTTTCCTTGTCCTTATCTTTAGCTGATCTTAATGATTGCGTCCCAACATTCTCCTGGTTAGCCTGCTCATCAGCTCTTCTCCTTGCTGACATATTACCACACCGAAGTCAATCCAGCCAGGCAATAAATTTAAATTGCAATTGTGAAGGGTGGGGGTTGGGTCCCTGTTCGCAGCACAGCGCTATATGTTTTTTTTTTTTTTTTTTTTTTTTTTTTTTTTAAAAAAAATAAAAAAAAAAATCCAGGGACCTATGTGCAGAACAGCACAACTTAATTTTTAAACAAGAAACAGGCCTCTAATTGCAATTAGAAATGAGAAAGTACATAAGCATAGCAAACTAAATGCTACCCTCTAATTTAAAAGGAGAGGGGGACAAGCACAGCACACAGCTTATTTTTTTTGCAGATAGGCAGTCCTCCATTTGCAGCCGAAGTTGGCCAGATGTACATGTACGGTATAGCAGTAGTAGTATTTTCAGCAAGTGACGGTCCTCTAATTGCAAAAAAAAAAAAAAAAAAAAAAAAAAAAAAAAAAAAAGAACAGACTCGTATGCACGGTACAGTACGCAGCATATAAAAGAACAGGCCTCCAATTGCAGCTGAAAGGGGAAGACACATATGCACAGCACAGAGCTTATATTTTGCAAAGAGAAAAAGATAAGATAGTACTCCTCTGATTGCAGTTGGATAAGAGGCCAGCACAGTTGACTAGCGTAGCACACAGCTTATATTTTTGCAGGTATCAGTCCTCAAGTTGCAATTAAGAAAGAGCCAGCACATATGCACAGCACAGCACAGCTTGTATCTTTAGCAGAAAGCAGTCCTCAAATTTCAGCCATGAAGGAGCCAGCTACATATGCACATATGCACAGCACAGCACAGCTTGTGTTTCTAACAGAGAGGCACTTAGCACTTCAATTTATGAATTTAAAAAAAAAAAAAAAAAAAAAAAAAAAAAAAAAAAAAAATGGAAAGCAATCCTCAAATTGCACTGAGGAAAGAGCCTAGCACTATTACGCGGCGTGATATGTGTGGTATAAAGTATGACTTATATGCTCTTAGCAGTACGCCTCTGATAGCAGTTAGGTAGTAAGCCAGCACACCTGGATAGCATAGCACACAGCTTATTTTTTTTTTTTTTTTTTTTTTTCCCCTTTACAGGTAACAGTCCTTAAGCTGCAGTTAGGAAATAGGCTGCACTGCACTGCCTGTATCTTTAGTATAGAGCAGTCCTCAGATTTCAGCAAAAGAAGGAGCCAAGTATATTTCTGACGTGAAAGTAACCCACTATTGCAAAAAAAAAAAAAAAAAAAAAAAAAAGCAGGGAAAAATAGCTAAGCGTATAACCAAAGGACAGTCCACTAATTGCAGTTAGGGGTAATCTGGCACATATATCCAAATGCACATCCCATTAAAATCCTCTCACCTTCTCCTTGCAGCTTTGTAGTCTTGGGATGGACACCCTCAGGGGCAATCAGAGAGGACTCTTTGGGGTTTCCCCCTCCTTCGGTATCCCGTTTTTTTCTTTGGCAGCCGTACAGCTGATCACCCAGAACCGGCGTAGCGGTTTGTATTTCCCGCCGCTCTCTTCCTCACAGTACGAGCGGCGGACAGGAGGCGGCGTGTGACGTCACCTTCGGCAGGTCTTCGGCTGTTTCCGTGTGTGTGCAATGTCAATGCAGCGCTGTGGTGTCTTGACTTCGGGACTTCGGGAACCTCCGAAGAGAGCTATACGCCGAACGAGGGAACAGTCACTCAGGCTTAGTGAGGGCTCGGCTTCTCAGCATGTCCACATAGCGGAGGGTGGAGGGGAGCACACAGACGCTCTCACACTCTCATACCTCGCTCACCTCGCACACCACACCTAGTGTCCGGTCACCTCGCATATCGCACTGCGAACTGACAGGACATGAATCGGATCGCATAGGTGTGAACACCCAAATGCGATTCTGGTGCGGACCAAAAAAAGGGTCCTGTGAGAGTTTGGTCCGAATTTGATGCGATTTCAGCCATACAGTTTGTATGGCTGAAATTGCATCGCACAGACATTGCATGTGATCTGAACAGCAATGCGGTGCAAATCACAGGAATGCAGAGTGTACAGTGGTGGGTAGTACATGCAGGATGGTGTTAGGATAGTGGACAGTGTCAGATTATTTTTTTATTTTACAATTACATTTTTTTTTTAAAAAGGTTTTTTGGGACCAGTGGATTTTTTTTATTTTTATACATTTTTTCAATTACATTTTTTAAAAACATTTTATATATTTTTTTGTACTATTCTAACAATGATGGGAGGGTGGGGTTGTATTTTTTAAATATGTTTTTTCACAGTGCTTTTGGGAAAGGGGGTGGTCGGTGTCAGTGGGGCAGTGGACGGAGTCAGTGTCAGTGGGGTAGTGGTTGGTGTCAGTGGACGGTGTCAGTGTCAGTGGACGGTGTCAGTGTCAGTGGTCGGTATCAGTGGGGCTGTGGTCTGTGTCAGTGGGGCAGTGGTCGGTGTCAGTGGGGCAGTGGACGGTGTCAGTGGCAATGGACGGTGTCAGTGTCCGTGGGGCAGTGGACGGAGTCAGTGTCAGTGGGGTAGTGGACGGTGTCAGTGGGGCAGTGGACGGTGTCAGTGGGGCAGTGGATGGTGTCAGTGGCAATGGACGGTGTCAGTGGGGCAGTGGACGGAGTCAGTGTCAGTGGGGTAGTGGTTGGTGTCAGTGGACGGTGTCAGTGTCAGTGGACGGTGTCAGTGTCTGTGGTTGGTATCAGTGGGGCTGTGGTCTGTGTCAGTGGGGCAGTGGACGGTGTCAGTGGGGCAGTGGATGGTGTCAGTGGCAATGGACGGTGTCAGTGAGGCAGTGGATGGAGTCAGTGGGGTAGTGGTTGGTGTCAGTGGACAGTGTCAGTGGGGTAGTGGTTGGTGTCAGTGGATGGTGTCAGTGGGGCAGTGGACGGTGTCAATGGGGCAGTGGTCGGTGTCAGTGGGGCAGTAGTCCATGTCAGTGGGGCAGTGGTCGGTGTCAGTGGGGCAGTGGACGGTGTCAGTGTCAGTGGGGCAGTGGACGGTGTCAGTGGGGCAGTGGATGGTGTCAGTGGTCAGTGTCAGTGGATGTTGTCAGTGGGGCAGTTGTCGGTGTCAGTGGTCCTGGGGCTTTTTTTTATCAGCCCCTGTTGGGGGCTTTGGTGACATGTCAGGGGTCCAAACAGAGACCCCTGACATCTCCCATTTGAGACAGAGAAAGGATAGAGGACAGATTCCCCAGTCCTTTCTCTGCACTGAAGATGAATGGAGGGAAGACAGCGGCTTCTCTCCATTCATACACTGAGCAGAGGAACACACATGTTACTCTGCTCAGCTATCACAGGACACAGGAGCGATCGGTAATGAATGTTCCTGTGTCCCATTCAGAAAAGAAAAGAGCCGATATGTCAAATGACATAAAGGTCCTTTTCTCCGCTTTCCATCCTGACAGATTCCCCGCCCCCCCAAGCCCGAGGGAGAGGAGAGAAAAGCCGGCGGCTTCGAGGAACGAGGGGGGAAGACGATGAAAACACGGCGGGGGGGGGGACATGGGGGGGCCCAGGATGAAGACACAGCGGCTTCGGGGAACGAGGGGGGGCAGATGATGAATACACAGCGGGGGGATGAGGTGGGGCAGAGGATGAATACACGGCGGGGGGAACGAGGGGGGGCAGATGATGAATACACGGCGGGGGGGGGGGGGGGGAATGAGGGGGGCAGAGGATGAATACAGGGCGGGGGTGGGGAACGAGGGGGGGGCAGAGGATGAATATACGGCGGGGGGAATGAGGGGGGGCAGAGGATGAATACACGGCGGGGGTGGGGAACAAGGGGGGGGCAGAGGATGAATACACGGCGGGGGGGAGGGGGGCAGATGATGAATACACGGTGGGGGGGAATGACATCGGGGAGGAGGAGAACCGGGTGAAGGAGGAGCAGGAAGACACAGGGGGCGGGGGGTATGATCGGTGCAACAGGGACAGCTGTGAGCACCAAACCCCCCTGCATGGCTTTTCAGGTAAAAGCCGTGGGAGGAAGGAGGAGGGGGTTGGTGCTCACAGCTGTCCCATCTCATGATCATCCCCCACTGTCATGTGTGTTTACTGAAATGACAGGGGGCCGTGAATGCGCTCTGCTTTTACCCAGAACGCGCTCTGCCTCTCCTGCACGCTCTGGCCAAGGGGAGTGAAGAGGTGGGTGGGGAGTCTGCTGACATCATGACTCCGCCCACCGAGCACCGAACAACAGACCCGCCCACTGAATCTGCACTTTTTCGGGGTTTCTTACAGCTAAAGGGGTGGGGGTGGGGCATTTGACAGGTAAGGATACATGCAGGAGGCATGTATATCCTTATAGATCACCACTATGGCAGTAGTTTTGAATTGATGTGAGTGGGTTTACATCCACTTTAAGACTTTATTGAATTCCCCTGAATGGTTCTTCCAACCCAATAAATAGTAGCCTTCCAGCCTTAACATCTACTGTTAAAGCACTGGGGTTTATTTACTAAAGCTGGAGAGTGCAAAATCAGGCTCACTTCTGCATAGAAATCAACTTCAAGGTTTTATTGCCAAAGCTTAATTGAACTTAATTGAAGCCAAGGTTAGAAGCTGATTGGTTTCTATGCAGAAGTGAGCCTGATTTTGCACTCACCAGCTTTAGTAAACAAACCCCACTGTGAATAGATGTCTGGCATCTGTAGGTTATAGGAGTATGCTCTGTTATTGGCTTTTAGTTCTCCAGCAGATTGACTTTCATCTAAGAATTTGTGTATGGACAAAAAGGTATCCACACCTGCACGCACAATTTAATGCCAAAAGTCTTGAACAGTTATGAGTATGCACACAGCTGTGCACCATTGTGTGGACATTCTTGTTGAGCTTTTCTTTTAATGTTCTGCTCACACATATTTTTTGGTTCGTGTACATGGGTAGACTGTTTTTGTCCTGAATTCCATTCAAATCCTTTCTCCCTCATTTGGAGAGAGAGAGCTTAACATACATGGCAAAGAGAAATTAATGCTTTTTGGTATGTAAAATTTTCCGAAATGTGTGCTCACACTACAAATAACACTTATTTGTGTTACACCTGGAATACTGAGATATTTGGCTCAAGGTTCTCTACCGGTTTCCAGCATAGCAGGGCTTGCCTCTGGTTCAAATTATTTTTTTTAATGAGAAAAATTCTCTACATATGCTCTGTTTTACTATAGTCACTAGTTACATGAATGTCAAAAACTTCAAAGATGAGAGTAATCTCTTTTTAACACTTTTTCATAAATCTTTAAATGGCACACAGACTTTGTTTAAAGTGAAATGCTACATGAATGTGTCTAAAAGTAGACCGAATAATGGCTAATTTTGAACTGAATTTAAAATACAAACTGCAGAATAATGTAAATGATATTAGAGATTCCACACTCCTCAAAAAAAAAGCATATTTCAAAGTTGATTTCTCAAGGTTGTGAAATGGACCAAAATACCAAGAATACAAATTGGGATACCCTATAATATGCAACATAGTTATAGAAATAATTGTAATTGATACATTATCAATGGAACTGAATGACAACTCCTAGGAATCAAGTAAATATTCAGTTGAAACCTATACAAACGTTTGCAAAGAAAAAAAAATGTTTACACAAATTATGACTGGAGCAATGAATGACAAAGTAAAATAATTTATAATAACATACTTTTATATTATTATATATGAGACCTTGCATTCCACTGGATGCTGTGATTTTAATGTATTAATTATGTATTTAACTTCCTTAAAGTGGACGTAAATCCTAAAAAAAAATTTAATGAAGAATTGTACCTTGTAGAGTAGAGGATGTAATTTTATCTGTGCCCAGTCTTGCCGTGAAGAGTTAATCCAGCTCTGAGCAATCCTCTTTTCTTTTTTCAGTAAGAAAAAAACGGACACACAGAGAAATATGTGTCCGTTTCTTCCCCCTTGCTGTGACAGACAGGTGATTTCCTTATCTCATAAACGAGCAAGCGTGAGAGAGGCATTCTGTGTACTTCACATCCCCCCTCCCACACCCCGCCTCTCACAGCCTCTCACAGCCCCTCAAATCCAAACTGGAGACGGCTGTGTATGTTCACATGCGCAGGAGTGACATGGGGGCCATGAGCGCGCTCTGCTTCTTCACAGAATGCTCTCTGCCACTCCTGTGCACGCACTTTAGACTTCCCTGGCGCGAGGCTCGTTCTCACAACAATGACTTGCCAAGGGGAGTGTATAGGTAGGCGGAGACTCTACTGATGTCACGCCGATAAACAGACTCGCCTACAGAAACTGCCTTTTTTCGGGTCTCCAAACAGACAAAGGGGAGACATTTGAAAGGTAAGGATACATGCAGGAGGCATGTATATCCTTATACATCAGCACTATGGCAGTAGTTTAGTAAGGATGAGAGTGGGTTTACATCCACTTTAAGCCATCCTCTTCACCAGCCATTCTCAATTAGGCCACATACACACATGAGGTTTTAGTAGCTTGTAACCTAGCAAAATGGCTGTCGCTCAAAAAAATACATGAGCTATATGAGCAAGCATTTTTTTAAAGTATTTTGTGGCACATTTTCTGCTCAAACAGCAACTCTCTGCCCCTTTTTCAGCAGCACTCCCCAACATAAAGTTAAAAAACACTTGAAAAAATCTTGACAAAACCTGCAAAAACAAGCAATTCTTTTCCCAAAACACTCACAAATGCTTAAAGTGATTGTAAAGGCCCGTTTTTTTTTTTTTAAATTTAAAATAACAAACACGTCATACTTACCTCCACTGTGCAGCTCATTTTGCACAGAGTGGCCCTGATCCTGGACTCCTGGGGTCCCTTGGCGGCTTCTCCTCACTTTCGATAACCCCCTTGGAGAAGCGCTCTCCCGGGGGGTTACCTGGCGGGCGCGCTCCCGAGTCCAGGAAGTGCATTAAGGATGCATTAAGGTGAAAAAAACATGAGGGTTTACAACCCCTTTAACCTCCCTAGCGGTAACCCCGAGTCTGGCTCGGGTCCAGCTTTTTCTGCTGGGAGCGGTAACCCCGAGCCAGACTCGGGCTTGCGTGCAGGATGCAGGGGGGAAGTTACTTACCTTTTCCCCTGGATCCTGCGATGTCTCCCCGCTGTGTGAGCAAGCTGTCTGCTCGCTCGATTCACACAGTGCCGGTCTCCGTTCCCTGCGACGTTCCGACGCACGGGAGCGGAGATCGGCGCCAAATTTAAAAAAGTTTAAAAACACAGTACACATACAGTACTGTAATCTTACAGATTACAGTACTGTATACAAAAAAATACACACCCCCTTTGTCCCTAGTGGTCTGCCAAGTGCCCTGCATGTCATTTTATATAATAAAAATATTTTTTTTCTGCCTGGAAACTGGAGATTGTCCATAGCGACCAAAAAGTGTCCCTTTATGTCAAAAGTGGTTTTAGACCAGCTAGAAAACACTGATAAAAAATTAAAATCACAATTTATCATCAAACAATAAATTTAATGACAGCGACTATTCTGCAACTGAGCAAATTTCAGTGTTTTTGATTTGATTACATTATTGAATCATTTTTATATATATTTTTATTATATTATAATTTATTATTTTGTGTTTCAAACTTTATCATACCCGGGATGTCTACTAGACTCTGGTTCGGACAGATTTAAAGTGGAAGTAAACCCTCCTATCGTTTTCAGCCAAGGAAGCTGCCATCTTTGCCTCTGTTTAATCTTCAACTGCCACGGTGCTGCACATGTGATCCGTTATGACACCAGCCATTGGATGGTTTGACTGTTTGGTTGAGAGCACAGCCAATGTGCAGTTAGCATTCCCGGCATGCCTTTTTTTTTTTAGACTGTTAAATCGATGGGTTTACTTCCGCTTTAAGTGAGTTATTCATAAGAATTGCATGCCTACAATATAAAAACGCCAAATTTCCATGCAAAATAATTGTACCGCTTTCAGCACTAAATTCCGGATAGAATCATACCGCCAGGGAGGTTAGACAAAACGTTTGAAAATGTGAAACTAAGGTGTGAATGTAGCTTCAGGGTTTCATGGAACCCTAGGGTTTCTCCAGAGGTTGCTAGGAGTTCCTTGGGCTGTGGCTGATTGACCTTGCATTTGATTGTGCCTGTATATTTCCAGGGCCAGTATCACTAATGCCGCGTACACACGTACGGACTTTTCCCGGCGGACCTAAGTCCAGCGGACAATCCGCTGGACTTTCCAGCTGGGTACGCTGGACTAAAAAGCGAACGGACTTGACCACACACGATCACGCAAAAAGTCCGGCGGTTCACGCGATGACGTACAGCACGTACGACGGGACTAGAAAAAGGAAGCTCGAGATCCCAAACGACACCCTTTGGGCACCGTCAGCTGATCTCGTGTGTATCGCGTGTTAGTTGACGTTTGGTTAGAGACGATTCGCGCTTCTCAGACTTCTGCTTAATTCGTTCGCTTCTGCCGTTCAGTTTGTGCTTGTGAGGTTTGTATCTGGCTTTCAGTGCGTGTGGATCAGTTCCTACCTGTTCTCAGGCCGTTCTGGTCCGCTCGTTCCTGTTTTTCAGGTCGTTCTTCATAGGCCTTGCTGTTCTTCAGTGCGTTCTGTTAAGTTGTTTGTTTGATCAGCCGACCGTTTTGAAGCCATGGAGTGTGGACGTACTCGGGAACGAGTTCGTGCTGTGCAGGGGCTCGGTGTTGCGGTTAACACCTTGGCACGAGCCCAGTCCATGAACAGGGTGAGGAGGAGTTCATGGACCAAGAATTGGTTGCGCCAGCGTGACCAATTCTCGCATATGCCTTTGCTCCGTGAGATCCGTGAGAATAATCCTGATGATTTCAGGAATTATCTCCGGATGACGGACCCCATTTTTCACCGTCTGTTGGCTTCGCTGTCCCCTTATATTACCAGGCAGAATACCTGCATGCGGCAAGCCATCAGTGCGGAGCAGAGGCTAGTCGCCACGTTGCGTTACTTGGCGACGGGGAGAAGCTTGCAGGACCTCAAGTTCACGACAGGCATCTCCCCCCAGGCTCTGGGGCTCATTATTCCAGAGACCTGTTCTGCCATTATCCACGTCCTGCAGGAGGAATACATTAAGGTAAGTCTTGTCTTTTAAAATTACCTATGTCTTGTATGTTTGCTAATGTAGTGCATCAATGTCATCATTAGCTAATTTCCATGATAGGACTATTCTATGAATGTCCCCTATTCCTTTTTTTTTTTTTTTTTTTTTTTTTCAACAACATTTTCCTTTTTTTTTTTTATGTTATATTTTTTACATTTTTTTGTTCTTTTTCTCACAACATATTTTTTTTTTTTTTGTGATTGATTTTTTTAAACAAACATAAAAACATGTTTTAAAATGGTTAAAAATTTAGGCTTAGCATTAGAAAATATTTACACAATGTAAAAGCCCAGAACTTACAAAGTTCAACAGGTAACCCATGAACAGTAGAAGCCAAATTTAGAATATGCACACTAATTTAACAGGAAAATGGGTAATGTCAACATGTGCTATGTTCCATCATGGGGAATCAATGGACGTGTTTTGTGTGTGAAACCCCTTCCCTCTCACCTACTAGCATTAGGGGTTGCAAACACAAAATGCGTCCATTGAGATCCCCTGATGGCACATAGCACATGTTGACACACCGTGTGCATATTAAAAATTTGGCCTCTAAAATTTGAAAAACAGCGCATCAAAAGGGGAATGAAGGACATGATTGATGTTAAGAAATGGAAAAGGGGTCTTTAGATTCTCCCCAAAACATCAATCATGTCCTTCATTCCCTGCTGCATGGTGGCCATCTCCTTCTGCATGTTTTCCAGCTGCAGATTCCAGGCCATGATCTGGCCAATAAGCCTGTGGGCACTGTCAGTGGAAAATGGCTCCGCAGCTTGTCCTTCCACAAACAGATCAGCATCACCTAAAAGTTGGGTAGATAAAACACAAGAAAAAAAGTGTCAAAAACATGCAGACCTTAATTTATTAGCTCAATCTGTGTTCTGAGACACTCACTTGGTGGGGTGCAGATTTGATCCACTTCAACCACCTGTTCCGCCACATCCACGCGTGGGCTTGGGCTAACTGCCCAATTAGTCTGGTGAGGCCGGGAGGGCCTCGTAGGTTCGGACTGACGTCTGAGTCTTTTGCCCCCTATGGTAATGGAACACAAAAAGGTACACTTTTAATCACACTGATATTTGAGTGCCAAAATAGGATTATTAAACATTGTTTAAAAGTGTTGTCCAATTATTAGCAGTTTGTTAGAAGATCCTACTTGAAGACAGAATTGAAATGTCTATCTAATGAAACTCCAATACTTAAACCGCCCTTCAACCCTAAATTTGAACTTCCGCTCATTGGATCCCTGCACCCCTGTGGTGTCTTATTTGGAACCTTTTAGGGGTGAGGGGTTGCAGATACCTGTGTAAGGCAGGTATTTGCACACACATCCGGCCATAGACTCCCACAGAAGTATACGCCACATCCCGTCCCACCGTGCTGTCTTCTGGGACACACAGGGGTCCCCGAGCTCGCGCGGACCAGTCCTATTGCATTGCGCAACTGGCGCATGCCCAATAGTGACCCGGGAAGTGAAGCCGCAAACATTAATTTCATGATTGCAAGATCAGAGATTGTAGCTGCACCATCCAAGGGACAGGTGAGTGTACTTCTTTGAAAAGTCACCACCTACAGTATTTGTAGATGATGAGCATTTTTCGGAAATTGTGAGCATGACACCCTGCTTAACATATTTATCCCCACCCCCCAAAACAGCTTCTGGAGTCCCTGTGTAAGTTACCCCTAAAACCCTTACTACAGCAGTAATTGTATAGATAGTGACAATAATAAACAACCTTACAACTCCAACAACCCAAAGCCAGGTAAACTCAATAAACGTTATGAAGACAAACTGAACTTTCATCAAATCTGCGCAAGTTTCACGTACGAATGCTAATAACATCTGCGCAAGTTTCACGTACGAGTGCTAATAACATCTGCGCAAGTTTCACGTACGAATGCTAATAACATCTGCGCAAGTTTCACGTACGAATGCTAATAACATCTGCGCAAGTTTCACGTACGAGTGCTAATAACATCTGCGCAAGTTTCACGTACGAGTGCTAATAACATCTGCGCAAGTTTCACGTACGAATGCTAATAACATCTGCGCAAGTTTCACGTACGAATGCTAATAACATCTGCGCAAGTTTCACGTACGAGTGCTAATAACATCTGCGCAAGTTTCACGTACGAGTGCTAATAACATCTGCGCAAGTTTCACGTACGAATGCTAATAACATCTGCGCAAGTTTCACGTACGAGTGCTAATAACATCTGCGCAAGTTTCACGTACGAATGCTAATAACATCTGCGCAAGTTTCACGTACGAGTGCTAATAACATCTGCGCAAGTTTCACGTACGAATGCTAATAACATCTGCGCAAGTTTCACGTACGAGTGCTAATAACATCTGCGCAAGATTAGACATATCAAGTATAACCATAGTAGCGCACGTGCTTGACTTACTTTTTTTGATGGCTTTTCGAATTCTCCTGTACTGATCGTGCTCCCTGGATTTGATGTCGGACCATCGCTTGCGCAGTTGATCCTTGCCCCTTCGTACGCCGAATTTCTGCTCCAGGGTGCTGACGATTGTAGTGAGAATCTTGTCCTTACGCAAGTTGGGTCGAGGGTAGGGGCCATTTTCCCCGTCGTAATCTTCCCTTTGTAGGATGTCCACCATCTCCACCATCTCTTCAAAGGCCATATTGGTGGCCTTATATCTGCTGCTGGATGCAGATGTGTTCGCTTCTTGGCTTTCCTCCGCGCTACTGGCTGAGAATGTGTCCGCCATCTTCATGAATTTATTCACCCACAATGCAACGAGGGGTAGCGGGGCGGGGAATACTCGTCAGGAGGAACGTCATGGGCGGGCGACGCGGAGGACGCAGGCGGACTTCGACGCGTGCGCAGTGTATATAAGGCTGTTTGAGGGCCCCACGTGTTCCCGAACGGAAGTAGCGAGCGCTCTGTACGAAGGTAAGTGTTTTCTAGGATGCATTACTGTGGTTTATTGGGTTTTGGGCCTGCATTTTTTAAGGATATGTGTGTGTTGCTGCCTGTGTGTAGGGGTTGCTGCCTGTGTGGATGTGTTGCTGCCTGTGTGTAGGTGTTGCTGCCTGTGTGTAGGGGTTGCTGCCTGTGTGTAGGTGTTGCTGCCTGTGTGTAGGTGTTGCTGCCTGTGTGTAGGGGTTGCTGCCTGTGTGGATGTGTTGCTGCCTGTGTGTGGGTGTGTTGTGTAATGTTTGGTTTCAAAAACTGGATGTGCGTTTTTAGTAACATTTGTGTTTTTGGTCTTTTGTATTGCCATTACTAACAAAACAGAAACAAACATGGCAGCAGCCCAGTGGAATCCATTCAAGGACCAGCAGTTCATGTCCGAATTCATTGCGCTCTACAGAAAAAATACCAACCTGTGGCAGCTCAAGAATCCTTTATATGGCAATAGGGATGTCCGGAAGGCAACACTGGGGCCACTTGTGGATTTTGTGAAGACTCAAGTCCCCAACGCAGACACCAAGTTTGTTGAAGCCAGAATTTCAAGTTTAAGGCACATGTACAAGCGGGAGCGCAAGAAGATTGAGGAATCAGTCAGATCAGGAGCAGCAGCAGAGAATGTTTATGTACCCAAGCTGTGGTACTACAACCAACTGGCTTTTATAGGTGACCAGATGGAACCCAGGCAATCACTGTCCACTCTTCCCTCCACCCTTCCCTCCACTCTTCCCTCCACTCTTCCCTCCACTCTTCCCTCCACCCCAGCTGAGGCTTCCACGGAAGGAGAAGACCCCTCCACCTTGGAGCAGGCTGATGCGCCCAGCTGGAGCCAGGTATATATTTAGTATCCCAAATTGTGATTGTGTGAATATTAATGCTGTAAACGTTAAAATGTGAAACAATTAACACCCTGAACTCAGAATTGTGAAAAAAGCTGCCAAAAATTGCGCAAACTTCGAAAAAGTGTGGGTGCAACATATCGATACATATATAGTGTATACATACATCCAGTAGTGGCAAAAAATGCCTTATTCAACATTGGTGATCTGCTTGGAAAATGCAGGGGTCCAAATGATAGCCTTTTGGATCTTTTTTAACAATTATCTGCTCCTTCATAAGTTTACAATTGGATGATTGAGGAGGCCATAAACCAAAAACCAGGTGTTTGATTTTTGTTTTTATTTGCACACAGGATGAGCTGACCCAGGATGATGCCGGGACAAGTGGTATGGAGGAGGAGGAGGACATGACCAGCGAGAGCCAGGAGGTGGCTGGGCCCAGCACGAGCCAGAGTGACAGCCAGACTGTCTTAAGAAGTGTACCTCCACCCCTGCCCTTACCCCCAAGAAGGCCCAGGAGGATGACCATTGTTGAGGAGGAATCACTCCAACTTATTAGGAAGGCGAGTGCGATTCTCGACAAACCCCCCATTCCAGAAGAGGCCTATGCCACCTACTTGGCCAGCAGGTTGCTGGAAATGGAGAAGGGCCAACGGCACCTGTGTGAGGGCCTCATATTTGAGGCTATTAAGGGGGGTTTGAGGGGTCAATTACGAGAATCAACCCGCCTGACACATGAAGGCCCGACACCAACTTCTCCTCCTCCTCCTCCTCCTCCTCCTCCTCGTCTTCCTTCTTCTCCTCCTCCTCCTCCTCCTCCTCCTCCTACCACAAGTCAGCCTCCAAGGAAGCGTGCAGGGAAGACTGCAGGGAAGAGTGCAGGGCAGCGTGGTGGGAAGAGTCGGAAGTGATTGCCTGGCTTCAGTCTGGTCTCACAGAAGACACAGGCTGTTGTAGTGCCACAGCTTGGGGACATAGATGTCATCTGCTGCTGTTCCTGGTCTGTCTGATTCCTGGTCAATCTTCTTGTGCTCCCTATATTGGATGAAATGTGCCCAAGCTTAATTTTTGGCTTCACAAACTTGATGTCTGCCGTTGGGGCAAAAAGTCTTCTCAAAATCGCAAAGTGGCTCCAGTGTTGCCTTCCTATTTTGTTTTGCCTTGTTTGTTTAAACCAGAATAAATGGTATTTTTATTTTCTGAAAATAATGATATACGTGCTTGTTATTCAAAAACATAGTTTCTTTAGGAGTAGGCAGGTACATGTCTAAACATTCATTTGACAATACAAGTGTAAAGTGCAACTTCAATGGAACTGCAAGTGCAGTCGCTGGAAAGGTGAGGGTTAAGATCTGAATTAAGGGCAAGCTCTGCTGACTCGACAATTGTATCATGTGTAATAACAAATCCTTTTGATAACCAACAAATAATAAAATATATCTAAATAGAGATATATGTACATATATATATATATATATATATATATATATATATATATATATATATATATATATATATATATATATATATATATATCTATATATATATATATATATATATATCTATATATATATATATATATATATATATATACACGTATATATCTATATATCTATATATATAAAATATATATATATATGTATATATAGATATATCTTTTTTTGGGTTTATTGAGAAATATAGATATAGTTTTCATTTGGTGATTTGGATATATATATATCTATATCTATATATATATATATATATATATATATATATATATATATATATATATATATATATATATATATATATAGAGAGAGATAAAGATAAATATATATATATATATATATATATATACAAAAATATATAACTTCACTAAAGAATGCTGAAGAAAAAACGTTCGGGAGTACTCTGCGTGAATATACAAGCAGCAAGGCAAAATCATTCTTCAAGTACGATAACATACAAATCCCGCTGTCCGAAGAAAAAAAAAAAAAAAAAAATCTGCAGCGTGACGATTGTGCGACCTTCAAAACGAAGGCTAGTTTTACCAGACCGAGCGAGTCCGTGACATACTAGCTACTGAGCATGCGTCCTTTTTGGTACGCCGGACCATACTACACACGGCCGGATTATCCGCTGGACTGCCAAGTCCAGCGGATAATTTGAAAACAAAACTTGAAACTTTAGTCCGCCGTACTTTGGCCAAAAAAAGTCAGCCGGCGCCCACACACGAGGGGATTATCCGCTGGACTTCGGTCCAGCGGATAATCCCGCGGGATAGTCCCTTCGTGTGTACGCGGCATTAGCAGAATCAAAGGCATGACAACATTTAACTTTTTAGCTGTCTGTAAGGGGAGGGCATTCTTACTACTGATCACCAACGTAAGTAGCATTTTTCCCACTGACCTCTGATGATTTGGTTTTAGCAGAAGTTACCTAAACCTGAATTTATTTAAGGGTTCCCCTGGGGTAAAAAGGTTGAGAATGGCTGCCTCTGCACTAATGTTTACAATTACTTAAAGCCCTACTCCAGCCTACTGTGTACCAACGATTGGTAGTACCCGCAAATTCCTTTGCTATACCCCTTACACATTTCAAAAAAGAATGTGAACAACAAGAACCTCTTAGATTCACAATCTTTATTATGTGTGGCCTACTAAATTCACCACTTGATTCCCTAGTCCTTCCCGGCATAGAAAAAAAATTGGAGATGAACCGGCAGACCCAATTGACTGATCAAAGAGATAGGACAATGAACTATATACACAAAACATCCATATGCACAAAATATTAGGAGTCTGATTTCTAGACATGGGAGCCATCAAAAAATTTGTTTCGTTTCATTCCATTCCATTTCGTATAAAAAAAAAAAATTGTAATTCGTGTACGAAATTTAATTCGGATTCGTACGAAATACGAATTTCGTACGAATCGTTACAAATCGTTACTATCGTTACGAATCGTTACGAATATCGACACTCTACGAATAATAACTAATAATCCGAAAACGTATTAACGTTACATAACACAAGTCTATAATGTCTATTGTTCACCAATCACTCAGAGGAAGTACGAAATCTGAAATTTCGTTTACGAATACGAAATTTCGTATTTCGTACTTCCTCTGAGTGATTGGTGAACAATAGACAATAGACTTATGTGTTATGTAACGTTAGTACGTTTTTGGATAATTCGTTATTATTCGTAGAGTGTCGATATTCGTTATACTGAATCTCGAATTCATTCGAATCATTCGTTATATCCGCTATAATTTCTTTCATATTAGTGGAAATTCATCATTTGGTAGTTTGGATTTGGATAATTTGGATCCGAAATTCGTAAACAAAATTTCGTATTTCGTACAGAATTCGTATTCGTAAAAATTCGTAATTCGGATTCGTACGAATGTACAAATTTCAAAAAATTCGTATGAATTTCCGATTCCGATTTCCGATTCGTACGAAACTAATCGCACATGTCTACTGATTTCAAGACCCTTACACAGTGGTACAGGACACCACAAACATTGTACCACATGTACCCAACAACATTATGCTAGAGATGCAGCAAGACCCCAAAAAAATGTGCAACAGCCTTGCTCTGCCCTACAGTCAAGAAGGCCTGGCTCCCAGTCTCTGTTCTAAGTCATCCCAAAGGTATTTTATCAGGTTAAGGTCAGGACTCTCTGCAGGCCAGTCAAGTTTCTCCACCCCAAACTCACTCATTAATGCCTTTATGGACCTTGTTTGTGCACTGGTGCATAGTCATGTTGGTACAGGAAGGGGCCATCCCCAAACTGTTCCCACAAATTTGGGAGCGTGAAATTGTCCAAAATGTCTTGGAATGCTGATGCCTTAAGAGTTCCCTTCACTGGAAGTTAGGGGCCAAGCCCAACCCCTGAAAAACAACCCCACACCATAATCCCCCCTCCACCAAATGATTTGGACCAGTGCACAAAGCAAGGTCCATAAAGACATGTATGAGCGAGTTTGAGGTGGAGAAACTTGACTTCCCTGAACAGAGTCCTAGCCTCAAACCAAGGAATTAGAGCAGAGACTGCGAGTCAGGCCTTCTCGTCCACATCAGTGCCTGACCTCACTAATGCGGTTCTGGAAGAATGGTCAAACATTCCTATAGACACACTCCTAAACCTTGTAGACAGCCTTTCCATAAGAGTTGAAAAGCTGCAAAGGATGGGCCAACTCAATATTGAACCCTACAGACTAAGACTGGGAGGCCATCAAAGTTCATGTGCATGTAAAGGCATGTGTCCCAATAGTTTGGGTAAAATAGTGTAAATCATATAATATTTTAAAGAAAAAAGGGTATTCTTTAAGGGGAGTAATAACTTTAACCACTTGCTGACCGCCCGCCGTCGTTTGACGACAGAATGGCACTTCTGCGCAAATCGCCGTAGCTGTACAGCGGGCGTTTTAAGGAGTATAGGGGGCACGCGCGTGCCCGCCGAGTGACGTAGGAGCCAATGCGCGTGGACCTTGATCGCCCCCTAGTGTTAACCCCTACCCTGCCATTTATTCAGTAATCAGTGGCTATTTTTAGCTCTGATCGCTGTAAAGATATCAATGGTCCCAAAATAGTGTCAAAAGAGTCCAATCTGTCCACCGCAATGTCATAGTCCTGATAAAAATTACAGATCACCGCCATTACTAGTAAAAAAAAAAATTATAATAAAAATCTATCCCCTATTTTGTAGACACTATAACTTTTGCGCAAACCAATCAATATACGCTTATTGCAACTTTGTTTACCAAAAATATGTAGAGGAATACATAGCGGCCTAAACTGAGGAAGAAATTTGTTTTTTTATATATATTTTTGGGGATATTTATTATAGCAAAACGTTAAAAAATTGCTTTTTTTTCAAAATTGTCTGGCTTTTTTTGTTTATAGCACAAAAAATGTAACCGCAGAGGTGATCAGACACCACCAAAAGAAAGCTCTATTTGTGGGAAAAAAGGACATCATTTGCCTTTAAGAGGATAAAAAAAATCATCGCTTTAAGGCCAGATGGCGGAAGTGATGTCGGACGTCGCTCCAGTCCTCCAAGGGCATAGAGCCGAATGGGGGCTATCTTGCCCTCACTCGGCTTCCTGCCCAGGTATCCAACACATCAAATCTGGGCTAACCGACACGTCCGGTAAGCCCAGAGACAAACGGCTATAAAAGTGATCATGTGGTGAATCTGCCGCCGGGCCACTTTTATTAGATGCAGAATTGCCCGCAGTACAAACAAATACCAGGGTTATGTCAGCTAGCTGCTGCTATAACAATGGTATTTAACGGCAAACTAATGATGCAAATGTACTGTGGGTGGTCTTGAAGTGGTTAAAACACGTTTCTCCTTTTTTTACATATTTATATGAACACAATGTGGTTGGCTTACTAAAAGCAAATACAGACTGTGCACTTTGCAAGTGAAGTTACATTCTGCAAGTACAGTTGCTCCAGAGCTTAGTAAATGAGGTAAAGCTTCACCTTACAAAGAATACCCAATCACACGCAAGGAAAACAAAAAAAAACAGCATTTTTACTTGCATATGATTGGATGATGGAGGTCACCAAAGCTTTACCTTGTTTACTAAGCTCTTGCAAAGTACACAGTCTCAATTATACAAGTAAATGCTCAAATAGTCAAATGTATTGTTAGAAAAAACTCATGGTTAAAAAGATTACTTGCCGTTCTGGCATATTATGCACTAGAGTCCACAGTAATACATTTAAAAGGATGTACTTTGTTGTGCTGTTTAGGAGAGAAGATGGGGGGGAGGAGAGGGGGGGGAGGATGAGAGGGGAATCCTAGATGGGTGGGGAGGTAGCAAGAAGCTGGGAGATAATGATAAAGTCCACAACACAGGGCTGCCTCCGGTGAGGAACTGAAACCAGGTTCCAAGTAACTAGAAGGAAAAAGCAAAGAGAGGGGCGCCTCTGGGTGCAGTAGTTTTAAACAGTGCAATTTATTATGAGCATGTGTTTTAACAACTCACATTTTGGCAGTTATTTCAGGCATGTAGTAAAAAAGTGTCCAGCAGGTATCAGCAGATCAGTCTCCTCTGTGCATGGGTGTCATCCTCCTCGATTAGGTGTCTCCATAGATTGCTATGATAGGAAAGCCGGCAGCGGTGGGGGAGTTTCCTCAGAGCGAGGCTTGATCCGCAGAGGGTTCAGGGCACATCCGGATGACGTCGCTGGCAAGCGACGCACGTTTCGCGAGCGTACAGGCTGTGTTAGTGTGACAGCCGCGCTCCTTCATCAAGCTTGACTATTATTGACTATTTGCGCATTTACTTGTATAATTGAGACTGTGTACTTTGCAAGTGCTGTTGCTCCGAGGAAACTCCCCCACCGCTGCCGGCTTTCCTATCATAGCGGTCTATGGAGACACCTAATCGAGGAGGATGACACCCATGCACAGAGGAGACTGATCTGATGATACCTGCTGGACACTTTTTTTTACTACATGCCTGAAATAACTGACAAAATGTGAGTTGTTAAAACACATGCTCATAATAAATTGCACTGTTTAAAACTACTGCACAGTCTATTTGCCTTTAGAAAATCAACTCCAATGTATATCACTTTATAAATGTCTGTTAATATTTAAAAAAAATCGGTTTCTACATGCAGATTGTCATTATATATGTAACACCCTCCTAGATATGTCCTATTTTTAGTTAGATTTAGTGCTGGCTCACTGTGTTCATTGGAGCTGTGTGTGTTTTTGATAGGTAAATTTAGCTTCTCACACTGTAATCGGTGTGGCTGTAAATTCTGTGTTAGGTAAATTTAGTTGCTCACTGTAGTCAGTGCAGCTGCCTTTTACTAGTTAGGTCTTCTCAGTGTTCTCAGCTTCTGCTAGTCTGTTTACTCTGTCTGCTTTCTAGAAAATCTGTGAGAACTTTCTGGATCATAGGCATGGAGCTATGCAGATGGCAGCATGAATAATAATACAGCCCTGGCCAATCCCAGGGAACTGGGCCCTAAAGGCATGTTGGGAGACTGTATATAGTCTGTGAGCACACTGAGCTCAAGGTCTTTTCCTGCAAAGGATTAGTCCAGCCTGAAGGGCTGCTACCCTCCAGGGCAATGCTGCCATGTGCTTGCCTGGATGCTGAAGCTACAGAGCTGACTGTCATCTGAAGATCTAGTCTGGTATCACTGAAGTTGGAAGGAGGCAATCAGCTGTCCCTGGATATTCTGTGAGTACAGACTGCTGTGAGAGATCTTAGAGACCTTTTGGGCTGCTGCCACCCCTCTCTTGTGCTAGAGGGTCAGTGGTGTGTTTGTTAAAGGGGAGAGCAGCTGGTGTCACAAAGAGCTTAGTTTATCGAATTCCTTATGAAGGGACCCTGCTTTTATTGCTCTAAAGATAGGAGCCTGCTTTTAACTGCTATATGCAAGGACATCTGCTTCAGCTTAAAGGGGTTGTAAACCTATGTGTTTTTTCACCTTAATGCATCCTATGCATTAAGGTAAAAAAACACCTGGCAGTGACTGGCCCCCCAACCCCCCGTCTTACTTACCTGAGCCCTGGAACTTGACCCACATGGACGCTCTCTGCCCGGGGTTCTCGGCTTTTGATTGGATAGATTGATAGCAGCGCAGCCATTGGCTCCTGCTGCTGTCAATCAAATCCAATGACGCCGAGTCCTGCATTGGGCGTCTATGGATGCCGAATGCTGAACTCGGGAGTGTGCCCGCAAGGTAACCCCCAGGAGAACGCTTCTCCCAGGGGGTTATCTGATGTAGGGAGGAGCCACAGAGGGACCCCAGAAGAGCAGGCAGCACAATGGAGGTAAGTATGATAGGTTTGTTATTTAAAAAAAAAAAAAAAAAACCCTTACAATCACTTTAATTTTAAGTTCACTGTCCTCAATCTGTACATAGGTTTTGTTTTTGAAGTATCCCACTCAATTCCCTCAATCACATCCAAGTTCTCCTGAAAATAAATAAATAAAAAAAGCAACCCTGGTTATTGAGGAAAAGTGTGGCTGATATTGTGTGCCTGGCTGCAGGGCAATCCACTGGGGAAGAACCTGGGCAAATTTCCAGTGGCTCAGATGAGAGTAAGCGCTACATATAAATAAATAAACAGGGCGGTGGTATTTCCTTATTACACATGCAGATTTAGCTTTTTGGTCAATTGTGTGTGTGTGTGTTATTTTGTCATCTAAGCAGTCAGGGAACTGATCAAAGGCCGTGTCTAGTGAAGGGTATTATTCTCACTTTGGCTGGATAAGAAAGAATATGACAAAGTCCAGGTGCTACACTTTAGTATGAAAGTCCATCTACCTGGAAGTGGGGAGATTTCAGGGGGCTCCAGCAGTGTAGAGGGGAAGCCAACTGTCACACTGAAAGTAAGATCAGACATTGTATATTGCCTGCTAAGCCCCAGTAGCCTTAGTAATTGTTTTCATACAGAAGGCTTACATTGGTCGTCTCAACACATTTTCTGCTATTCCTAATAAGCTTATGCAGCATTAAGTTGGTTACTATAACATATTTCTATGCATTTTCTTAGTTCATATCCCTCTTTTGTATTGTTGCGATTGGTAGGTATATAAATGCATTACATATTATGATGTAATGGTTTTGTAATGTTGTTTAATGAACTATTCCCAAATTCTAAACCAGAACAGTTTGTTCCAGATTTTGAACTGTGATAATGATGAATGTTTTCTTCTGTTTGTTCGAAATGCACACATCCATGACATTCCAACTATTTTCACGTTGCCCTTTTTATTGTTATCACCTGGCTTCCTATTCTATACTAAGTTAAGAAAAATTCACAGAAGACCTCAGTAAGACAAATGTTAATAAATGACTACTAACACATTAAAACAACACCTACTAAATAGTATGTGAAGGGGTAAATGTCCTCCCTGCTAGTAAACTGATGTTTATAACACTTTCTGTGCTAAAACACGTGAATTAAAATGTGTGCCGTTATACCCCAATCTTCAACCAATCCTCAGCTCTTTGGCTGGATTCACACTTATGCAGTATTTTGCAGATTTGCACTACAGAACGTGTTCCATAGGAAACCATGTTAAATGGACTGTAGTGCAAATCTGAAAAATGCAAAAAGCACTAAAACTGCATAAGTGTGAATCCAGCCTTAAAGAGAATCTGTCACTTTGCCATGTTCTCCTGTTGCTTTGTTGCTTCATCACAATGCTTGATAAATACCCCACATTTCAAGTTATGGGAGATCATATGAGTGCTGCATGGAAATCTCATCACTGGAATCTCCAAGAGATGTAAAAAGCCGGTGGATAGTTCATGATTCTAGTGCTCACTCAAAACGTAATTATCTGTTTGAGGTGGATCGCTTTTCTCCGTAATGATGGGAAATTAGAACCTATAATGAAAATTTAACAATAAAGAAACATCTTAAGTAACAGTTGAAATATAAAATATACAGTGCCTTGTAAAGCTATTGATCATGTTCCACTTACCCCATGTGGCATATCAATAGATTATGTTGCCGACTTTACATCTATTATTCCTCCAATCGAAAATAGATTGCAGAGTCCTAAGCAGTGATACTTCCCTCTATTCCCCATCGCTCTCCTCTGCTCCTGAGATGTGATCAGGTCATAAGATATAATTGAGGATCTGCACTGCCATGTGATGAGGGCAGGGAGTGGGGAATGGCTAGGAAGCAGAGGAGAGCTGTACTGAAACCGAGGAATGATTGTATAAACACAAATAGCCTGCAGAGGTGAAGACCAGGATGTCACCTTATCTATACCGCCCACATGCCAAATGTTTACCCCTTACAATGTCCCCTCCCCCTCTCCATGCAAGGATACCTTTCTACAGCCTACAATATATGCTCTTCCTACAACGAGGACAACTCAGAAAGAGGGAAGCGAGGTCTCCGAATACGAGCAATGGATTTCTTTGTTCCATACAGAGTCTGCTTCCTGCACAATGGCTGAGCCTTCCCCTCAATGCAGCTCCATCACTCATCTGCATGCAAATCCACTCATTACCACCAGGGTGGAGCACTGACACAATCAGGTCACCCACACATGTCCTGTGTTCAGTCGGTGAATTTATTTGGCCAAAAGAGGTGCCACTCCCTCCCCCACACAGGAGACATTGTGCCGAGGCAGACAATGATGGAGGTTACACTAAGGGGTGACGTCATTGCCATTCTGAGGGTGACTGGGCGCCATGGAAAGTCCCGGGTGCAGCCTCCTCGCCTCCCTCTGTACATCCCTGCGCCTTTCTGGTCACCCAGAAAAATGACACCGCTATACAGGCCTCTCCTGTCCCTCAGCCTGCTGTACTCAACGCTTCCAGATGCTTTCACCTCACGTCCCCAATACGCCTCACCACCGAGCCGTCTCTCTATGCGTCACCGAGCAGGACCGCTCTTCATATAGCCGCACAATGCCTGGCTGTGAGGGTGGAAGAGTGGTGACGGGCAGGCGGAGAGAGATGATGTCATCTCTGCTAGTCCGTCTGCTTGTCTCTCCTCCACCTCCAATGCCGCCCTCCGGGACTATGGGCTCCACATTCAGGGCTCCAGCCTCAATAGCCACCCCCTGGTGACGTCTATGGTGGTGGCAGCATCATGTTGTGGGGATGCTTTTCTTTAACAGGGAAAGGGAAACTGGTCAGAATTGATGGGAAGATGGAGGGAGCCAAATACAGGGCAATCTTAGAAGAAAACCTGTTAGAGTCTGCAAAATACTTGAAGCGGGGGCAGAGGTTCACCTTCCAGCAGGACAACAACCCTAAATATACAGCCAGAGCTACAATGGATTGGTTTAGATCAAAGCATATTCATGTTTTAGAATGGCCCAGTCAAAGTCCAAACCTAAATCCAATTGAGAATCTGTGGCAAGACTTGAAAATTGCTGTTCACAGATGCTCTCCATCCAATCTGACAGAGGTTGAGCTATTTTGCAAAGAAGAATGGGAAACATTTTCTCTCTCTAGATGTGCAAAGCTGGTAGAGACATACCATATATACTTGAGTATAAGCCGACCCAAATATAAGCCGAGGCACCTAATTTTACCACAAAAAAATAGGAAAACTTATTGACTCAGGTATAAGCCTAGGGTGAGAAATGCGCAGCTGCTGTAAGTGGAAAAGAGGGTCAACAATGCCCATTTTCAGCCTCACTGTGCCCATTTGCATGCCTCACTGTGCCCATTTGCAGCCATAGGTCCCCCGAACTTCAAACTCAGTAGTTAAGGGTTCCTAGATCCCCTCTGCAGCCAAAATATGGGGTCTCTGGACCCAAAGGGTCCCAAAATTGGTGCAGGTGGACACATTGCTGCAGGTGGACACAGTTGACCGACTTTGGGGCCCCGTATCTCGGGGTCACTTGGTGCTAGGAACCCCAAATTGGTGTGCAAACACAGTAGAACTAGCACTACAACATATCCAAAGCTTACAGTCAGTTTGGAAAATGTCAAGCACTTTTCTGCAGCAGAGAATGACATTTTGCGAACCGACTTTGGGGCCCCGTTTCTTTGGCCCCAAGAGCCCCAAGATTTAGCACCAAGTCAGTTCGGAAAATATCATTCTCTGCAGCAGAAAAGTGCTTGACTCGAGTATAAGCCGAGGGGGGCATTTTCAGCACAAAAAAATGTGCTGAAAAACTCGGCTTATACTCGAGTATATACGGTACCCAAAAAGACCTGCAGCTGTAATTGCAGCGAAAGGTGTCTATACAAAGTATTGACTCAGGGGCTGAATACAAATACATGCCACATGTTTCAAATATTTATTTGTAAAAAAAAATTTTAAAACCATTTATCATTTTCCTTCCACTTCACAATTATGTGCCACTTTGTGTTGGTCTATCACATAAAATCCCAATAAAATACATTTACAATTTGGTTGTAACATGACAAAATGTAGACGATTTCAAGGGGTATGAATACTTTTTCAAGGCACTGTATGTGTGTAAACAGCCTTACCTAAAAAAATGTTTGTTGTTATATTCAGCCAGTCATGTTAACCATGCACCCCCTGCTAGTGCAGAGTGGTTGGTACCCTCACGTTCCTCAACTTCATTAAAACAATACAACTTGGTTACCAGCCTAGCCCAGCCTATGACTGGACAATGAGGAAGCAGCAGCTCAGCTAGGGCAATCACTCTAATCTTTTCTACTGTCAGCGACAGTTCTGTATAATTCAGTACAGCAATGGTCCTCAAATGAGGTTCGATTGTGATTCTTTGCTTGCTTTTAATCATCCTATTGACACCCATGATGTGTCATTTCTACTGACACCAATGATACAGCACTATTCCTTCCACTGGCACCAATGATCGGGCATTATTCTTCTTACAACAAACCAAAGGCACCAAGCCATTTTTTGCTCCCACTGCTTACCAACCCTGGGGAACATTTTGCTCCCACTGACCACTGAGCCTGGGGCATTTGCTTACTCCCAATGACCAATTTTAACTCCCACTGGCTAAGGTTCTAGACTCCCAATGGACGACAGTGAACTGGCCCTTTATTTTGAAAGAGGACCCTTGCAATAGTGCCTAAGCTTACAGTGCTTCTCCTATGTTCCCAAATCTGAAATGTACTGTGCAAGGAATGGCAGTTGTATGATACATATAGATTAAAAAACTTTGAGAACACATTTTAAGAATTGTAATGATTAGATAACTGGATTGAAAAGGAGTTTGTTATGTAACCTCTTGAGCTCCAGAAGGTTTTACAACCTTCATAACCTGGCCATTTTTTGCTATTCAGCACTGTGCTACTTTAACTGGCAATTGCAGGATCATGCAACACTGTACGCGTGTATATTAATTGGGTTGTATGAAAATTATAGAGTCTACAAACTATGGTATATACTGTATATTTGAAAATTGATCACTGACGGCCTATCTTGTTTCCTAAAAATGCCAGGAAAGTATAAATATCCCCCAAATTACCCAATTTTGAAAAGCAGACAGTCCAAGATACTTAGTAAGAGGTATGGAGAGTTTTTTGTCACATTTTTCTGGAAAATGAGGAAAATTTTCTTTTCACATTTTTTAAGATACTTTGATAACCGATTGCCGCCCGCCGGCCATTATATGACGGCCAGGCAGCGCGGCTCTCATTCTGGGCGGGCGTCATATGACGTCCGTCCATTTTAACAGCGAATGCACGCGATCGTGTGCGTGCATCCCTGTACCTCCGGTGTTGGCGCGTCACAGAGACACCGCTCGCCACCGAGGGGGTTGAACAGCCAGTGGGCATGGCTATTTACCACATGATCACAGGTGGTACCACCCCACTTTGCACGCTGCTGCACGTGCACGTCGGTGGCAGGGTGTTCCCGGGAACACTGCTTGTCACCGACGCTAGTAAACAGCCATTGGCCAGTGGCTGTGTGTACCACGTGATCGGCTGTGATCCTTTCACAGCGGATCACTAAATGTCAACAAACTGCGATAACGAAATGTTAAAAATTAACTGTTCAAAAGACTCAGTATGCCTCATAGATAATACGTTGGGGTGTTTGCTTTCCAAAATGGAGTCATTTTGTGGGCAATTCTATTGTCCTGGTGCACCAGGCCTTCAAAAGTGTAATAGGTGGTTGAGAAATGAGATGTGTCATTAATGCTCGTAGAACGCCTGACTTGTTAGTGTCTCAAGAATTGAGATTCACCTGATGTACTGAAGGCCTGATCAGATGTGATCAATTTTCAGTGATTGGCACCATAGATTGTAGACTCTATGGGTGTCAGCGGACACAGTCTGCTGACATCCGCCACTCTGTAGAGAACAATGAGTAATCCGATCGGGTCCTGCTGAAAAACGGACATCGGTCCACTGGTGTGAAAGGGGCCTAAAACTTTCACAAAGACCAAATAATATACACTAATTTGGGTTATTTTTACCAAAGATTTGTAGCAGTATAAATTTTGGACAACATTTTTGAAGAAAAATTACTAATTAGCAAAATTTTACGACAGAAACAAAGACATTATTTTTTCACAAAATTTATGGTATTTTTTTATTTATAGCACGAAAAATAAAAAAAAACACTAGTGATTAAACACCACCAAAAGAAAGCTCTATTTGTGTGAAGAAAAAGAAAGCAAGTTTCATATGGGTACAGTGTTGCATGACTGAGTAATTGTCATTCAACCTGTGAGAGCGCTGAAAGCTAAAAATTGGTCTGGGCAGGAAGGGGGTGTAAGTGCACTGTATTGAGGTGGTTAAAAAAAAATGCATAAAAAAAATGTAAATGTTTTTTTCTTTTTTACACTTGTCATCAGAGCAGCTCAGGGTCAGTACAGTAATACTGTATTACTCTAGAGGAGTAGGTGATCAGGAATTTTTTATTTTTTTTGAAACTGTTATTGCTTACAGTATACAGTGAAGATCATAGTAAAGATAATTTTATCTGTCATGAATGGGTTAACCATTTATAACAGGTTGTTTACATTGTTGTCATGTGATTGCAATGACCAATCATAACGATCACACGATACACAATTTCTGATTACTGGTAACTGTAATCCGCTGTGTAATCACTCTTTATTAACTACTGTGCCACCAAGGTTGTTAACCCAAATGATAAAAATCTTTAAAAGTTGTAAACAATATACTGTATATCTTGATGTTAGGAGATAATTCATACAGGGTGCATGCTACATGCTCAGTGAATGTCTCCTATAACATTATTCTACACCAGAAACATTTATAATAAAAAGCAAGTGAGTGTTAGCATGATTGGAAGCCCTAGAGATCTCCAAACCATGTTTGTTTGCATTCAGACAGCTCATATATTATTATTATAACATTCAGTTTCTTTGTAAAAAAAATGAGTAAGTATTCAATAAAATTCTTTTCGTGACTAATGCATGACAAAAATAATCTATTTTTATCTGTAGAAAGATTGCATGTAACACCCATGTATTTTTGACAGACTGATTGTGGTATGGGCATTTTCCTGTACACCGGTAGAGAAAGAAGTCTTGTGGAACGTTGCCATGATTTGATGCCTGTCTTTTTTTTCTAAGAATGTATGAACTTCGGGAAAGTAAATGAAGAGAGAGCAGGAGCTGTCCCAGCTGTTGTTGCTTAGGGGAAAGGCTTTCACACTTCAGGAATGTTACATTTTAAACAGCTGGGATTCAAATCAGCCAACAAAAGAGTTGTCCTTTTCTGCCAATCTATTGCACGACAGCTTTAATTAAGCTATGCATGAAACTGGCCTTCAGTGCATGTGTGCATGATCCCTTCACCTAAAATGTAAACCAAATCTGATTGCTGGATCACAAACCCAAAAATCGGCTCCAAAAACATATACAAATCAAATTACTCATGTGAATGTTTTCTGGCTTAACTACAGGAAATAATGAAAATGATGAAAAATAATGTGGAGGACAGAAATTTAGAAGATACTGCAAAGACTGTCAGTTTTATAGGTTAGAATCCCAGGTGGCCTACCCCTGGTTTAATTGCTAAATCAGGTGAGTTAGTAAACTGACATTTAGACCACAGCCATGTTTTCCAATGTGTGATTATTATTATACAGGATTTATATAGCGCCAACAGTTTACACAGCGCTTTACAATAAAAAGGTGGACAGTACAATTACAATACAGTTCAATACAGAAGGAATAGGAGGGCCCTGCTCATAGAGCTTACAATGAAACTCCTGTTTGTTCATGTTAAATTTCAAAACTGGCATAATGTTAAAAGTGTCCCTAAGCAATCTAATCTATGTGTATAAAGTGTGTTTTATTTAATGTATCAATGCAATGGGGGTTATTTACGAAAGGCAAATCCACTTTGTACCACAAGTGCACTTGGAAGTTCCGTCACTCTAAATCTAAGGGGTAGATCTGAAATGAGGGGAAGCTCTGCCGATTGTATCATCCAATCATGTGCAAGCTAAAATGCAGTTTTTTTTATTTTCCTTGCATGTCCCCCTCAGATCTATAGTAACTTTACTTCCAAGTGCACTTTCAGTGCACTTTCAAATGCACTTGCAGTGCAAAGTGGATTTGCCTTTAGTAAATAACCCCCCATGTCCTTAATTAGGTCTAACTTATGGTTTTGAGTAAGCAGAATATACTTAATGTATTCTCTTTGTACTATTATTATTAATATCATTTTTAAATGATTATATAATTATAAAGAATAAAATGTATTAATAATAATAATAATAATAATAATAATAATAAAATAATTTCTTAATATCTCACAGCATCACCACATTGCAGCTAAACAACGCTGATCTAAGCTTACCTTGGGTGTGCACACAATATATGGGTGTAAAAAGGTGAGATAAGACCCTAATTCAAAGTGTCTTTTTTACCTTTTGTTCACACAGCTATCTAACTGGAATGATTCATAATTCCAGAATAACACTAGAAAATGCATATAGCATTGAAGAAGACTGTAATAGACAGTTGACGTGAGTTTAGTAAGTATCCAAGGATGAATTGCTATAAAAGCCATGCCTTTTCTCAGTTTAGAAGAAATGGATGCTGTGTACAGAAAGTAGGTGTAGTTTTTGGAGAAACTCACTGCATCTAGTTTGCTTTGCTCCTTCCTGTTTTTGTCCCATGGGCTGTATGCTGGTAATCTTATTTCATAACATTCTGGTTGATGTTCCACTTTATGGACAATGTTTATAGGATTATATTGTAGGGTCTGACTCACACTGGACTCAATACATCCTATTGCACACTGCATCACCAACAAAAAAGCTCTCAATTTCAACTGAGAATTTTGGGGGTCTTCCTTGCAACAAAGTTCTCATAAAGTCATCACACTACTCTTTTACTGCTCCACTTGATAAATACCTCTATGGTTTATCAAGCATTCTATAGACTTTCCTGTTTCATGACAGCTCACAAGAAGCCAGATGAATTTTGAAGGTGGGTATTAATAGTAGAACTCAATTTAATTTCTATATTTTTTCCCTCCTCTTATAAAAAAAACAAAAAACATAGCTAATCTCTACATACCCTCTCCATGCTCCGATGCTGTCCCAGAGTTCCTCCACAGCCCATCGCCGGTTTTTCTCTTCAGGCAGAATGACATTTGCAGTATTATCCCCATTTCCTATGAACTCTACCTGTCATTTACATGGTCCCTAAAGGCAGACTTGGCTCACATTACTCCACGATTGAGTTTCGCTCACACATCATCACATAAGTGCTGCTCAACCCTGGAAGAACACCTCTTCCCTGCTGCTGCCAGAGGAAGTCTTCAGGAAAAAGGTATGTATAGGGGTTCACTATATGAACCACTTATGTATTTATACATGTTGAACATATCGCCCCTTAATCTCCTCTTCTCAAGAGAAAATTCCTCTATTCTTTCCTCATAGCTGAGCTCCTCCATGCCTCTTATCAGTTTGGTTTCCCTTCTCAGCCCTTTCTCTTTTGTGAATTGGTGCCCAGAACTGAACAGCATATTTCAGAGGAGGTCTACCTAATGATTTGTACAGGGGCAAAATGATACCTCGCTCTCTGCAGTCCATACCTTTTAATACAAGAAAGGATTTTGCTCGCTTTGGAAACCACTGCATGCTATTATTAAGCCTATGACCTACCAGAACACCCAGATATTTCTCTAACATTGATTGGCCCCCAGTTGTACTCCCCCTAGTATGTATGATGCATGCATACATGTTCTTAGCCCCCAAGTGCATAACTTTATATTTATCAACATTAAACCTCATTTGCCACATAGTTGCCCAATTAAACAGTGCATTGAGGTCAGCTTATAAATTTGAGACATCCTGTAAGTACGTTATTCCACTGCATAGCTTGGTGTCATCTGCAAAGACTGAAATAGTACTTTTAATCCCAAACCCTATATCATGTATAAATATATTAAAAAGTAAGGGTCCCAACACTGAACCTTAGGGTACACCACTAATAGCCTTGGACCATTCAGTGTTTGAATCATTAATCACTACTCTCTAAATATGGTCTTTTAGCAAGTTTTCTATCAATTTACAAACTGATTTTTCCAAGCCTATAGACTTTACCTTACACATTTGGGGAACTGTGCCAAATGCTTTTGCAAAATCCAATCCACAGCCACTCCTTTTGTCTAAGGTTTTGCTTACCTCCTCATAAATAGAAATCAGATTTGTTTGACAACGTCTGTATTTCATGAATCCATGCTGGCTATTGCTTAAAATTATGTTTTTTTCTAGCAAAAACTAATCTTTGTGATCTTTTATTAAACTCTCCAGTATCTTCCCAATTATAGAAGTTAAAATAACAAGTTCTCACAGGTTATTTTTTTAAACCATAATGCACTGCATGGCCTTTGAACCATGACCAGCAAGCTTGGAAGGTCCAATAATATGGCTTTTGGACAAGCTTCACCCCTCACTATAAAATGTGGGAACAAAGACATAGCGACAGTGTATTTTTTTTATATAATCTTTATTTATACATATGCAAAATTCACAAAACAAACAGGTATAAAGGGGGACAAATCAGTCCAAGTAGGTACTGTTTCAATCATATCACAAAGCATAAGGTCCAATTGACCATTTCACATGAAAGGTGCATGAGCAAAAACCTTCATTTAACTAATATTAAACAGATGAACTATAACATCATTACGTTACCCAGGGCCAGGGCCCTTCTATGTGCCGTTGTATCCAAGGAAGATCAGATACCACACATTGGGCTCAGGTAAGTATAGGAAAAACAATCTTAAAAACAGAAGAGGAAGGGAATAATGAGAAGGAAGGGGAAAGGGGCGAGGATCACAAAGAAACAAATAATAAAAGAAAAATTGCCCTCTGTTATAACTTCAGATCATCTATGTAGCAGAGTATACTATGGATCAGATTCAGGTTATCTCCAATACGTAAAACTGTCATAAAGATCAAATATCTGCTGGTTGTGAATCTAGTAGAGCCCTACCAGTGTAAAGAATTCATGTAGCCCATATGGTATAGACCCTTTCAAGCCTAAGCCTATTTCTGACATTTGGTGTTTACAAGTTAAAATCTGTACTTTTTGCTAGAAAATTACTTATAACCCCCAAACATTATATATATATATATATATATATATATATATATATATATATATATATATTTATATATATATATATATATATATATATATTTTAGCAGAGAATCTAGAGAATAAAATGGCGATTGTTGCAATATTTTATGTCACACGGTATTTGTGCAGCAGTGTTTTAAACACAACTTTTTGGGAAAAGGGAGACTTTCATGAATTTAAATAAAACGCAACAGTAAAGTTAGCCCAATTTTTTTGTATAATGGGAAAGATGATGTTACGCTGAGTAAATAGATACCAAACATGTCACGCTTTATAATTGCATGCACTTGTGGAATGGCAACAAACGACTGTACCTAAAAATCTCCATAGGCGCATTAATTTTTTTTTTACGGTTACCAGGTTAGAGTTACAGAGGAGGTCTAGTGCTAGAATTATTGCTCTTTCTCTGACGATCGTGGCGATACCTCACATGTGTGATTTGAACACTGTTTACATATGACGGCGCAACTTCAATATGCGTTTACTTTGCTGTGCGAGCTCACGGGGACGGGGGCGTTTAAAAAAAATGTTTTTCTTATTTATTGTATTCATTTTTATATTATTAAATTGTGTTAAAAAAAACGGCTTCCTTCCAGTCTGTGGCTATACGCCGGAAGTGCCGGATCACGGATCGTGTCTCCCGGTGGGACGGGAGGCCCGGTCAGAGCGAATGTCCCCTCCCGCTCCTCCAGGATAACAATCAAGCGTCTTTTAGCCACATCAGTTGTTATCCCTGGAAAGCCGATCGCCCACTCTAAAAAATCTGCGGGCATCATCCCGGTATAACCCCTGAAAGCCGAGGCAGCATATCTGCGTACGCTCAGCGCAAAGGGGATAGAAATTATCGTATCTACCTTTACATTTCACCATCCATTCCTCTGCAGCCATAATGTCACTCACTAGGCAGATCCAGTCCGCACCATCAGGGATATAAGGTTTTTTTCCAGTAAATAGGGTTTAGACACTTAGCCACATTCAAAAGATGTGACAACACTGATTTGCGATAGTGGCTGAGAGAAATGTTGGGGACATGAAGCAGATGCTCCATGGGAGAGTCGGACAGGTCAATGACTAAGATGATTTTAATCTGGGCCCGAATGTCTTACCAGAAGGGCTGCAGCCTCAGGCACTCTCACCAGATATGGAGGAAAGTCCCCCGTTGTTCACATTCCCTCCAGCAGGCATCAGAAGAGGCAGGGAAAAAATGTGTAAGTTTGGATGGAACTCTGTACCATTGCGTTAATATTTTAAAACTGTTTTCTTGAATCTTCGTGTCTATGGAACTGGAATAGGTAAGGCGATATAAATGGTCAAGTTGTGTCTCAGTAAATGTGTGTTGCAGGTCTCTCTCCCACTCCCTCACATAAACTGGCTTTCCTCTGGGTTCCAATGTTTGTAGCATTACATACAGGACAGAGATGGAGTGAGGTATCGTAGCAGTGGACATGCAGAGTTTTTCAAAGGGAGTTGCAGAGGAAGGGGAGCGGATTGCCTGTGGTAGACTGCAAATAAAATGTTGATGTTGCTTATACTGCCAATCATCTAGGGGGAAGCAGCCATATTGGTCCCTGAGGATCTCCAGAGTTATCAACCCCTGATCTTGGACAAACCTACCACAACGCACCTCTCCATCTGTCGCCCATAAGTGAAAGAAAGACAAAGTGTTCCCAGGAGTAAACCAGGGGAAGCCTCCCAAGGGGGCAAGAGGGGAGATTGAAGGGGCTAGCCATCCTGAGTTATTTAAAATATCCCACAACTGTAGGGCATGAACACCTGTGGGAGAAATGAACCCAGATACCCCTCGGTGCTCTAGGGGTATCCAGGGTGCATGGGCCAAGTTGTGTTCAGCCAATAATTTTTTTAAGGAGACCCACAATTTGGTAGTTACATTAAGGTGCCAGTCCAATATCCGCTGCAGTGTGATCGCCCCGTAATATTTATGAATAAAAGGTACACTCAGGCCGCCCATTCGCTTAGGTCTCTGCAAGGTGCGGAAGGCCATGCCAGACATATTTTAGAAACAAATTGTTAAGGGTCGAGAAGAAAGACCTGGACAGAAAAAAGGGCACCATTTGTAAGAAAAAGAATATCCGAGGTAGCACATTCATCTTTAAAACAATGACCCGGGACAGCGGACACCCCTGTGTGGTTCCATTACAGGTCGGAAACGTATCAGAAAGGGTACTGTTAACCTTAACTCAAGCTTCCGGAGAGCTGTACAGCAACAGTGTATTGAAGCTGTTATAGGAAAGGATAGGGAAAACTCACAAATTGCATATGAAAAGATTAGGGTTGGTTAGAAATTTGTACTTTAATTCTGATGGCTAGCATGTTGAGTTATTAGTTCCATTGCTTCCTTTTTGTTACTATTTGTTTTTTTTTTTGGTTTTCATTTTATTTTAGTTTCAGAGTAGTAGTGTTTTGGATTTTTTAATTTGGGGAGTTTATTGTTTTTTATTTTATGTTGCTAGGCCTTTTTTAGGATTGGGGTGTTCAAATGGCAGCATTCATTTGTAACTAACCAAAAAAATATTGCAAGAGCAAGTGCAAGAGCAGTGTGCACCTAAACCACCCCAAATTATTTCTCTCACTTTTACCACACTTCCCTTATCCTGTAGAAAAATAAATAAAGGTTAAGAATAAACTGCATAGACCTACTATCCACTTCAATGCGGAAGTGAATTAGGTTGGGGTGTTGCCGCTGTATGTAAGCCAATTTAATTTTGAAAGAAAAAGATCAATTCCACAACCAAATATGTGCAGCCAAATGCGCTGTCATTGAGGATGTTCTGTACATCACATATACTTTAGACATGACCCCATACTGCAATTTAAACAATTTGTGTATTTAATGTAACCCTTGATGCTGTATGAAAAGACCCTCCTCTCTGTATAATTGTTCTTTGTTTTTGTTTTTTTTGCATTGTTACATATCACCCATAGCAGAATCTTGCTTCCAATAGCTTTCATTTAAAAATAACTTGCTTATTAGCCCTGCAGATTGTCAGAATAAAATAACAAGATTCAGCCTCATATTCCCTAGATTTCAGTCTGGTTCATTGCAAAGTTCCCCAAATTTACACTTCCAAGAAAAGTGTGCAAAACAGTTTGCAAACACATCCCAGGCAAACTCATTTATTCCTAGTCGATATGGTGGAAATATACTTAAACTGGTGCACCCAGAATGTGGTGCAGCTATATATGCCACTGAGCAAAATTATTAACGCAACACTTTTGTGTTTGCCCCTATTTATCATGAGCTGAACGCAAAGTTTTACAACTTTTTCTATGAACACAAAATGCATATTTCTCTCAAATATTGTTCAAATATTGTATTGTTGCAGAGCTCATGATAAATAGGGGCACCTGAATTACAGCGGCGGGCAGTGTTTTTGAAGCACCTAATTAGAGCCATAGGCTCTAATTGGCTCTAATAGGCTTCAAAATAGGTGAACTGAGAGCGCCATGCTTAGTGCTTGCAGTCCACCCAGGTTTGTTAGAAAAACAAATGAATATTCGCTTTCCTAACACTTAACCGACTCTCTGCCAATCAGGTGCTCGGGTATGTTACTCATCACCAGATTAGCTAAAACAACAGGCACTGTGATTGGATGCCCATCAGGAGGAGAGGATGGGAGGAGAGCACGGGAGAAGAGGCATGGAGGACACCGCTCACCGCTGTCACCCGCTGCCCCACCGAGACAGGGTAAGTTCCGGGCAGATGGCGAGCAGGCGGGGGGTCACAGAGGCGGCATTCAATGGCACAGTGGCAGCATTTGAGGGCACAGTGGCATCATTGGATGGCACAGTGGCGGCATTTGATGGCACAGTGGCAGCATTTGATGGCACAGTGGCAGCATTTTATGGGCACGGTGGGAGCGTTTGATGGGCACGGTGGCAGCGTTTGATGGCACAGTGGCAGCGTTTGATGGCACAGTGGCTGTGTTTGATGGGCACAGTGGCGGCATTTGATGGCACAGTGGCTGCAATTGATGGCACAGTGGCTGCAATTGATGGGCACAGTGGCTGCAATTGATTGTTTTTTTTCAGTTTGTTTGCGCCCCCCCCAAAAAAAATTTAAGCACCAGCCGCCACTGCTTCTTACCCTAAAAATGGTCAGAATTGAATACAAGATTGCTCTCCCTAGACGTCAATCATGTTCAAGTTAGCAAATGTCTAGCAATGTTCATCCTTGGTCACTATTCCATAAACATTATGCATATGAAACATATGCAACACTATGAAAAATATAACATGTAGTTATAGTATTCAGTATATGAATTCCTTTGTTCATTTTAACCACTTCAGCCCCGGACCAATTGGCAGCCAAAGGACCAGGCCCCTTTTTGCGATTCGGCACTGCGTCGATTTAACTGACAATTGCACGGTCGTGCGACGTGGCTCCAAAACAAAATTGGCGTCCTTTTTTTTTTTTCCCACAAATAGAGCTTTCTTTTGGTGGTATTTGATCGCCCCTGCGGTTTTTATTTTTTGCGCTATAAAAAAAAATAGAGCGACAATTTTGAAAACAATGCAATATTTTTTTGCTTTTTGCTATAATAAATATCCCCAAAAAATATATAAAAAAACATTTTTTTTCCTCAGTTTAGGCCGATACGTATTCTTCTACATATTTTTGGTAAAAAAAAATCGCAATTAGCGATTATTGATTGGTTTGCGCAAAAGTTATAGCGTTTACAAAATAGGGGATAGTTTTATAGCATTTTTTTTAATATTTATTTTTTTACTAGTAATGGCGGCGATCAGCGATTTTTATTGTGACTGCGACATTATGGCGGACACATCGGACATTTTTGACACATTTTTGGGACATTTGTCATTTATACAGAAATCAGTGCTATTTAAATAGCACTGATTCCTATGTAAATGACAGTTGTAGTGAAAGAGTTAACCACTAGGGGGCAGGGAGGAGTCAGTGTGACGTGTTGTGTTTTTTTTTACAGTAGGGGGCGTGGCTGTACGTCTGACGTCATTGATCGGCGTTCCCGATGACAGGGAACAGCCGATCACTGACAGTCAGTGTAGGAAGCGCGGGGGGAGGTTTGTTTACACAAACCTCTCCCCGTTCTTCAGCTCCGTAACCCGATCGCGGGACACCAGCGGCGATCGGGTCCGCTGGTCCCGCGGCCGGGGTCACGGAGCTCCCGACCGGGTCGCGAGCGTGACCCACAGGCAGGCACATGCACGATCACGTACAGGTACGTGATTTTGCCTGCCCGTGCCATTTTGCCGACGTATATCGTCGTTAGGCGGTCGGGAAGTGGTTAACACAGCGTTATTTTTAGAAGAGAGAACAGTAATAAGAGTGATTCCTCCTGTATTGAATTGTGTTGTAAGTAACTGTACTGTCTGCCCTCATGTTGTAAAGCTCTGCGCAAACTGTTGGCGCTATATAAATCCTGAATAATAAAAATAATAAAAACATTGACATTTGTTTAATACATCGTTTTCACACATCACCACACTGTTCACAACATGTTTATGACAGTGGTCAAATTGTGTCTATGTGTGTGTCCATAACATATATTATATATATATTTTATATATTGTATAAGTTTTATATATATATATATATATATATATATATATATATATATATATCCACCCATGGCAAACACGTTGATATCTGTTTGACATTACATTTGCACACTGTGCATGTGTTTTTCTAGGAGGATAAATGAAAAGAACACAATTGTGCTAACCCAGTTCTTGAAAGCTGGCTATCAATTTGTCTTCAGCTTCTCCAAGCTGTAGCTGATGATGGTCGGAGGTGGGGATGATAAAATGTTTACAAGAGATATGAGCTGAAAGCTTCCGAATCCGCTATCCTTCTTTTTGGGTGATAAATTTGTCATGCTGGGCTGGTTTTGTATATTTGTCTTGTGAAAGAGATTGATATTTTTAGGCTATCCCATCATCTTATCTGGCAGGCAAATAAATGTGGTTTCAGTCTCTGAGTCCCCTCTGGTATTATTTGAAATAATTATAGAAATATAGGCAGGAGAAATATGTTATAGACTTATAGATAGGTTAACATACATACTGTAGATATTTAAAATGACATTCATGGGGGCAGAACAAAGTATAAAATAATGCTTTAAGTACAGATGCAGTATTGATATCCTACCTAACATATGCAGTATATACAGTATAGAACAGGATGAATTATGATGAACATGATGAAAATAATAATACATGTTAAATGGATACACAAATTGTCCAATATATTTGTTTGAGCTAAATATCATTTTTTATCAAAATGTAATTCTTATTTTGGGTTGAGAGGAACATGGTTCAGTTCACTAGGAATCCAGGGAAGACAGCTCTTCCTCACTGCAGCACAGTGACATTCAGAGCTTGGTTTTTGACCTAAAATACTGTTGTCAGGGTTAAAAACTAAAACTGGTCATTGCCTCTGTATATTCATGAGTTACTGCTTTTTAGTCTCTATGTAATACAATGGAATGCTTACCTTACTCTACGCTCCAGTCACAATCAGAAATATTCCATGCTTCTGCTCCATCTCGGGAATGTGAGAGGACCCTTGATGTCATCACATACAATGAAGGACCAATGGTGGCCATTGGTCCTTTATTGTATGTAATGGAATTGGTAAAGGAGTAGCCAAACAACCAAGAGAAGAGAGGCTTTATAAGACAGGTCATCATTCTGGGATACATCAGGAATGAAGCCTGTGTGTGGGAGAGAGGAATAAGGTCTTCTACTTCTAAAAGAATGTTATTTCATAAATATATAGGGGATCACCCTAATGATATTTTTATAGCTGATCAGAGCTTTAAAGCATTCTATGAGGACATAGATATAGAGGCAGCCATGTATAATATTTCTTTCAGAAAATAGTTGCATTGTTGTCATGCTGATTTATTGGCTTTCATACTTTCTTTCAAAGCTGGAACAAGTAGACAGGTCAGGAGATCTGACTTTGTTCTGACTTCACTGGTTACATGTTTGTTCTAGGTCAGTGACTCACAGTAAAGCAACTACGGTAACATTTCAGAAGGAGGCCAGCAATGACAGACTTCATATATCTCTCATATTTTCATTAAATGAGTTCTACTTGCATTCCCATAAAGGATTTAGGCCTCTTTCACATTGCATACTTATGCTGCGTACACACGACCGGACTATCCGATCGTGTGTGGGCTAATCCGATCGTTTTTCGTTATAAAAATCCAACGGACCTAGAAATAGAACATGTTTTAAATCTGTCCAACGGACTCAATTCCTATCGGGAAAACCGTTCGTCTGTGTGCTGGTCCGACGGACCAAATACGACGCAAGGGAAGCTATTGGCTACTGGCTATTGAACATTTTTTGTCCCGTTTACGTCATCACGTTCAAAACGAACGGACTTTCGAATAGACATAGTTTGTTCATGTGTGGCCAAGTCCGTTCGTTTGGAAGTCCGTTGAAACTCCTCTGAAAAATCAGTCGGTAAGACCGTCGGACCTAGTCTGCCAGAAAGTCCGGTCGTGTGTACGCGGCATTAGGTGTACACCATGTCATGTTTGCCCACACAGGGATTCACAGGTGTTCTGTGCAACTCTATGAAGGCAATCCCATTGATGTCTATTGAGACGCAGCAGCTGCCCAGACAAAGTTGCTGTTCCCAATTACCAGATGTGCAGGTGCACAGCCCTTAATGCACACTGTCTGCATTTGGGGCCCTCGTCCGCCCAGCTGTCAAAACTGGGAGCAGTGGCTGTGTCTGTGCAGCCACTGCATCTCAATAGACATTGATGGGACTGCCTGCACGGGGATGTGGACAAACACAGCCCTTGCATGTGTGTGCTAGTGTGAACAAGTGCATAGTAACATTTCTCAAACTTGTTTCCAGGGATCATTAATGCTGGCCATGCACTTATAGTTTTTTTCTGTTATCTATCAGTTGGAAGAAGCTCCCATTGTGGCTATTGTAGTTTGGCAGCTGGCTTCAGGGGTGGTGCTGAGTGGAGTGGAGAGCTGGAGAGTGCCTGGAAGGGAGATCACTGGCTGGAAAGTAAGGAGAAAGGAGATGAATATTGGAAGACCAAAGGAGGATTCCCAGTAACAGTGGATGGTTCCATCAACCTCCTCGTGTCCGTGCTATTGGCGAATGATGGCTACAGCACAGACCTACATTGCCGGGATGTCGTCATATGACGTCCTCCCGTGCATGAGCTGCCTGTAAACAGAAGATTGGTAATCGTGCCACCAATCAGTGCCCATCAGTGCCGCCTCATCAGTGCCCACTAGTGCCACCTAACAGTGTCCAGCAGTGCTGCCTTATCAGTGCCCATCAGTGCAGCCTATCAGTGCCCATCAGTGCAGCCTCATTAGCGTACACCAATGAAGGAGAAAAATTACCTGTTTGCAAAATATAAAACAGATTTTTTTTTTTCAATATTTTCTGTATTTTTTTGTTTTTTTAACAATAAATAAAAAAACAAGCAGTGATTAAATACCCCCAGAAGAAAGCTCTATTTGTGGGGAAAAAATTATAAAAATGTAATTTGGGTACACTGTTGCATGACCGCGCAATTGTCATTCAAAGTGTGACAACGCTGAAAGCTGAAAATTGGTCTGGGCAGGAAGGAGGTTTAAGTGACCAGTACGCAAGGGGTTAACATCTGGAGGATATTAACTGGTCCATTGAAGGGACAAAAGCTGTCCATGACCCTGCATCTTATGTGAGGTCAAGGTGTCCAGGTGAAAGCACATTTGGTATCACACAGAAAATTGGATGAAGTAGGCACACACATTGGTGATTTTACACAGAAAAATCATAGAAGACACAAGACATATGCTTAAGAGACTATTAAGGACATCAATATTTGTTTATTATTGGTATTTACAGTATATATTATTATTATTATACAGGTTTTATATAGCGCCAACAGTTTGTGCAGCGCTTAACAAAATTAAGGCAGACATTACAGTTACATTACAATTTGGTACAAGAGGAATGAGAGGGCCCTGCTCATTAGAGTTTGCAAAAAACTAAAAAGTGAGGGTTAATTGATACAAAAGGTAATAGCTGTGGGGGATGAGCTAATGGAGGAAGTAAAACAGTGTTAGTTAGAAGCAGAATAGGCTTCTTTAAAGAGAAGGGTTTTCAGGGATCGTCTATAGATGGATAGATTAGGGGACAGTCGGACAGATTGGGGTAGGGAGTTCCAAAGGATGGGAGAAGCTCTGGAGAAATCCTGGAGGCGAGCATTGTGGTATTGAAACTTAGGAAGCGTGGCACCATTTTGGTTATATTTTGTTACTGACACATTCTGTGACTAAGCAGTGAAGGAGAAGCATCACGGCACCCTGTTTTTTCTTCCTATCAGCCTGTTTCTTCTCAGGACATGACCTGATTGCCTCATTCTGCTGGTTCTTCTGCAGCAAGAGGCTGATACCAGGCCAAATTCAGGTAATTACACTGCTTGCATATACAAAAATTAATTTACAGTGCCTTGAAAAAGTATTCACACCCCATGAAATTTTTCACATGTTGTCATGTTATAACCAAAAACTTAAAGGTATTTTTGGGGGATTGTATGTGGCACATAATTGTGAAGTGGAAGGAAAATGATAAATGGTTTTCACATTTTTTTTACAAATAAATATCTAACTGTGGTGTGCATTTGTATTCAGCTCCCTTTACTATGAAACCCCTAACTAAAATCTAGTGGAACCAATTGCCTTCAGAAGTCACCTAATTATTAAATATAGTCCACCTGTGTGTAATTTAATCTCAATATAAATACAGCTGTTCTATGAAGCCCTTGGATGGTTTGTTAGAGAACCTTAGTGAACAAACAGCATCAGGCCAAGGAACACACCTGTCACAAGTACTCACCCGGGCCGAAATGCTGAGAGCTGCTCCCCTTGCGACTAGGTGCACGATGCCTCTGGAGTGGGTACAGAGGTCACCGGGCACAAAGATGCACGGGTTGCCAGCAGGTGTGTTGCAGGTGGTGTGCAGTAGCGACGTTGACCAGGAGAGGCTGATGCTGCACTGGAAGTAGACACCTGGCAGGACCGTGATGAGGCAGAGGTTATGTAGGTACCAGAACGTGTACTGGAGGAGGACCCTTAGGTGCATGTGAGAACTAGAAGTCCAGAACACCGAGCAGAGGGTCAAACACAAGTAACTTCAGAGAATGTCCAGTAGGCAAGCCAAGGGTCAAGCACAGGTAATCAGGCAGCAGAGGTATCCAGGAAGCAGGCCAGGGGTCAAACACAGGTAAGTAACTCAGAGAATGTCCAGTAAGCAGGCCGAGGGTCAAGCACAGGTAAACAGGCAGCAGAGGTATCCAGGAAGCAGGCCAGGGGTCAAACACAGGTCAGTAACTCAGAGAATGTCCAGTAAGCAGGCCGAGGGTCAAGCACAGGTAATCAGGCAGCCGAGGTATCCAGGAAGCAGGCCAGGGGTCAAACACAGGTAAGTAACTCAGAGAATGTCCAGTAAGCAGGCCGAGGTCCAAGCACAGGTAATCAGGCAGCGGAGGTATCCAGGAAGCAGGCCAGGGGTCAAACACAGGTAAGTAACTCAGAGAATGTCCAGTAAGCAGGCCGAGGGTCAAGCACAGGTAATCAGGCAGCGGAGGTATCCAGGAAGCAGGCCAGGGGTCAAACACAGGTAAGTAACTCAGAGAATGTCCAGTAAGCAGGCCGAGGGTCAAGCACAGGTAATCAGGCAGCAGAGATATCCAGGAAGCAGGCCAGGGGTCAAACACAGGTAGCAGCAGCGGTGGTCAAGCAGGTTCCGGGTCAGGCACAGGTAATCAAGCAGGTACAGGATACAAGGTACTGGATACAAGGTACAGGATACAAGGTACAGGATACAGGATACTGGATACAAGGACTGGAGCCAGGACTCAGGAAGAGACAACAAACCAGCAATTGTGAGGAGACAGAGGAAGCCTTTTATAGGCCAGGTAAATGGTCAGGTGGGATACCCGGACGAGTGCGCATGCGCACTCGTCGTCTGTCAGTGCCGCGCACAGCGGTGAGCCGCACTGGCTGGGCTGCATCAGATACCCGAGCGCCATGGACCAGCGCATGCGCACCCGCTACCCGGCGTACCTGTACTGTTCGCTGAGCCGCTCTACCGCGCGTGCACATACCCGGAACCCGGCGACGAAGTACGGTATTTCCCTGACAACACCAGACAGGCCAATTGTGGAGAAGTTTTTTTTTTTTTTTAAATATATTTTATTGAGTTTAAAAGAGCATAACAGAGAAAAACAAAAGAAGAAAACAAACAGTTAAACATACATTGGTCTTACATGTCATCAATGTGGTCCCTACGGGGACCGCGTTACAGTTGTGTCATAGCTAGCAGGCACATAGCATAGATTGTAATTGCTCATATAGCAGCACAGTTCCTTGGGTCACAGGATATTTTAGTTAGCAGTTGTATATGCTGGCAGAACATCAGATACAGTCATTAAGTACAACAGGCACCTGTTTGAGAGCTATATTGTGCATGCTCTACTGAGAGGCCTCTGAAGCAGAGGAGGAATCCGCCAACCATTTAGACCAGACCTTGTCGTACTTGTTGGGACAGCCTCTATTGGCGTATGTGTCCTTATACAGAGGTAAGCTGTTATTGATTAGTTGTTTCCACAGGGAGAGAGGAGGGGGGGTTGGTTTGCGCCAGCTAAGAGCTATGGCTTTGCGGGCATAGAACAGCAGGAGTCCCACAAGTGTGCGTCCCGCTACCGTTGGGATTAGTTGCTCAATCAGGCCTAGTATGCAAATTGCCATTGACTGTTGGAGAGGTACGGAGGTAATTTGCATGATAAAGTCTAAAATCTCCTTCCAGTAATTGGTAATGGCCGGGCAGGTCCAGAAGATATGGGTGAAGTCTCCTGGAATCCCACCACACCTCCAGCACCCAGAAGGGGAGTCAGGGTTCATTTTGTGTAGTCTATGGGGGGTGAAGTATGCCCGGTGAACTATCTTGAATTGGATCAGGCGGTCTCTCAGAGAGACTAGGGATTTAAAAGGGAAGTCCCATATGTCGTCCCAGTCGTCGTTGTCAAGATCGGGGATGTCATGGGACCATTTAGCTCTCAGTTTTTCCAATGCCGGGAGAGAGGTAATGATCAAATGTGAGTACAATTGAGAGGTGGGTTTTTTTGCACAATCTGACCTAAGGAGGTTCTCTAGTGAAGATTGGATCAATTGAGGGGGGGAGTTGGAGAATTGGCCACTGAAAGCATGGGAGAGTTGATGGTAACGAAAAAAATAGGAAAGTGGTACATTGAAGTCGGAGTTAAGTTTGGAAAGCGGAGCCAAGGATTGGTTGGAGACAATCTGTGACACCGTTTTAATGTTAAATTTGGTCCAGGCATGGGGCTCGGGTAGTTTGTAAATGTGTTCTAGGGTTGGATTTCGCCAAAGGGGGGCATTGGGTGAGATTGCCCGTTTAGGGTATTTTTCTATTTGTAGACCTGCCCTCCATGCCCGCAATGTGGTGCGCATGGAGGGTGTCAGTGGGTAGGGGGCCCGAGGGCCTCGAAAGAGTAACAATTTGAGCGCTTCAAGGGAACCTAGCACCGCCGTCTCGATCTGGGTAGCTGGGTTGGAGATGTCCGGATTGAGCCACCAGGCAGCCGTAACTAGCTGGGTAGCTAAATAGTACTTATAAAGATCTGGACATGCCAAGCCGCCTTGAGAGGTCGGACGTATCAGTGTGGTCCAGCTGTATCTGGGAGACTGGGATCCCCACAGGAAAGAGGCGAGGAGGCGGTGCAGTTGTGTGAAGAAAGATTTAGGTATCCACTGTGGAGAGTGGCGAAAAAGGTAGGTGAACTTGGGTAAAATTTTCATTTTGAACAGGTTTATACGTCCCATCAATGAAAGTGGCAATGATTCCCATGCCTTTAGTCGTTTTCGTGTCTCCTGAACCACCGGGGACAGGTTTAGGGGTATGTAGTCAGAGGCCTGTCTAGAGACCACCACCCCCAGGTATTTAAAGGTCTCGACCCATTGGAGGGGAATATTAGGAGGGGCTGTGGCTCGGGCCGCTGGGTCTATGGGGAACAGAAGAGATTTTGTCCAATTAACCCTGAGGCCTGTGACTGTGGAAAAGGAGTTGAGAATCTGTAGGGCACCCTCTAGTGATGGACCCGCATCATTGAGGAAAAGCAGGAGGTCATCTGCGTAGAGGGCGACCCTCTCCTCCAGCCAGCCAATCCGCAGCCCCTTAACGCAGGGGGAGGTGCGGAGGGCCTCTGCAAGTGGTTCCATCGCAATGGCAAATAGGGCCGGGGAGAGAGGGCAGCCCTGCCGCGTACCTCTGGACAGACGGAAGGACTGTGACAGGCCCCCCCCCAGCTTGATGGCGGAGGTGGGGTCTCGGTACAGGACCTTGATCCACTCAATGAAGACCAGGGGGAATCACATTCGCCGGAGGATCTCCCAAAGAAAAGGCCATTCGACCGTGTCGAAGGCCTTTTCAATATCGAGAGAGGCCACCACCCTAGACCCCTCATTCAGATGTTGTGCGTGTATGTTCGTGAATAAGCGTCGTAAATTTACGTCTGTTGCCCTGTTGGCCATGAAGCCAGTTTGGTCAGTCTCAATGACAGAGGGGAGTAGGGGCTGTAGTCTCATAGTCAATAATTTAGTGAGGATCTTGAAGTCCGTATTAAGTAGGGCGATGGGCCTGTAGGAGGCACAGGATGTGGGGTCTTTAGGTGCTTTGTGGATGAGAATAATGTGGGCATGACTCATGGAAGCCGGAAGGGCACCATCAGCCAAGCAATGGGTAAAGAGTTGGGCTAATTTTGGGGCCAGTAGGTCCCCATGAGTCTTGTAGAACTCGATGGGGAGTCCATCTGGGCCTGGAGATTTCCCGGTAGGGAAGGACCTCATCGCTTTTAGTACCTCCTCCGGGGTAATCGGCCCCACCAGGGATTCTCTCTCTTTATCAGAGAGCCAACCAAACGCCAAGGAGTCTAACCAGGGTGCAAAGTCTTGTGGCTGGAAATCCGATGGTAGTACTGAGGTATAAAGGGAGGCATAGTATTTGCGAAATGCCTCCAGTATATCTGGCAGAGAAGAGACCGATTCCCCCGAGGGGGACACCACACTGGGGATTACCGTCAAGGGATTGTCATGTTGTGACAGCATCGCCAGGAGGCGACCGTTCCGGTCTCCCTGCTCAAAGAACCGTTGCCTATTCCGGTAAAGGTCTAGTCTGGTTACCTCAGTGAGGTGGAGGTGTAGCTCGCGCTTTGCTGCCTTGAGGGAGTCATAGTGTGCATCCGAGGGGTCGGCGGCATATGTATCGGACTGGGATTGCGCAGCGGCCTGTAGGATAGTAGTGGTAGCAGCTTGTTCCCTCCGGACCCCAGCAATAGAGGAAATATATTGCCCTCTGGTGAAAGCCTTGAAGGCATCCCAGGTCACAGTTGTGGAGGAGGACCCTGTGTTAATATCCCAAAATTCTGTCAAACGTGGCGGAATGGCATCAGCTATGTCCGCATGGGAGATCCAATGGGACCCCAGGCGCCAAAGGGACGAGGAACGTGAGGATGGAGAACGAATGCTTAGGAGTAGGGGGCAGTGGTCCGACAGTCCGCTGGGCAAGTAGGAGGCGTCGAGTATATCTGTCAGCATGGTCGGGTTGGCAAAGGCAAGGTCTATGCGAGAGGAAGTTTTATGCGTATTGGAGAAACAGGAGTATGCCCTAGTCGTGGGGTGTCTCAATCTCCACACCTCAGACACTCCCAATGCCTCAGCCCATGAGAGTAAATCTGTGGAAAATTGTTTAGGAGGGACGGGTCTGTCAAGGTCTGGGGCTAGAATGGCATTGAAGTCACCCATGAGTAACAGTTTGGCCGGGCAGTATGGAGTAATTTTCTCCAGGATGGTGTATAGGGTGGCGGAGGAGAAGGGCGGAGGGATGTAAACACCCACCACAATATAGCGGATACCCCAGACAGTAAACACTATTAGCACGTATTTTCCCTGGGGGTCAGTATGAACCTGTTCTATGACACATGGGAAGGATTTACTGATTAAGATAGTGACCCCTCTGGCATACGTGGAATAAGAGGCATGGAAGGCTCTCTGGATCCATGGTTTTCTCAATGCTAGTAGTTTGTTGCCCACAAGATGCGTTTCCTGCAAAATTGTTATATGTGGGGAATGTAATTTAAGGTACTTAAAGAGCACTGCTCTCTTAAACTTGGAATTAAGTCCCCGGACATTCCAGGATAGTATACTGTAGGTGGGGGTGTCACGTCCCGCCATTGTGTGGAGGTTTGGTGGGGGAAGAGAGGAGGACTGAATCGGGTGCGTTTGTACATCTCAGGAGCAACAAAAACCCTGTGGACCTGCGCCAGGTATAATCATGACCAATGGAAGACCAAAAAAGACAATAAACATAAACATATACAAAACTTATAAACAATACCTGTAATGACACCGAGGTGTCAGCCCTGCCCTCATCTGATGGCATCCCGAAAAACTGGGGAGCGATCAGATCGGGCCTATACCCAGAACTTACCAACAGTAAACCCTTTTAACTTTGGCTAGTATGGTCACGTCCTGGACCAAACAAAGGGGGAAGGGGGGTTGCCGTAACTGGCAGAAGACCTCACCGGGACCTAGGTGGAGGGGGGGGGGGGTGATTCAGTGGGAAGGGTTCCCGTGTAGGGGTCAAAGACAAAAGTCTGCATACAGGTTGCTGGAGCTCCTCAGACAGGAGGAGCTGGTCACAGTTCCATTGGCAGAGGATGCAGGATAAGGGGTTAGGGTGATGGTGAGGTGCAGCAGTGCAGAAGGTCATAAGGGCAGAGAACAAGTAATGCTGAATGTGAACAAGGGACCGAGAGGCGGATCGTCAGGAGAGTGAAGTATTTGGCTGGTCCCAGCCGGCTGCACGGCACTCAGAGTTCCAGATGGTGTCACGACACTAGCGGGTATCCAGCCATGCTGCAGCGGCCTCAGGGGTGTCGAAGAAACGGGTGTTGTCCCCATCGGTGACCCTCAGCCTGCTGGGGTATAGAAGGCCAAAACGAATTCCCTTTTCCCGAAGTCGGCGTCTGACATCTGTGAATGATTTCCGGCGCTGCTGCACCTCTTGGGAGAAGTCTGGAAAAAACAACAACTTGGCATTTTCATATTTGATTTCCGGCATGGATCGGGCCGCTGCCAGGATGCGGTCACGATCACGGTAGTTCAACAGGCGTAGCAGGAAGGGACGTGCAGGAGCCCCCGGTCTAGGGGGAAGTGGTGGGACCCTGTGGGCTCTTTCCACCACAAATGTGGGTGGTGTATCGCCCAGATTAAACAGGGTGGATAACAGTTGTTCAGTGAATTCGGCGGGTCTGGGGCCCTCCGCTCTTTCGGGTAGACCAAGGATGCGAATATTGTTGCGTCTGAGGCGGTTTTCGGTGTCTATGGCTCGTTCCTGGAGCGCCTTCACTTGTATTTGTAGGGCCTTCACCTCCCTGGAATCAGACCGAACCACATCTTCTACCGTGGAGACCCTATCCTCCACTTCCGCTATACGGGATCTAAATTTATCCATATCCTGACGGATGAGGCTGACATCCACAGTTAGGGAATCAATCTTGGTAGTCAGGGTTTCTTTACATGCTGTAATGGCCGCCAGGATCTCTGCTCCCGTGGGGGACTCCGCTGCCCCCGTTTCCACGGCCGTTGATGTGTTAGCTGCCATTTCAGCCGCTGGTCGTTGCACAGACAATGTGGCCACTGGTGGGGAGGGACGAGGAGGCTTTTTTTTTCCCCCCTTGGAATGTGAATAGCGGGTTTTGGGGGGGCCCATCCGCAGTATGGCTTGTGGTGAGATAGAGCCTCACTTTTGGTGAGGGACAGCAGACAGGCACCAGGTCTAGGGGTGCAGGATTGTGGGGGTGATATCTCCACAATGAAGGGTCAGGATTTGCCTTGGAGTGTAATAACTGTGGAGATGGAGGGGGCACTGGGAGGGCAGCACAGTCACACTGGGGCACAGTACCTTTGTGTATGGGGTGTTCCAGGCGCTGGAGGCCTCAGGATCTTTGCAGCAGGATAGCAGCCTGGAAGGGTCCGCTGGCAGTCACCCACAAGCCTGCCACCCCCAGGGTCGCCTCCGCCGATGCCAAAAAGCCGGCCGTCACCCGCTCGGACGAACGGGGGCACTTGAGACCGGGGATGCTGGAGGCTCTATAGGCCTCAAGATGGCGGCGGGATGCGGCGTCTCGGACCGGCCACGATCAGGCCCTCTGTGGTCCTCTTGCTCCCCACACAGCGCCGGCACCTCCCGGGGGCATCCGCTGCCTGAGCGGATGGGACGATCACTCCTCGCCGCGCCGATCGCGGCACCTGAGACCGGGGATTCGTTAGGCCTCGTAGGCCTCAAGATGGCGGCGAGGCTTGGAAGTGGGGAGTAGGCCGCGGCCCCAAAAAGAGCCCGATCCGCCGGCCAATCCCCACAATATCTACCAGGGCTGGTGCAGGAAAGGGTCTGGGGCAGCCGGAGGGAGTCTGGAGGTTTTCTTGCCAATGTGGTGTGCAGGATGGTGATGGATGATTGCAGGATCGGCGGAGCTCCACAGCAACACGTCCTGCTTCAGCTACATCCGGACACGCCCCTTCAATTGTGGAGAAGTTTAAAGCAGGGTTAGGTTATAAAAAATATCACAAGCTTTGAACATCTCATGGAGCACTGTTCAATCCATAATCCGAAAATGGAAAGAGTAGGGCGCAACTGCAAACCTACCAAGACATGGCTGTCCACCTAAACTGACAGGCTGGGCAAGGAGAGCAATAATCAGAGAAGCAGCCAAGAGGCCTATGGTAACTCTAGAGGAGCTGTAGAGATCCACAACTCAGGTGGAAGAATCTGTCCACATGACAACTATTAGTTGTGCACTCCACAAATCTGGCCTTTATGGAAGAGTGGCAAGAAGAAAGCCATCGTTGAAAGAAAGCTATAAGAAGTCCTGTTTGCGAGAAGCCACGTGGGAGACACAGCAAACATGTGGACGAAGATGCTCTGGTCAGATGAGATCAAAATTGAACTTTTTGGCCTAAAAGCAAAACGCTATGTGTGGCAGAAAACTAATACTGCACATCACCCTGAACACACCATCCCCACCGTGAAACATGGCGGTGGCAGCATCATGTTGTGGAGATGCTTTTCTTCAGCAGAGACAGGTAAGCTGGTTTAGAGTTCATGGGAAGATGGATGGAGCCAAATACAGGGCAATCTTAGAAGAAAACCTGTTAGAGTCTGCAAAAGACTTGAGACTGGGGTGGAGAGTCACCTTCCAGCAGGACAACGACCATAAACATACAGCCAGAGCTATAATGGAATGGTTTAGATCAAAGCATATTCATGTGTTAGAATGGCCCAGTCAAAGTTCAGACCTAAATCCAATTGAGAATCTGTGGCAGGACTTGAAAATTGCTGTTCATAGTTACATAGTAGGTGAGGTTGAAAAAAGTCCATCATGTCCAACCTATGTGTGTGATTATATGTCAGTATTACATTGTATATCCCTGTATGTTGCGGTCATTCAGGTGCTTATCTAATAGTTTCTTGAAACTATCAATGCCCCCCACTGAGACCACCGCCTGTGGAAGGGGATTCCACATCCTTGCCACTCTTACAGTAAAGAACCCTCTACGTAGTTTAAGGTTAAACCTCTTTTCTTCTAATTTTAATGAGTGGCCACGAGTCTTGTTAAACTCCCTTTTGCGAAAAAGTTTTATCCATATTGTCAAGTGTCTCTTCTCCAGAGAGAATAAGTTCAAGGCTCGCAACCTTTCTTCATAACTAATATCCTCCAGACCCTTTATTCGCTTTGTTGTCCTTTGTACTCGCTCCATTTCCATCCATTCTTCCATCCAATCTGAGAGAGTTTGAACTGTTTTGCAAAGAAGAATGGGCAAAAATGTCACTCTCTAGAGTGCAAAGCTGGTAGAGACATACCCAAAAAACTTGCAGCTGTAATTGCAGTGAAAGGTGGTTCTACAAAGTATTGGCCCAGGGGGGCTGAATACAAATACACACCACACTTTTCAGATATTTATTTGTAAATAATTTTAAAAACCATTTATCATTTTCCTTCCACTTCACAATTATGTGCCTCTTTGTGTTGGTCTATCACATAAAATCTCAATAAAATACATTTATGTATTTGGTTGTAACATGACAAAATGTGGAACATTTCAAGGGTTATGTATACTTTTTCAAGGCACTGTAATGAAGTATTAATGAATACAGGACTGCATTAATTTGTGAATTTAATACCTGCCTAAAGTTCAGCTTCACTTTATTCATAGGCCACAGTGCCCTAAAGAAAATGTTAGTATGACATCCCAACTACAGTTCATCTCCCCATTATTACTTTTCAATCAGTTTTTATTGAATTTCATAACATACAGTAAAGATGCAAATTACACATTGTATGCCGTTAAAATAAATTAACTCAGAATAGCACTTAAATAATGTCAACTCAATTATCAATGAAGTGTTACAGAACAAGAATTACTGTTATTAAAATGCTACAAAACGCAATACATTCAATATAGAAATATAAGATCAATATAGTAACATAAGATCAAATAGAAGTATATGTCCTCTAGACACCCCCATGGGGACTACACTGTGTCTAAGAGGAGAACGTTGCCACAATAATAGAACTTATCCAGGAACCTGTGTCCATACTCTAGAACCCAGAGGCAAAAGTGTATATCAATCTGTTAGATATGAGTGTTACAAAAAGTTAGTAATAGTCGACCATTGTTCCCATGATGCCCACTTGGTTTTTTCCTTGGGTAATTTACCCTCACTGGATGCCATCATTAATTCATAACTATAATGTAGGTTTACGGTATCTAAGAGGTGAGTGATAGAGGGAGTTGTATCTGACTTCCATAATCTGGTTATAGTTAACCTAGCTGCCAATAGGATATGTGTCGTCACATGACGAAATGAAAAGGGTATGTCTTCAATGGATAAATTCAGGATAGCTAGACCCGGAGACATTGGTATATCTATCTGGGATATATCTTTTAAGAGAAGAAAAACGGTTTTCCAGTATTCCTGTATGAGGGTACATTCCCAAAATATGTGGAATATGCTTCCTATGTTGGAATTACATCTCCAGCACTTATTAGATAATGTGGGATAGAATGTTGCCAAGCGAGAAGGCGTCAAATACCATCTAAGGGACAATTTTTGTGTGAGTTCCCACAACGCAGAGCTTTTCGTGGATTTGTATACACTTCGTGAAGCTTGTTCCCATTGTGATTCTGTATAAGTCGTTGCTAGATCATTTTCCCAGTGTGTATGTGGTGTGGATTTAGTAAATACACGCTTTTGGTTCAGGGTGTTGTATACAAGTGAAATACCCTTCTGTTTAGGAAATTCAAAGTGCAGGTATTTCCATATTACTGAAGAAACTGTATATAAGAGAGGTTTGATTTTGTTAAGGCATTTCAGAAGTTTGGAATATGCAATAAAGTCTGATTCAGGCAAGTGAAATTCATTTTGGAGGGTTGAAAAGGATTTTGGGTTTGAGTCATGAAATAGTTGATTTATGAATGAGATTTTTCGGTTAGACCAATGGGATGTAGATAATTCAGGTGAGATGTGGTTTAAGACTTCTATAGGTATCGGTATCTGTGTAGTAGTGGGTTCTTGATGGATAGTTTGGGTTAGAATTTTCCATGCTCTGACCATGGCTATCATGGTAGGGGGAATCGCTTTTGGTATTTTAGCGTCTAATGGAGTGCTCAACAACCAATTTTTTAAACTAGGACGAAATAGTAAGGAAAGTTCTATATTGCACCAGTTTTTATTCGGATCTTGCTGAAACCACTCAGTTGCTTGAGCTATGATCGCTGCAGTGTGATAATCTGTAAAATCTATTGAACCTGATCCTCCCGCTAATTTGTGTATCCTAAGTATAGAATGAGCGCATCTAGGTTTTGTACCGTGCCAAATACATCGGTTGAGTATCGTTTGAAGTGACTTAAAGTAATATTTAGGAATAGGAATAGGAATGGTCCTAAACAGGTATAAAATTTGAGGTAAATGCATCATCTTGAACGCCGCTAATCTGCCAGACCATGACAGTTCCATCTCCCCATTATTAGAAGCAGAATGGTGCAGTAATAACAAAATGCCATATTAGACGATCAGGACCAAGTTAATATACCATGGGTAATGCCATTTTACTAGCCTAAAAGCTGAACTGTGGCCAAATAGAAAATGCCAAATAATGTATAAAATGCATATAACTGGGCTGTTGTTTCTCTGAAGGCTACTTCTTTACTTTTTACTGGCTTCAGTTGATGTTAAAGAATAAGCCCTTGCCAAGCTGTGTGTCTGCAGAGCGGTAATACAAATTCTGGTTGATAAGATGGATTTGGGAAAAATTCCTCCTTGCACTTAAAGTTTATCTAAAACCCTTAACTTTTTATCTAAGATGTTGGAAAAATAGATTGTCACTTTTAATATTATATTGCTTCTTTCTCGCACAAAAATATAAAGAGAGTTAAGCAATATTGTTATGGATTTATGGACATCGATGTGTTGAAAATGCATAAGAATGTTGATCACAGACACACTTGTGCAGCTATCACAGTTTGTACACACAGGTGGATAACATTCTTAATCACCATATTGGATAATTGTTATGCCTAAGTTTTTTTATACCATTCCTGTATTATTTGTAGAATTATTTGTAGCGCAGCTCTTTTTTTTCACATATTATTTCTTATTTTACCAAGATATATGCATTTTTAGTAGAGTTGCCTATGAATCACTATTTTTCAATCACATTTTAAACTACCAAAGCAAATAAACATACTGTAACTATCCAACAATGATTTACATTGTAATTAAAAGTAACAAGAAAGGAAAAATATTATTAAACCCTACTGAACGTGAGGTCTACATTTGAACTGACTTACTTGTTACTTCATATATGCAGTCGAGCTAGTGTGGCCACCATGTGATCTGAAAAAGCTGTCAGCGTCTTAATTGATTTTCTGTGCCAATATGACTATGTTAACCACCTTCATAGAAAAGCCCCTTGGATAGCATTAAGTTTAATCTCTCAAATTAAGAAGCGGGGCCATGAAATAAGATGTTGCTTGCAAATACTCCAAGATTCCAAGCGGAACCAGAGTGTAAAACAAAGGATAGCAAGCTCCCTCGAGTGCTGCACCTATCTTGGGTTAGATTCCCTCTGATGTTTTTGAATCATATTATCAATAGCTGGAGGGAGATGAAGCAGCAGTTTGCCTTCTAGAGAACAAAGGAGAAAAGAGAGTTCAGAAAATGCTCATACATCTAATCTACTCTTCACACTGTTCTTTTTACACACAAAAAAGCCAGCGCTGTATATTCACTGTTGTTTCCTGTGTTTTCATCAGTTAGTTCTCTAGTAGCTAAGGGATAACAAAAGCAACAAAATTCCTTTGCATGTTCACTTTCTTTACACACAGCTTTACTGTCCAATTCTGTTTCATCATTTTGATTGCTGAACATGCAAAATAGGGCAGGTGCGTAATTCATAAAGATACAAAAAACGAAGAATCCCCACACCTGTCTTTATGACAATTGCACCTCATTTACTCACTTTATATGCATACAAGGTGGTATGAGCTTACAAACCTTGGGATAATCAAGCTGCAGAAAGGATAAAGGCATATCATCCAGTGTAAGGTAAAAAAGGAAAAATCTTCACAGAAAACTGTTTAAAATCTGCTAGTTTGCATGCTTTAGTGCTCTTATTGCATTGAGGACCAGGCGAAATATGGACATCTGCTTTTCTATAAGCAACCTTGTACATGTTAATAGTAATTCTTTATCCAATTATTTGAAATGTACAATGTCTTCATTATACCCACATTCAGAAGAAAGTGTTTGATAACCTAAAAAAAATCAAATAAAGATCATGTTCCTTTAAAGCATGTTATATAGCACAGTGCTTGTGCTGTGTAATTTTCTCCCCTGTATCACCTGAAATACCTGGCTGATCCTACCAGTTTCTACCCTCCCCTTTGTAAACTGACCACAGTGTATCATGGCTTCTGAGCCCTGACACCATGGTTAGTTTATGTGTTTCCATCAGCCTTTCTCCTCTGTGCACTCCTCCATCCTCTCATCCCTCCCCTCCCTGCCTGTCAGCTCTTGTCAGTGCCTGCCCACTTCGCTCTTGCTGTTTAAAATACTATACCTTTTTTTACATCATCCTCTCTATTTATGTAAAGTGCTCCTGTGTCTGTGCCTTATGAAAATAATGCAGTATATACCTGTATATCAGTGGTCACGTGACCCGATCGGCGGCCATGTGACCCACCGCCTCTCTCCTCTCCTCCTCCTCCCCTCCGGACTGACGTCAGCGGGGGATACTCGGCCCACTCTATCTGGCAGGCCAAGAGAAGAGAGAGCCAGCGGGTCATGTGAGTGCCGATCGATGCTCTATAGACAGGTATATACTGCACTATTTTTTAAAGGGCATAGACATAGGAGCACTTTACATAAATAAACAGAGAGGATCATGTAATTTTCCATTGGTGGGTTAACAACCACTTTAAAGGAAACCTATTCTGGGAAAAATAGAGGCTTCCATTGTTGACTTTTCCTTGGCTGTCATGCTGATCCAGTGGCTTCAGTTTTCAGTCTCTTAGCTTAAACATCAATGCAGCTATGACTAAGCACTACATTGAAGTGTTTAAAACGCGTTCGTCCCTGTCTGTTCTTGCTGTGGCTTGTTCACAAGAATTTTTGAATAAAAGGCAAAAAAACATTTTTTGAGTGCGTCTGTCCAGATCTTCTTCCTGTTTTTGATTGCTATATGCATTGCCGGCACCTGGGCTTCCAAGCTGGATGAGAGGGTTTTCCACTGTCGCTTGACCTACCTGGAGTGGTGATATCTCTCTCTAAACATCAATGCAGAATGAAACATTGGATTCCAATAATAAAAATCTGGCATAGCAAGATAATGTAGTATGGGGCAGCTCGACTCTAAAACTGTACTACAGCACTGTATATAAATACCACAATGGCAAACATAGCAGCAATGCCCCCGCAGTATGATGTCCATATTTCAAAAGTATATATTTCACATCCCAGATAAATAAAACAATGTTCTACCTCCCTGCCTTCTACACTCCCCTTCTGCATCCAGTACCAAGAAAAGCCTTCCTTTCTGGTCCGGAAAAAGTGACCACCATGCATACAGACCTTGCAGCACATCGGCACTGTCCTTCTCCACACTCAGCTCAGCCCATTTTCCATGTTGCCCAGTCTGTCTTCCCCCCATGTCAGTCTGCTTTCATGCCTTTTCTATCATTCATACTTCTGATTTGTCATGTATATCCCATTGCACTCAGTGGTCAATTTGCAGAGGACACTTTATTGCTCATTTATCCCAATAACATAAATTTTACATGTGTATATTATAATATATAATATTATTAATTAGTGATATTAAAGCCTATTTTTTTATTTTTATTATACTTACCTGCTCTGTGTAATAACAGAGCAGGGGCTGTAAAAACAGGTGGTTGTGTGCAATTTTTACCATCCCTAATTGCCCCTCTTTAAGCTGCAAACACAGCCAGATGGGGTTGTGTACTTGCTTTGCTTCCACACTTCTTGTTAAACACCCTCTACTTTGCATTCTTGTTTTAAATAATAGTTTAGACTTTATGTTTACTTTCTAATCTGTATACTTGTTTCAGGTCAGTGACTCAGAAATTATTAAAGCCAGAGACGAGTTAAGTAAATAGCATTTTCGGAAGGAGTTTAGCAATAGCAGTCCCCATATCTCTCCCAGTACAAATTTCCATTAAATGAGTTATACCATGGTGCCTATGCAGCATCCTCTCAGCCACAGCTGCTAACATTTCAAAATATTTAGGAGGGACACTTCGAAGAGATTGGGAAGAAATGTGCACACTGTCCACCAGAAACTTAGGGCATGGACAAACGTTAATGCAGCCAACAATGGTATGGTTGGCCCATAGTACTGAACGCCCACTATTCTTTGCTATATTTTAGGAAACATTGAGCTTGGGAGTATACT
>CM053030.1:357999280-358034627 GCA_028564925.1 Lithobates sylvaticus | reverse complement strand
TTTCTTTTATAGCGCATAAAAAAAAAAAAAAAAAACCCAGCGGTGATTAAATACCACCAAAAGAAAGCTCTATTTTTGTGAAAAAAAGGACAAAAATGTCATATGGGTACAGTGTTGTATGACTGAGTAATTGTCATTCAAAAAGTGAGAGCACCGAAAGCTGAAAATTGGTCTGGTTATTAAGGGTATTTAAGTGCCCAGTGGTCAAGTGGTTCATATAGGGGGTCAACAATGCCAAGAGTTGGTGAAAGCAGGGGTCCGTCATCCAGAGATAATTCCGAAAATCATCCGCATTATTCTCCTGGAGCTCCCAAAGCAAAGGCATATGACATAATTGGTCACGATTAATAAAGCAACCAATTTGTGGCCCCAGAAATCCTCCTCCTCCTCCTGTTCCTGGACTGGACTTGGGTCAAAGCAATAACTCAAAGGCCAATAATAAGTAACACGTTATCTCCTGTGATTCCGCAACATGTCTGGTTGACGAACAGCCATTCAGAAACGAACTGAAAAGCACAAAATGAAAAGCGCAAACTGAAAAGCGCTAAATGAAAAGCGAGAAATTAAAAGCGCAAATCAACACTCACCAAACTTTTACTAACACGAAATTAGCAAAAGGAGCATTTTTTGATCTTCCTTTCTTAGACCTCCTGTACATCCTTGATTAAATAATTAAAAACCAGAAGGATGCAGACTGGTCCAGTAAAATTCAAGACCAATCCTAAATGGAGTACTGACTCAGCTATATTGCCCAGTGGTGCTCCCAGAACAAAAATCGCCATTGGTTGTCAGCTTTAATATTATTATTGTGCTAATCTAGTTATGTATTAATTTGAATAAATTTATCTCTAATAAAAGGTTTTTGTAGGAGAGACAGCGGTTTGCCCCCTTTATGAACCACGAAGTGGGTGTTTTTTTCCCATTTGTATGTTTATCCTGTACTTCCTGGCCATTGAACATGGTACTCCTAAGGCAGTAAGCTAGGCTTGCTTGGCTTATGGGAATGGGGAATGCTATAGGTGACATTACACTAAACAAAATGTCCAACAGGATTGGTGATGCGACCCAGTGAACATCTTGCTCCATGTATGCAATCCTTGAAGAGCCATTCAAGGACGAATACTGCTGTGTGAGATGTAAGCGAGTTGTTTCTCTTGAAGTGCAGATCCTGGATCTGGAGAATCAGGTGACAACACTGAGAAGCAATGGCAAACTGGAAAGGAGATTGGACATTCCCCAGGTGCTGGCGGGGGCCAGTGTAGAGGTGGGTAGAGATATGGAGGTATAGGAACCAGAGGTAGGTAGCTAGGTGACAGTTAGAAGGAGGGTTAGAAGGATAAGTGCTAGGGAGGCTAGTCCTGAGTTGGTGCACCCCAACAAATATACCGAGTTGCGTGATGTTGGGGATATCAGCTCAGGGGTAGCAGTGCTGGAGCAGGCGCCCTCCCCCAGCTGCCAGGAGAATGACTGCTCCAGTAAGGATGGGGGCAAGGATACAGGCAAGTTTAGACAGGTACTGGTGGTAGGTGACTCAATTAGTAGAAGGACAAAGAGGGCAATCTATCACAAAGACCGTGATCACCGAATGGTATGACAGATTAATGGGTGGGGCTGGGGAGGACCCAGCTGTCATGTTACATGTTGGTACCAACGACAAAGTAAGAGGAAGGTGGAGCAAAAAATTATTTCAGGGTTAGGGAATAGATTGAAGAGAAGGACCTCCAAGGTGGTTTTCTCAGAAATATTACCTGTGCTTTGAGCCACACCAGAGAGGCAGCAGGAGCTTAGGGAACTTAACAAGTGGCTAGGGAACTGGTGTAGGAAGGAGGGTTTCAGGTTCCTGGATAACTGGGCTGACTTTTCAGTCGGTTACCAGATCTTGAGTAGGGATGGGCTGTACCTTAATGGGAATCGTGCAGTTCTGTTTAGAAAAAATGGCCAAGAAGTTAGAGGGGCTTTTAAACTAGGTGTTGAGGGGGAGGGTTCATTGGAAGCGATAGCTGGAAGTGAGCAAAAGACAGAAGGTACTAGTGGAGGCACTAGTGATAATATATCCATAACATCTAATCCCAGGGTAAATGAGTTGACAAATCAAAAACAAAGCCTGAGAAAACATCAGGAGGAAATAATATGCAGGCGTACAATACTGAGAGGCATATACACAAATGCCAGGAGCCTAGCTAGCAAAATGGAGGAACTGTAGCTGCTGTTACACAAGGAGGATTTACTTTGTGGGAACAACAGAAACTTGCTTTGACAGCTCACATGATTGGCTGGCAAATATCCAGGGGTATTCCTTGTATCGGAGGGAGGGTAGAAGAGGGGGAGGGATGTGTCTATATATCAAGAATGATTTACGGGTGGCGGAGAGGAGTGACATTTTAAATGGGACAAGGGGGATCTAGCGATCACAGGATGACAACAATTAGCGTAAATCATTGGAAAAGGAGGCACAAGAGTAGTACAAAAACACAAAATTGCAAATGAGCAAACTTCTCTGACCTGCGCTCAATACTACAAGACATCAATTGGGACCAAATCCTAGAAATATTGAACATGGAGGAAAAATGGGAATGCTTTAGGAACATATTAAAGCGGTTCTGCACCCATTTCATTTAGTAAATCTCTTTGCCTTCCAAATCAGGCAAAGAGTACTAAATGAAATGTTTTTTTTTTTTTTTTTTTTTTTTACTTACCTTGTAATTGAAGACTTCCGGTCTTCTCTCTCTGCGGCGGCGGGCGGGGTCTCTGCGTCGATCGTCGTCACGCCGCACTGTCTCCTGGGATCTGGTGTCATTGATCCCAGGAGTCAGTGCGGGCATCTTCCGAAATCTCGCGAGATTTCGGCCACATCTTCCGAAATTTCCCGAGATTTCGGCCACATCTGCCGAAATCTCGTGAGATGTCGGCAGATGTGCCGTTACTGCGCACGCGCGAGTAACGGCGGTGCATGCTGGGCCATCTAAAGTTCCTGTGGGTGTTTCACATGCCCACAGGCAAGATGGCCCCAGCACAAAAGAAGAAGACGAGGAACTTCATCGGACGAAAACCGGCGGCGATCGAGATGGAAGATGGAACAGGTGAGTCCCCCAATAAAGGTAAGCATCCTTTATATTCCGTCCCAAAAAAAATAACCGCTTTAAACAAAGGTACGACCAAGTACATTCCAATGGGGAATAAATATAACAGAATGAAGGTTAAATCTGGGCGGCTAAACCGTAATGTAAAAAGTCATGTTAAAGAGAAAAATGGCCTTTAAAAATAAAAAGGGGATGGGTCATTGTCAGCATTTCAACACTTTAATGAATGTGATAAGATGTGTTAGATGTAAGATGTGTTAGAACGCAATCAGGGCAGCTAAAAAAAAAATGAGAGACACATAGCAGAGGAGAGTAAAAAAAAAATCCCAATTTTTTTTTTTATAGATATATTAACCACTTAAGTCCCCGAAGGTTTACCCACTCCAATGGTGCAGGTCAAATGGGCATAAATTTATTCACATATGCATGTGAAATAAAAACAGATAAAATCTCGAGATAATATACAATAAAAAAAGATTCGGCAATATGGGGGGCATAAGATAGCTGGCCCGACGCGTTTCGACTAAAGTCTTCCACAGGGGCATATCTCTGACCCCCCCACATTGCCTCTAACATTTATAGACATAAGCCAAAGCAAGAGACCGCCCCCTCGTCCCGGGCAGGAAGTGAACGCCTCCCGCCTGAACCAATTATGATGAGGGGGAGTGGGTACAAAATGGTCCGAACTGTTAAATGAATTTAATTACTAAACATATTCCATGGTAGGCAAGCATTACAAAATACATCCTGGCTGTGAGATAGACACCAAGGGCAAATATAAAGGTATTGCTTAAATCGCATGTATTCTAATGGGGTATAGTGTAGGTTAGAAAACCCCCACTCATGGACCAGTCCTGGGCTGGGAACGTGTGGCCAATCGTAGGCTGGACGCCGATATTCCCGCCAAAACTTATGTCCAATCGCGGTGTCTCAAAGTGAAAACATGCCATGAGTGGCTGGCTGTTGGAGCGTCATCACAGTGTGCCAGAACGTGGCTGACGGCGGCACGCTATTGGTGCGCGACGCCACAATGTGCTTGATACGCAGGGAGGGGAGGGCGTGATCTGCCGACTTCCGGCCATGTGACCGGAAGTGAGCACGCGCCGGAAATACGTCAGGTGAAACCGGAAGAGAATGCAGCCTCCAATAGACTGGAGCGTCAAGTAAACAAAGGGAAGGAAGAGCACCAATCGGGCACCTGCAAACTGGTGCACGGGATGACCTTACACATCTCTCCCCTACTAATGGACAACATTGAACGAGGATCCACATCCATGGGGACATCTAGTGGAATAAAATGAGATGACTACATATATGTGAAGTGTAGAAACCACAGTCCACCGGAGTTGTCTCTAGGGAACGTGTGGACTATTATCTAATAACTTAATACATAAAATGTATTATAGATCAATATAAAGAACAAAGTAAATAAACATTGGAATTGAATTGAAATAAAAATTAAAAAGGGGTCCCGCTTATAAGAACACCCATTAGTGCTGCGACCAACGTGCAGCACAATGGCGTCCGGATAACATAAAGGGAGGTTAACTAGGTGTGTGGGTAATGTGATAAACCCATTGCATATAGCAGCCGTAAAAGGCTAATAAGCCCCGGCTAGTGACGTGGTATAGTGTACCGTGATGATAAACTATATAAAAATGGATACACTAGGGAGTATATGTAAAGTGTCCTCGCACAACCGTCAGTGAATGACCCATTATGGGGCACGTGTATTAATCTAAAAAGTGTGCTGAAGCCAAACAAGGGGCCAAAAGTCTCCAACTCGACTCGTGGGCCCTGTCTGGTGTCCTGGTAGTGAAAATAGTAGTGATGAGCAAGTGAAACTATGGGTGCACAAGGAATCTATATAAAGGTCCCTGTAGTTAGCGTGATGTGAAGGCGTATGGTAAGTGTAACCGTGATATAAGAATCAAAAATAAATATATGTATATAATGTTCTGCAACCAGAGTGAACGGATTGCAGAAAGAGTCAATCAATCAAAAGTGACAAAAACCGAAAATGTGTGACCAAATGTTTTTTTAAAGAATTAGGATAAAAAGCACATACTGGCCCTAAGTGGCCATCTCACATCCAGTATGAACTGTACAACACATAAATCTTGAAACGAAAGCAATGTATGTCGGAGTATAAAGGATGAGGACATAGGTCTGCAGTATGATTGATCCCGAACGTGAAGTGCCACTCACCCCCGGTTGATGAAACAATTAATGTCCCACTCAACATTCATACCAAAGGGTGAGTAGCACTTCAACTGGTGAATCCAGTATGTTTCCAGCCTGGAGACCCCGCGTAGGTTGGACTCGCCCCGCCAGTGTGGAACAAATTTATCAATTATCTGGAACTTGGTCCCTGATGGATCTCTATTGTGGTGATCCCGATAATGGCGGGGAACACTATGTTTAATACATCCCTTGCTGATCTTGGCCAAGTGTTCGTTTACACGTATGGAGAACGTACGAATAGTACGTCCAACATATTGCTGTTTGCACGGGCATGTAATCAGATAGACAATAAATTTGGTGGCACATGTGGTGAAATGCTTCATGGCATAGGTGCGTGCAGTAACAGTGGAACAAAAAGTATCTGTCATGCGTCTCCCTAGTATGTTATGTTGACAGACGTTACATTTTTTGCACGGGAAATATCCCTTACAATTTTGAAAAAATGAGGTCGTCCTGGGGGGATCCACCACATTGGGAGCGATGTCGCCCTGAACGGACCGGGCACCCCTGAAAATGATGCCCGCCCGTTCAGGGAGAGAGGGTCCCAAAATGCGATCGCTACGTAGGACCTTCCAGTGTCTGGATATGATCTTCCTAACCTCATTGTGTTGGGTGGAGAAAGAGGTGAAAAAGGACCACCTGAATTTGTTGTCTCTAGAGGTCTTGGGACGATCGACCAATAGGGACTTCCTGTCTACGGTAGCCACAGATTTTATATCTGCATCTAAGATATCTGGTTGGTACCCTTTTTCCACGAACCTTTGCTTTAAAATTTGACACTGTTGGAAAAACATAGAGTCATTTGTACAATTCCTCCTCATTCGAAGAAATTGTCCTCTTGGTACTGATTTGAGCCAACGGTCATGGTGACAACTCTCGACAGGAATGTATCCATTCCTGTCGGTAGGCTTAAAATACGTTCTAAACTCAAAGCCTCGTGCCGTGGACTCTATCTCCAGGTCAAGGAAATGTATGGTGGTACGACTGGCCTCGTAGCTCAAAACTATCCCCCGATCATTATGATTAAGGGTCGTCATGAACTCATCTAAGGACTGCATGTCTCCCTTCCGTAGTCGTACCACCATACATTTCCTTGACCTGGAGATAGAGTCCACGGCACGAGGCTTTGAGTTTAGAACGTATTTTAAGCCTACCGACAGGAATGGATACATTCCTGTCGAGAGTTGTCACCATGACCGTTGGCTCAAATCAGTACCAAGAGGACAATTTCTTCGAATGAGGAGGAATTGTACAAATGACTCTATGTTTTTCCAACAGTGTCAAATTTTAAAGCAAAGGTTCGTGGAAAAAGGGTACCAACCAGATATCTTAGATGCAGATATAAAATCTGTGGCTACCGTAGACAGGAAGTCCCTATTGGTCGATCGTCCCAAGACCTCTAGAGACAACAAATTCAGGTGGTCCTTTTTCACCTCTTTCTCCACCCAACACAATGAGGTTAGGAAGATCATATCCAGACACTGGAAGGTCCTACGTAGCGATCGCATTTTGGGACCCTCTCTCCCTGAACGGGCGGGCATCATTTTCAGGGGTGCCCGGTCCGTTCAGGGCGACATCGCTCCCAATGTGGTGGATCCCCCCAGGACGACCTCATTTTTTCAAAATTGTAAGGGATATTTCCCGTGCAAAAAATGTAACGTCTGTCAACATAACATACTAGGGAGACGCATGACAGATACTTTTTGTTCCACTGTTACTGCACGCACCTATGCCATGAAGCATTTCACCACATGTGCCACCAAATTTATTGTCTATCTGATTACATGCCCGTGCAAACAGCAATATGTTGGACGTACTATTCGTACGTTCTCCATACGTGTAAACGAACACTTGGCCAAGATCAGCAAGGGATGTATTAAACATAGTGTTCCCCGCCATTATCGGGATCACCACAATAGAGATCCATCAGGGACCAAGTTCCAGATAATTGATAAATTTGTTCCACACTGGCGGGGCGAGTCCAACCTACGCGGGGTCTCCAGGCTGGAAACATACTGGATTCACCAGTTGAAGTGCTACTCACCCTTTGGTATGAATGTTGAGTGGGACATTAATTGTTTCATCAACCGGGGGTGAGTGGCACTTCACGTTCGGGATCAATCATACTGCAGACCTATGTCCTCATCCTTTATACTCCGACATACATTGCTTTCGTTTCAAGATTTATGTGTTGTACAGTTCATACTGGATGTGAGATGGCCACTTAGGGCCAGTATGTGCTTTTTATCCTAATTCTTTAAAAAAACATTTGGTCACACATTTTCGGTTTTTGTCACTTTTGATTGATTGACTCTTTCTGCAATCCGTTCACTCTGGTTGCAGAACATTATATACATATATTTATTTTTGATTCTTATATCACGGTTACACTTACCATACGCCTTCACATCACGCTAACTACAGGGACCTTTATATAGATTCCTTGTGCACCCATAGTTTCACTTGCTCATCACTACTATTTTCACTACCAGGACACCAGACAGGGCCCACGAGTCGAGTTGGAGACTTTTGGCCCCTTGTTTGGCTTCAGCACACTTTTTAGATTAATACACGTGCCCCATAATGGGTCATTCACTGACGGTTGTGCGAGGACACTTTACATATACTCCCTAGTGTATCCATTTTTATATAGTTTATCATCACGGTACACTATACCACGTCACTAGCCGGGGCTTATTAGCCTTTTACGGCTGCTATATGCAATGGGTTTATCACATTACCCACACACCTAGTTAACCTCCCTTTATGTTATCCGGACGCCATTGTGCTGCACGTTGGTCGCAGCACTAATGGGTGTTCTTATAAGCGGGACCCCTTTTTAATTTTTATTTCAATTCAATTCCAATGTTTATTTACTTTGTTCTTTATATTGATCTATAATACATTTTATGTATTAAGTTATTAGATAATAGTCCACACGTTCCCTAGAGACAACTCCGGTGGACTGTGGTTTCTACACTTCACATATATGTAGTCATCTCATTTTATTCCACTAGATGTCCCCATGGATGTGGATCCTCGTTCAATGTTGTCCATTAGTAGGGGAGAGATGTGTAAGGTCATCCCGTGCACCAGTTTGCAGGTGCCCGATTGGTGCTCTTCCTTCCCTTTGTTTACTTGACGCTCCAGTCTATTGGAGGCTGCATTCTCTTCCGGTTTCACCTGACGTATTTCCGGCGCGTGCTCACTTCCGGTCACATGGCCGGAAGTCGGCAGATCACGCCCTCCCCTCCCTGCGTATCAAGCACATTGTGGCGTCGCGCACCAATAGCGTGCCGCCGTCAGCCACGTTCTGGCACACTGTGATGACGCTCCAACAGCCAGCCACTCATGGCATGTTTTCACTTTGAGACACCGCGATTGGACATAAGTTTTGGCGGGAATATCGGCGTCCAGCCTACGATTGGCCACACGTTCCCAGCCCAGGACTGGTCCATGAGTGGGGGTTTTCTAACCTACACTATACCCCATTAGAATACATGCGATTTAAGCAATACCTTTATATTTGCCCTTGGTGTCTATCTCACAGCCAGGATGTATTTTGTAATGCTTGCCTACCATGGAATATGTTTAGTAATTAAATTCATTTAACAGTTCGGACCATTTTGTACCCACTCCCCCTCATCATAATTGGTTCAGGCGGGAGGCGTTCACTTCCTGCCCGGGACGAGGGGGCGGTCTCTTGCTTTGGCTTATGTCTATAAATGTTAGAGGCAATGTGGGGGGGTCAGAGATATGCCCCTGTGGAAGACTTTAGTCGAAACGCGTCGGGCCAGCTATCTTATGCCCCCCATATTGCCGAATCTTTTTTTATTGTATATTATCTCGAGATTTTATCTGTTTTTATTTCACATGCATATGTGAATAAATTTATGCCCATTTGACCTGCACCATTGGAGTGGTCTCCATTTTTTTCATTTTTTTCATTTCATTTCCCTGGCTTTTACCATCATTCCTATGGCCATTGGATGATCGCACGTCGAGCATATCCATCGTTGCTGATCGACCCAACACTCAGTTCCCGAAATCGTTGGAGTTCCAGCCTACAGTGTCTTCACCCACAAGCCTGTCTGATGTGGATGCCGTACGGTACACACATCCAACGTTTCCGGTAAGAGTACCTATGCTGTACAGTGACATCAGTCAAACATATGCTTTCAGTTGGTTTCCTGGAGCTGACCAGAAGGATCCACTTTCTGATGTTTTCACCATATGAACTCTATTTATAACACTGTGTTTCCATTTGGATTTCATTATAACATCACTCACATATGGTGTATATATACATTTCTTTGTCCTTAGAGTGCCGTGTTACACATGCACTTCTTTACATGTATTAGCGCTACAATTTTTGATTTGTATGTACTTCGACTTTGTTTGTTTGGTTTGTTGGCAGCTTTTGCATGATATCCATTGATTAGCGCGGTTTTTTCCCCTATTTATTCTCCCGAAGGTTTACCCCCCTTCATGACCAGGCAATTATTTGTGATACGGCACTGCGCTATTTTAACCAACAATTGCACGGCCGTGCAATGCTGTACCCAAATACAATTTATGTCCTTAATTCCCATAAACAGAGTTTTCTTTTGGTGGTATATGATCACCTTGCAGTTTTTATTTTTTGCGTTATAAGAAAAAAAAGACCGATAATAAAAAAAAAAATATATATATATATATTTTACTTTCTGCTATAAAACGTACCCAATAAAAAAATGTAAAAAAATCAAATGTATTCATCAATTTAGGCCAATATGTATTCTGCTACATATTTTTGGTAAAAAAAAATCCCAATAAGCGTATATTGATTGGTCTGCGCAAAGGTTATAGTGTCTACAAACTTTGGGATAGATTTATGCAATTTTTTTTTTTTACTAGTAATGGTGGAGATCAGTGATTTTTAGTGGGACTGCAACATTGGGGCGGACATATTGGACACTAAGGCTGCTTTCACACTGGGGCGGGTTGCAGGCGCTATTGCGCGAAAAATAGCGCCTGCAAACCGACCCGAAACAGCTGTTGCTGTGTCTCCAGTGTGAAAGCTCCGAGGGCTTTCATACTGGAGCGGTGCGCTAGCAGGACGGTAAAAAAAGTCCTGCTAGCTGCATCTTTGGAGCGGTGAAGGAGCGGTGTGTTCACCGCTCCTATACCGCTCCTTCCCATTGAAATCAATGGGAGACCGCGGGGATACCGCCGGCAAAGCGCCGCTGCAGCGGCACTTTGCGGAGGTTTTTAACCCTTTTTCGGCCGCTAGCGGGGGTTAAAACCACCCCGCTATCGGCCGCATACCGCAGGTAAAACGATGGTAAAGCAGCGCTAAATATAGCGCTGCTTTACCGTCGCCGCCCCGCACCGCCCCAGTGTCAAGCCGGCCTTAGTGACACTTTTTTGGGACCAGTGACACTAATACAGTGATCAGTGCTAAAAAAATACTAACTAATGTCTATAGGCATGGACCATAGAGGTTTTTCATGGATAGAAAACTGGACACAAGGGTGTGTCCAAAAGGTAGTGATAAATAATGTGTACTCAGACTGGTCTGGAGTGGTAAGTGGGGTACCTCGGGGCTCTGTCTTGGGACCAATTCTGTTTCATTTATTCATAAATGATATAGAGGTCGGTATAAATAGCTGAATCTCAGTTTTTAAGGACACAAAAATAAACAGGGCAATAACTTCACATCAGGATATAGAAATATTACAGGAAGACCTGAATAAAATAACGGGGTGAAAAACGACATGGCAAATGAGGTTTAATGTTGAAAAATTTAAAGTAATGCACTTGGGAGCTAAAAATATATACGCAAACTACTCACTAGGGGGAGAACCTCTGGGGGAATTGAGGATGGAGAAAGATCTGGTGGTCCTGGTAAAAGACAAATTGAGCAATAGCAGGCAATGTCAAGCTGCAGCAAGCAAAGCCAGCAGACTATTAGCTTACATAAAAAAGGGAATTTACTCCAGAGATAAGATGATAATCCTGCCAATTTATAAAACTCTGGTTTGGCCACATCTAGAGTATTCCGTCCATTTCTGGTCAACAGTCCTCAGGAACGATGTGCTGGATCTGGAGATTGTCCACAGGAGGGCAACTAAATTAATATGCAGACTGGAGGATCTCAATTACGAGGAACGACTACAAGCACTAAATGTATTCTCCCTGAAGAAGTGACGCTTGAGAGGAGATATGATAGTGTTATACAAATACCTCAATGGTGAATCCCAGCATAGGAAGAAAACTTTTCAGTCTCATGGAGTGTAAGAGGACACAGGGCCACACAATGACAATGGAGGAGGCTGTGTCTCCTGTTACCGACCTGGCTTTTCCTTGACCTGTCTCCTGCTTGATTCCTGTGTTCGACCTCCGCTATCCACCTGACCATGTCTGCTCTATTACCCACTTTGCTCCTGACCTGGGCTATCCACCTGACCATGTCTGCTCTAATACTCAACTGGCTTCTTCCAACCCTGCTCCAGTCTCAGCATTATCCGAGTCCTGCAACACCTCATGGGCACCACCTATCTGCTGATTCTACCCCAGCACACCAACTATACTCTGCTTATCTCTACACTTGACAAAGGAGCGCGCAAATGCCGTACGGACCTCGCGCATGCTCAGAAACGCGTCGTGTCCCCGCTTGTCTTACGTCACACGCTGCCTCCACGAGCCGCTTCGTACATCCCTGAGACGCAGGACACAGCTGAGTTCTCCCCCGGCTTCTTGCAATGAACACCACATGAGTACACAGTGACTCGGCGGCGCATATGTGACCACTACTACCTTGTATGCACATCTTCCTGACCCACCATTTAAGTGATATTATGTCATTTTAAACTGGTATTAAAGAGCTTTTTTGTTGATTGGCGCTGTTCTATTTTGTTTTCTTTTCCTCTATAACTGAGCCGGCTTCGCCCTTGAGAAAAGCAGCCTTCAACATAAAGTGTATCCTTCATCTAATCATTCATCCAGCAAAATAGATTGGACTTATTATTTGGCTCCTGCACTTTTAACTCTATTTTTCCTTAAAGTGGACTTGGACATTATTTGTTGCTTCTTATTACAAACTCCTCCAGTTATTTTATTTATGACTTACACTTGCATACTGAGCACCTGTGTCCTTTTGTTATATCACCAACTATACTCTGGAACCTCCTGCACACAGTCCAGCAGGTGACCCGTGCAACTTTGGGCCTGGCCTCTTCTGTTTTCACACTCAGGGGGGTCTGAAACCTAGCCGAAAGGGAAGCCTTCTCTCTCCACTGGCCTAGAGTACCAGGTACATGATATCAGGCCTTAGTCAGCAGGCCTATTTGTTTTACTTACTTTGCCTAAGGATTGCACATGGAGGTTTGCAGAGATTTCCCAGGCTGAGTACCGTGTTCTTGAGGCTGACCAGGTATTACACAGGAGGTAGTAGCTCGATTGCACCTGTTCCAGCTCTTTATTGCAAGATTTAAATATTTTTAAGAGTGATCATACCAACCCAACACTTTACAGAGTGTAATGTAAATTTCCAAGTACTGTAATGCTTGAAACAATAACGATGATTGTTTTTAGTGTACTGTGTGTAGCTATCTTTACCAGGCAAATTCAGCCTGCAATATGACACACCATATAGAAAAAGAAAAAAAAGAAGGGTCCTCATTTTTAAAAGATAGGAGGGGCATTTCCCTTTAACCAGAGATCCAGCTTTTTTTTTTATATATTTTACAATTGCACAGGGAAAATTAAGAATTTTCTAAATCATCTGTTATCACCTGGTTTAATTTAGACCAAAGGCCAAAATGAAAGATAATAAGAAAAAATCAATCAAAAATCTGCTCAAACAGCATGGTTCTCTCTAATAATCCAATCCACAGGTTCTAATATGTTGACGCACACATATATGTTCTGTGGTCTTGTATTTTTACACCACAGTTTGCTCCTTGTTGACACCCTGTTTCCAATTAAATGACAGCATGGGAATGAGACTATGCAAATCTTACAAAATCCCACAGTTATGATTATAAATGAGAGTACGAAGGGTCTGGAATCCTTTGCCCTTCCAAGTTTAATCCTTAAATTGTAGTTTCCTACAGAAGAGCTCTGTAATGGAACGGTTTAGGCAAATAAACTTTTTGTCTATTTTATTTTTCTTAATTTTTCCGTTTTTTTTTTACAGTCACCTTTAAAGTTATCAGTATCACTTTATGGAGATTTGTTCCTACATGAGATGCACATGTAAAGTTGTTAAAGAATTAGATAATAATATTATAGAAAATCACTTTTTATTTTAGAAAAGTGTGTTTTGTAATGGAGTCTGTATTCCAGAATCTGAACATGCACTCCAGTATAAGCCAAACGTATTAGTAAACTCACCATTTATGTTAGAACATGTACACAAGCACATAGTAAATACTATGGGGATGTGATTTACTTATGCTTGCACAATTCATACACAGATGTAAACATATTACTTACCTCAGATCCATTGCATTGTAGTAAATACACTTGAACAACAAGCCCCAAAGGAAATGGTAAGTATTCCAGTGAACAAGTATGTTACCACTTTTATGCTTGAACTGCCATAGGCTACTTTCTAAATGGTCACCAATGATTGCTGCATTGTCTTTGGTGTACATTGGAAATTCAGTTGTTTCTGTCCTCCTTTTGAGTGGCAACAAGCTTCTTTGAGGTGCTTTTGTATTGCCATTGAGTATGGGGAAAAACAGCTATGATGAATAATACAACAGCAGAATCAGTTTTATACAATTGGGAAATCATTTTTCACACAGTAGCCATGCAACTCTCAGAAAACACCTGGAAACTTGAAATATTCGCACAAACAGTGTCATAAAATGTATATGCTGCTTTACCTTTCCCCAATGTAGTAGAAAACAATCTTTAAACCATTCTGCGGTTTTGTATCATTGGACATTTATTCTCTATTCCATATGTTTTCTGAATGTGCCTTGGTCATTGTGTTTGAACGTTTGCCCACTAATCTTATATATATCCTGCCGTTGTGATGGCTAGTCTAAAATGCACTTTGTAGAAGTCTTTCTTCATCATTGAAAGGTTTAGTATTTTGACAGTTCAAAGCTAAAAGGCGATAAGGTATTGCTTTCGCTTACCTATTCCCCATTGGTCTCTATGCTGAGTAAAAGTTACATAATGACAGTTTCTGTGAGCACTGATGTATTTTTTTATGTGCCCACTGTCTCGATTTTCAGAAGTTTATTAATCATTGGCCACCCAGGCCCATGAAACTATTGAGCTTACAGAGCCTTGAATAGGATCTTCTGTTTAGATGAGAGTTTGTCTTTTTTTTATAATAATCATAGCAATTTATTCTAGCTAACTGGAACCATTTTTTTCACATGGCTTTCAGTCCCTATATGTTCAGATATACTGACAATTGCCTATTAATACTCTTAAATGCCAATCAATATATTTTTGCAATCAATACTTTAGCTGGGTTTGCATTAGTTTACTTTTACATGTATGGACATTTTATTAAAAAATGTGATGTGTTTGTATTGACAGAAATAATTTGGAGGTTTCCCTAAAAGTGGACCTGTACATTGCCCATTCTGGGGAAAAAATATGGGTTCACAGTACTACATGTTCCCCTAAACAATTATTTTGCCCATGGGACTTTAAATGAGGGTAAAAATAACAAATTGTTTTTTCTATCTGACAAACATACAGTAGGGATGAGCCGAACACCCCCGGGTTCGGTTCGAACCAGAACCTTCGAACGGACCGAAAGTTCGCGCGAATTTTCGAACCCTATACGTTATAATGGACGCGAACGTTCGAAATCAAAAGTGCTAATTACAACGGCCAATATGCATGTTAATGTCATAAAACAGGTTTGGGGACCCGGGTCCTGCCCCAGGGGACATATATCAATGCAAAAAGAACTTTTAAAAACTAACGTTTTTTCGGGAGCAGTCATTTTAATGATGCATAAAGTGAAAAAAAAAAAGTGAAATTTTCCTTTAAATATGGTACCTGGGGGGTGTCTAAAGTATGCCTGTGAAGTGGCATGTGTTTCCCGTGTTTAGAACTGTCCTTGCACAAAATGACATTTGTAAAGGAAAAAAAGAAGCCATTTAAAACCACTTGCGGCTTTAATGTCATGTCTTGTCCTGGCCGCCATATGGCTGAAAATCCTTGAGAAAAATGGCATGGCTACCCCATCACCCCCCCCACCCCAGCCCCTTTGGGTCTTGTATGGATATTAAGGGGGACCCCGCACCCAAAATAAAACCCTATACCTACAACCCTATATACTCTGAACAGCAGTATATAGGTGGTGCAAACAAGACACGGACTGTAGGTTTGTTCTTAAGTAGAATCTGAACAGGTACATTATGAAGTGTAGCTCCATCCCAAAAAAATCTATTTTTAAGCTTTTTGGAGAACATAGGGAGGGGTTATCACCCCTGTAACATTTGCTGTCTTTGCACATCTGTTCAGAACATGTCACCTCACTTTCCGTCCCAATGACAAATGTTTTTGGAAAAGTGGGGTTTTAATTGAAACAAGGATTGGTGATAAAGTATCAGTAGAGAGGAGATACCTTTTTCCCAAATTAAATCTAACAGGATAGAATTTCCCTTCCTAGGGGTAGATTTCCTCTCACTTCCTGTTTTCTCTTTCCATTTGCAAGTAGGAGTCGTTTGTAAGTTGGATGTTTGAAAGTAGGGGCCTGGCGTATATACTCTGCAGAAATTTGCCCTATTAGATGTTGGTGTAGCCACAAGACTGGTGGGCACAGGAATGGGCCCTGCTGTGAGTTAATAGATCAAGATTTGTACTTGCATGCACCTGTTGAACCGGGCAGAAAAATTGGGCCTTGGTGGGGGTGGTGGTGGTGGTGGTGGACGGTGTTGCCACAAGACTGTAAGCTCTCACAGTTACTCTTGGTGGGCGCAGGAATGGGCCCTGCTGTGAGTTATTAGAGCAAGATCTGTAATTGCAAGCACCTGATGAACAGGGCAGAAAAATTGGGCCTTTGGTGGTGGTGGTGGTGGTGGTGGTGGACGGTGTTGCCACAAGACTGTAAGCTCTCACAGTTACTCTTGGTGGGCGCAGGAATGGGCCCTGCTGTGAGTTATTAGATCAAGATTTGTATTTGCAAGCACCTGATGAACAGGGCAGAAAAATTGGGCCTTTGGCGGTGGTGGTGGACGGTGTTGCCACAAGACTGTAGGCCCTCATAGTTACTCTTGGTGGGCGCAGGAATGGGCCCTGCTGTGAACTATTAGATCAAGATTTGTAATTACACTCCCCTGTTAAACAGGGGCTGAAAAATTGTGCCTTAGACATTGGTGCTGGTGCCACAACACTGCAACCCCTCACAGATACTGTACTCTTAGCACAGCAATGAGACCTGTTGCAAAGCATTGCCTAAAAATTGTAATTACACGCCCCTGTTAAACAGGGGCTGAAAAATTGTGCCTTAGGCACTGGTGCTGGTGCCACAACACTGCAACCCCTCACAGATACTGTACTTGGAGCACAGCAGTCACACGTGTTGCGAAGCATTTTTTTAAAAAAATTGTAATTACACGCCCCTGTTAAACAGGGGCTGAAAAATTGTGCCTTAGGCACTGGTGCTGGTGCCACAACACTGCAACCCCTCACAGATACTGTACTTGGAGCACAGCAGTCACACGTGTTGCGAAGCATTTTTTTAAAAAATTGTAATTACACGCCCCTGTTAAACAGGGGCTGAAAAATTGTGCCTTAGGCACTGGTGCTGGTGCCACAACACTGCAACCCCTCACAGATACTGTACTTGGAGCACAGCAGTCACACGTGTTGCGAAGCATTTTTTTAAAAAAATTGTAATTACACGCCCCTGTTAAACAGGGGCTGAAAAATTGTGCCTTAGGCACTGGTGCTGGTGCCACAACACTGCAACCCCTCACAGATACTGTACTTGGAGCACAGCAGTCACACGTGTTGCGAAGCATTTTTTTTAAAAAATTGTAATTACACGCCCCTGTTAAACAGGGGCTGAAAAATTGTGCCTTAGGCACTGGTGCTGGTGCCACAACACTGCAACCCCTCACAGATACTGTACTTGGAGCACAGCAGTCACACGTGTTGCGAAGCATTTTTTTAAAAAAATTGTAATTACACGCCCCTGTTATACAGGGGCTGAAAAATTGTGCCTTAGGCACTGGTGTGGTGGCATGGATCATTGAGGAGGAGGAAGAGGATAGTCAGTGAACATAACAGGACAGTCACTCAGCATCAGCATAGGCAGTCTTGAAGGGATGTGACATTATAAATTATTCCGTTATATCCGCTTCAGGTGCCTGGTAGCTGGTGGTGATCCAAGACTGATTCATTTTGATGAAGGTCAGTCGATCAACCGAGTCGGTGGACAGGCGCACCCTATGATCGGTGACAAATCCTCCAGCAGCACTGAATGTGCGTTCGGAAAGAACGCTGGAGGCAGGACAGGCCAGTAGCTCAATTGCATACTGTGCAAGCTCTGGCCAGTGATCCATCCTCAGGACCCAGTAAGCCAGAGGATTTTCGGTGGGAAAGGTGTCCAAGTCTGACCTTGCCCCAAGGTATTCCTGCACCATGTATATCAGACGCTGGCGATGGTTGCTGGAACCGATCATACCTTGGGGCTGCGGACTAAAAAATTGTCTGAACGCATCGGTCAGACGTCCACCTTCCCCACCGCTCCTTCTGCTACTGACCGAAGCCTCAGCAACTCGTCGCCCAGGACCAGGAGTTTGTAACCTCCCAGTTTCTGGGAACGCATTGCACAGACCTTTCTGCAAGGCCTCCCTGAGATGTCTCATCCTCTGCTCCCTCTGCGACGGCAAGATAAGGTCCGCAACCTTACCCTTGTACCGTGGATCAAGGAGAGTGGCCAGCCAGTAATGGTCCCTCTCCTTGATCCGAAGAACACGAGGATCCTTCCGCAGGCTTTGCAGGATCAGGGAGGCCATGCAGCGTAGGTTAGCTGAGGCATTCGGTCCGGAGTCTTCTGGGTCACTGAGGATGACATGATCGCCAGCCACCTCCTCCCAGCCACGTACAAGTCCACTGGTTTGTTGGGACTGTACATCATCCCTAAAAGACTGCTGCTGCTGCTGATGCTGAGTGCCAGGCTCCACCTCCATGCTCACACAATCCTCCTCCTCCTCCTCCTCCTCATCCTCTTCCTGTGTGATGGGTGGGACAGAAGGAACACTGTCCGGATAAAGGGGGCCTTGAGAGGCAAGGAAGTCCTCCTCTTCCTGCCTCTGTTCTGCCTCAAGTGCCCTGTCCATTATCCCACGCAGCGTATGCTCCAACAGGTGGACAAGAGGTACAGTGTCACTGATGCATGCACTGTCACTGCTCACCATCCTCGTGGCCTCCTCAAATGGTGAGAGGACAGTGCATGCATCCCTGATCATGCTCCACTGACGTGGGGGAAAAAAACCAAGCTCCCCTGACCCTGTCCTGGTGCCGTAGTCGCAAAGGTACTCATTGATGGCCCTCTGCTGCGTGTGCAGTCGCTGCAGCATGGCCAACGTTGAGTTCCACCTGGTGGGCATGTCACATATTAGGCGGTTCTTGGGCAGGTTCAGCTCCTTTTGCAGCTCAGTCAGCCGAGCACTGGCATTATAAGATCGGCGGAAATGCACACAGACTTTCCTGGCCTGCCTCAGGACATCCTGTAAGCCTGGGAACCTGCCCAAGAACCGCTGCACCACCAGGTTGAGGACGTGAGCCATACAGGGCACATGGGTGAGCTGCCCCTGTCGCAGAGCGGAGAGGAGGTTGGTGCCATTGTCAGAAACGACCATTCCTGGCTTAAGCTGACGTGGCGTCAACCACCTCTCGGCCTGCCCCTGCAGAGCTGCCAGAACCTCTGGCCCAGTGTGGCTCCTGTCCCCCAAACACACCAGCGCAAGCACGGCATGGCATCTTTTTGCCTGCGCACTTGCGTAGCCCCTTGTACGCCTACGGAGCACCGCTGGTTCCGAGGACAGAGCACTGGAGGAAGAAGAAGAGGAGGGGGTGGAGGAGAGAGGTGTGTCACAACCAGTAGCAGTAGTAGCGTTTTGGAGGCGTGGTGGCGGAACAACCTCCAACACTACTGCACCTTGTCCTGCATCCCTCCCAGCTGCCAATAGAGTGACCCAATGGGCCGTGAAAGAAAGGTAACGTCCCTGTCCATGCCTGCTGGACCATGAGTCAGCAATAATATGCACCTTACCGCTGACCGCCCTGTCCAGCGAGGCATGGACATTGCCTTCCACATGCCGGTAGAGAGACGGAATCGCCTTCCGTGAGAAAAAGTGGCGTTTGGGAACCTGCCACTGAGGAACCGCACATTGAACAAACTCACGGAAGGGGGCCGAGTCTACCAACTGAAAAGGCAGCAGTTGAAGTGCTAGCAATTTAGCCAAGCTAGCATTCAACCGCTGGGCATGTGGATGGCTGGGAGTGTACTTCTTTCGACGGTCCAGCAGCAGGGGCAGGGAAATTTGCCTGCTACTATCGGACGTCGGTGTACTGCAAGTACTTGGTTGTGACACACCTAATTCTACACCTTCAGTCCTCTCACAGCAGCTTTCAGAGAGGACTGAAGATGTAGTGGGGATGGAGATCCCAGCTGATGAGGAGCAAGGAGAGGTCCGCTTAGTTCTTTGGTGTGGGTCTTTTATGTGTGCCTGCCAACGAGCTGCATGGCAGGTCGACATATGTCTGCTCATGCTTGTGGTGCCCAAGCGGCTGATGTTTTGGCCACGCGAGATACGCTTGAGACAAATATTGCAAATAGCAGTGGTGCGATCTGATGCACTCGTCTCAAAAAAGGCCCACACCAAAGAACTTTTCTGATAACGTGCAGAGGCAGCGCCCTGCACAGGCAGAGCTCTGCGGTGTTGTACAGTTGCTGTGCTGGCCTCTAGCTGACCTCCAGGGGGCATCCTGCCCCGTTGGACATGTGACGCCGCATCCTCCTCCTCCTCCTCCTCCTCCTCCTCATCCTCTCTCCCTCCAGGCACCCACGTGGCGTCAGTGACCTCATCATCCCCTCCCTCTTCACCACTAGAGCAAACCTGGCAGTAAGCTGCAGCTGGTGGAACAGTACTGCCAGATTGCTGTCCTTCAGCATCCCCTCTCTCTGCGCGCACACTACTGACTTCCTCAAGCTGGGTATCATCATCCGAGCCTTCGAATCGTTGGGCATCCTCCTGGAGCATGTACCCAACACTGTGCTCAAAGAGTTCGGGGGACTCCTCAGGAGGACATGGTGGGTCTAGGGAAGGGGTGGCTGATGATGCCATTGAGTACGCGTTGGCAGCTGCTCTGCCAGTACCCTGAGCCTGGGTGAGAGAGGATGAGGAGGATGAGGAGGGCTTGGTCATCCATTCTACCAAGCCTTCAGCATGATGCGGCTCCACATGTCCAGCTGCCGAAAACAAAGACGCGCGTGTCCCATGGCCACGTGCTGATGACGATGCACGACCACGTCCACGGCCACGGCCACGTCCACTAGAAACAGAGCCTGCCTGCCCTGTGTTCTTGGCTCTGCACGCTCTGCCTCCCCTTGGCGGTCTTCCAGCCATTGTAGTCGGTAGTCCTGTGGGTGCTGCTGAGAAGAAAATATAGGAGCTCTGTGTGATGCCACCAACACACTAGAAGTCCTATGGGTGCTTCTGCAAAGAAAATATAGGAGCTCTGTGTGATGCCACTAACACACTAGAAGTCCTGTGGGTGCTGCTGAGAAGAAAATATAGGAGCTCTGTGTGATGCCACTAACACACTAGAAGTCCTATGGGTGCTTCTGCAAAGAAAATATAGGAGCTCTGTGTGATGCCACTAACACACTAGAAGTCCTGTGGGTGCTGCTGAGAAGAAAATATAGGAGCTCTGTGTGATGCCACTAACACACTAGAAGTCCTATGGGTGCTTCTGCAAAGAAAATATAGGAGCTCTGTGTGATGCCACTAACACACTAGAAGTCCTGTGGGTGCTGCTGAGAAGAAAATATAGGAGCTCTGTGTGATGCCACTAACACACTAGAAGTCCTATGGGTGCTTCTGCAAAGAAAATATAGGAGCTCTGTGTGATGCCACTAACACGCTAGAAGTCCTGTGGGTGCTGCTGAGAAAGAAAATATAGGAGCTCTGTGTGATGCCACTAACACACTAGAAGTCCTATGGGTGCTTCTGCAAAGAAAATATAGGAGCTCTGTGTGATGCCACTAACACACTAGAAGTCCTGTGGGTGCTGCTTAGAAGAAAATATAGGAGCTCTGTGTGATGCCACTAACACACTAGAAGTCCTATGGGTGCTTCTGCAAAGAAAATATAGGAGCTCTGTGTGATGCCACTAACACACTAGAAGTCCTGTGGGTGCTGCTTAGAAGAAAATATAGGAGCTCTGTGTGATGCCACTAACACACTAGAAGTCCTATGGGTGCTTCTGCAAAGAAAATATAGGAGCTCTGTGTGATGCCACTAACACACTAGAAGTCCTATGGGTGCTTCTGGAAGAAAATATAGGAGCTCTGTGTGATGCCACTAACACACTAGAAGTCCTATGGGTGCTTCTGCAAAGAAAATATAGGAGCTCTGTGTGATGCCACTAACACACTAGAAATCCTATGGGTGCTTCTGCAAAGAAAATATAGGAGCTCTGTGTGATGCCACTAACACACTAGAAGTCCTGTGGATGCTGCTTAGAAGAAAATATAGGAGCTCTGTGTGATGCCACTAACACACTAGAAGTCCTATGGGTGCTTCTGCAAAGAAAATATAGGAGCTCTGTGTGATGCCACTAACACACTAGAAGTCCTGTGGGTGCTGCTTAGAAGAAAATATAGGAGCTCGGTGTGATGCCACTAACACACTAGAAGTCCTATGGGTGCTTCTGCAAAGAAAATATAGGAGCTCTGTGTGATGCCACTAACACACTAGAAGTCCTATGAGTGCTTCTGAGAAGAAAATATAGGAGCTCTGTGTGATGCCACTAACACACTAGAAGTCCTATGGGTGCTTCTGCAAAGAAAATATAGGAGCTCTGTGTGATGCCACTAACACACTAGAAATCCTATGGGTGCTTCTGCAAAGAAAATATAGGAGCTCTGTGTGATGCCACTAACACACTAGAAGTCCTGTGGATGCTGCTTAGAAGAAAATATAGGAGCTCTGTGTGATGCCACTAACACACTAGAAGTCCTATGGGTGCTTCTGCAAAGAAAATATAGGAGCTCTGTGTGATGCCACTAACACACTAGAAGTCCTATGGGTGCTTCTTAAAAGAAAATATAGGAGCTCTGTGTGATGCCACTAACACACTACAAGTCCTGTGGGTGCTGCTGGGAAGAAAATATAGGAGCTCTGTGTGATGCCACTAACACACTACAAGTCCTATGGGTGCTTCTGCAAAGAAAATATAGGAGCTCTGTGTGATGCCACTAACACACTAGAAATCCTATGGGTGCTTCTGCAAAGAAAATATAGGAGCTCTGTGTGATGCCACTAACACACTACAAGTCCTGTGGGTGTTGCTTAGAAGAAAATATAGGAGCTCTGTGTGATGGGACTAACACACTAGAAGTCCTATGGGTGCTTCTGGGAAGAAAATATAGGAGCTCTGTGTGATGGGACTAACACACTACAAGTCCTGTAGGTGCTTCTTAGAAGAAAATATAGGAGCTCGGTGTGATGGGACTAACACACTACAAGTCCTTTAGGTGCTTCTGCAAAGAAAATATAGGAGCTCTGTGTGATGGGACTAACACACTACAAGTCCTGTGGGTGCTGCTGGGAAGAAAATATAGGAGCTCTGTGTGATGGGACTAACACACTACAAGTCCTATAGGTGCTTCTGGGAAGAAAATATAGCTCTGTTTGATGGGACTAAAACACTACAAGTCCTATAGGGTGCTTCTGGGAAGAAAATATAGGAGCTCTGTGTGATGAGACTAACACACTACAAGTCCTATGGGTGCTTCTGGGAACAAATATAGGAGCTCTGTGTGATGGGACTAACACACTACAAGTCCTATAGGTGCTTCTGGGAAGAAAATATAGGAGCTCTGTGTGATGGGACTAACACACTACAAGTCCTATAGGTGCTTCTGGGAAGAAAATATAGGAGCTCTGTGTGATGGGACTAACACACTACAAGTCCTATAGGTGCTTCTGGGAAGAAAATATAGCTCTGTGTGATGGGACTAACACACTACAAGTCCTATAGGTGCTTCTGGGAACAAAATATAGGAGCTCTGTGTGATGGGACTAACACACTACAAGTCCTATAGGTGCTTCTGGGAAGAAAATATAGCTCTGTGTGATGGGACTAACACACTACAAGTCCTATAGGTGCCTCTGGGAAGAAAATATAGGAGCTCTGTGTGATGGGACTAACACACTACAAGTCCTATAGGTGCTTCTGGGAAGAAAATATAGCTCTGTGTGATGGGACTAACACACTACAAGTCCTATAGGTGCTTCTGGGAAGAAAATATAGGAGCTCTGTGTGATGGGACTAACACACTACAAGTCCTATAGGTGCTTCTGGGAAGAAAATATAGGAGCTCTGTGTGATGGGACTAACACACTACAAGTCCTATAGGTGCTTCTGGGAAGAAAATATAGCTCTGTGTGATGGGACTAACACACTACAAGTCCTATAGGTGCTTCTGGGAACAAAATATAGGAGCTCTGTGTGATGGGACTAACACACTACAAGTCCTATAGGTGCTTCTGGGAAGAAAATATAGCTCTGTGTGATGGGACTAACACACTACAAGTCCTATAGGTGCTTCTTGGAAGAAAATATAGCTCTGTGTGATGGGACTAACACACTACAAGTCCTATAGGTGCTTCTGGGAAGAAAATATAGAGCTCTGTGTGATGGGACTAACACACTACAAGTCCTATAGGTGCTTCTGGGAAGAAAATATAGCTCTGAGTGATGAGACTAACACACTACAAGTCCTATAGGTGCTTCTGGGAAGAAAATATAGGAGCTCTGTGTGATGGGACTAACACACTACAAGTCCTATAGGTGCTTCTGGGAAGAAAATATAGCTCTGTGTGATGGGACTAACACACTACAAGTCCTATAGGTGCTTCTGGGAACAAAATATAGGAGCTCTGTGTGATGGGACTAACACACTACAAGTCCTATAGGTGCTTCTGGGAAAAAATATAGCTCTGTGTGATGGGACTAACACACTACAAGTCCTATAGGTGCTTCTGGGAACAAAATATAGGAGCTCTGTGTGATGGGACTAACACACTACAAGTCCTATAGGTGCTTCTGGGAAGAAAATATAGCTCTGCGTGATAGGACTAACACACTACAAGTCCTATAGGTGCTTCTGGGAAGAAAATAGGAGCTCTGTGTGATGGGACTAACACACTACAAGTCCTATAGGTGCTTCTGGGAAGAAAATATAGCTCTGTGTGATGGGACTAACACACTACAAGTCCTATAGGTGCTTCTGGGAAGAAAATATAGGAGCTCTGTGTGATGGGACTAACACACTACAAGTCATATAGGTGCTTCTGGGAAGAAAATATAGCTCTGTGTGATGGGACTAACACACTACAAGTCCTATAGGTGCTTCTGGAAGAAAATATAGCTCTGTGTGATGGGACTAACACACTACAAGTCCTATAGGTGCTTCTGGGGAAGAAAATATAGGAGCTCTGTGTGATGGGACTAACACACTACAAGTCCTATGGGTGCTTCTGGGGAAGAAAATATAGGAGCTCTGTTTGCTGCCAGTGCCTGCCACTAACACACTACAAGTCCTATGGGTGCTTCTGGGAAGAAAATATAGGAGCTCTGTTTGCTGCCAGTGCCTGCCACTAACACACTACAAGTCCTATGGGTGCTTCTGGGAAGAAAATATAGGAGCTCTGTTTTCGGCCAGTGCCTGCCACTAACACACTACAAGTCCTATGGGTGCTTCTGGGAAGAAAATATAGGAGCTCTGTTTGCTGCCAGTGCCTGCCACTAACACACTACAAGTCCTATGGGTGCTTTTGGGGTGCAGTGCTGTACTAACAGCACTGCGGTTGGTACTACTGAAATACTGTACTAACAGTAAGACATGCACCAGACTAACCCCCAGCAGCAGCTAAAAACACACTAACCAGCAGCAGCAATGGACGATGGTTTAGCAAAGTAGAGCAAATCTTTCTAAATGAATCTAGCAAAGAGTGACACAGAATCAGCCTGCTCTCTCCTAAAGCCGGAACTCATGTGACCGGCGCCGACGGCGTGGCGGCCTTTTAAATGAGGGGGCGTGTACTAAAGCCCCTGAGCTGTAATTGGCTACAGGCGTCCTGCCTGTAGCCAATTATGGCTCTCCGAGTTTCGGCGCTGTGATTGGCCAAGCATGCGGGGTCACAGTGCATGCTTGGCCAATCATCAGCCAGCAATGCACTGCGCCGGCCGCGCCGGCCGCAATGCATTGCGGGGCCGCTCGCATCACACGAATGTGATGCGAGCGGCCAAAATAGTTCTGGGCTCGCCGAGCGAGCGAACACCCGGTGCTCGATGCGAACATGGGTTCGCATCGAGCACCGGGCCCATCCCTAACATACAGTATACAATTCCTAAAATAATCGTTCCATAGAATATTTCAAAGAACACCTGCAATAAAAAAGGGGTAATGCATCCTAAAACCCAACGCGATTCGTTAACATTATCTTCACTTTCTCAAGAGTAGATGCCTTCCACTTATTGTCTGTAAGCTACAAAATGGCAAAACATTTTTTTTTTTATATATGTTATATTATAATACTCTCCTATAATAAAGGGAAGGTCAATGCTATTTCAACTGTTATCAGGCCCGGACTGGCATTTACCTGGTGGGCCGGGGCCACCTGCTCAGTGGCATGTTTATGATCAGGCCGGACAGCGGGAGGTGAGCAGCGACCGCGGCCTGGACAGGGTTAACACAGGCCATGACCGCCGCTCACCTACCGTTATGCGGCCATGCCTGTGTCATCTCTGGCTGAACTACGAGTGAGGTTAGCGGCTGCATAGGCTGAGCTGTGTGTCTCTCTCACACACAGCTCAGCCTCTGAGCCAACGCTGACAGTTCCGCTTTCCGCTCCTACAGACTTCTCCTCCTCCTCCAGCCATGGGCTTCCGTATGGTGGGGTAAGGGGGGCAGAGTTGCGGGCTGCTGTCAGGATGTTTCCCCCCCTTTCTCATGTCGGCAGCATGGGAGAAGAGAAATCTTCCTGCCTGTCCTTCTTCCCTCCCCATTGGCCACAGCGGAGAGCCAATCAGAAGAAACTAGAGGGGCATCATGGGAAATTTAGTCCCAGAGATTGGTGTCCCAATTGTTCTTAGCAGGGAGCAGGCTACAGTCCCCAGCATGCACTCTGCGGGGGGGAAAGAGAAAACCCAGAAACAAGCTGAGGAGTGCTACACTGTAGCAGCTACTACAGGAGACATGGAAAAAAAAGAGAGGACTGTACCACCAGATAGAGCCACGCTGTACCACCACGAGAGAGAGAGAGACACGCTGTACCACACCACCAGAAAGAGCCCCAAGAGCCACGCTGTACCCACACCACCAGAGAGCGCCACGTTGTACTGCACCACCAGAGAGAGCCACGCTGTACCCACACCACCAGAGAGAGAAAGCCACGCTGTACCCACACCACCACAGACAGCCACGCTGTACCCGCACCACCAGAGAGAGCCACCCTGTACCCACACTACGAGAGAGAGAGAGAGCCACGCTGTACCCACACCACCAGAGATAGCCATGCTGTACCCACACCACCAGAGAGAGCCGCGCTGTACCCACGCTACACAGGTTAGTCACCATGGTTCCTTAGTACAGGTTCAATGTACTGAGTAATAGGATGGCATTCTTAGTCTTTGAGCTGCATAATAATGATGTCATTTATCCATCTGTTTAGCTGCATAGGCCTAAAACTAGTATGTGTCCTGGTAATCAGAGAACGGCAGCATCCGTCTGAGGTTTCTTCTACATCTTGCCTATTGTAGCAAATGATTATGGCATCAGTTAAGAAGAGTATTTTTCTTCTTTACTATGACATTGATGCTTGTAAATAATGGATCATGGACTGATATGTATTTGTAAAAATATGTAAACATGTATATTTAATATCAATGACTGTCCAGCCTGTAGATTAATTCTTTACATAACATGAGATTAATTTCCATAATACATAGGCTCCCTGACACTGCACCTATTTGCTTATATATTTACCATGCATTTTAAAATCTTGCCATATAACTAAATACAATGTATTTTTGTTGTTGGGCCACAAATACGACATTGCACATGGCAGGGAGGGGGTCTGTGTCATTTAAAGCGTAATGTATGATACCATTTTCTGACTACATCTGTCTGTAGTCCTGTCAAAAGGAATGGCAATTCATTAAGTCTATCTTTTTTTCCAATATAAAAATGATGGCTCTCAGACAGGCATCTTATATTGTCACCTTCCTGTTCCTACAGTACTTTCTTAAATATTTGGACCAATGACTCATATTAAGCTCTCTTGAGGACCATGTAGCTATTACATCTGTCAAACAAGGAGGATGGATTAATCAGACTGGTCCCCCTTGGTGGAGGATTACTTTCAGACATTCTGAATAATGCTGGGCTGTCAAAATAACATTTGACACTAAATTTTACCCACATTTTGGCTCAAAACATAGAAGAAGCTGAGACGGAGCAGATGGATTTTCTGAGCTGCTCAAAGGACACATGCACCAATATTCAAAGGCTTTTCACCATAAGCACAAAGCTAGATAAACCCTTTTCACAGCAAACTAGAGATATTGGGAGCAAAATAATGCAGTTCCTTTTTGCCTTGTTATTGCTGCATTTTGACGCCGAATGCACAGCAGATTAAATAGTTTGTGTTATAGCTTGTAGATATTGTACATATTGAATTATGGAGTGGAATTAAATTGCTCCCATCAGCTGTGCGTGTACCTACATTTGATACAAAAATACATGATAAAAACGTGCTTTTAAATGGAAACACTTTTAACCTACAAGGGATACTAAGAACAAAACATACACTCATTTGCCTGCTTGTAAAGGAAAGTTCTTTGTTTACCCCAAGTCTGCAGAGTAAGAAAAAAAAAATCTTTTGCAATTATTTATTTTTTTCCTTTGCTCTTTCTGTACTTAGAAATATTTTCTTTGTGTATGCAATCTAGATAGCTTTCTTCCAGGAAAAGAAAATTATCTAGTCTGTTTTTATCTTACCTAACTGCAGGCAACACAGAACACTACATAGATAGAAAAATATAGTTTGAAATATATTGCTTTTTAACATGAAGAAAACTAATCATAACTTATTTAAAAATAAATAAAATATGCACACATATAAAAAAAAATGTGAATATAAATCTTTATCTCTCCTCTTGTGCATTTAAGAGTACTCCACTCTTGGACTAATGGCGTGGACTAATTTTAGCTTTCATATTTATACTGCTTGAAAATATTTAATGTTCACAACAATAGGTGATCTTTTATTACATTCTGTGTAAATAACATATATCAATTGACATAACAGTTACCCAGCTATAGGAGTAGCAGAAGTAGGACTCCTAACAAGCCCAAGAGGGGGATCAGTCCAGACCATGACTTAAATCTTAAAGAGATTTGTATCTCTGTCCACTCATTCTTGAGATTTGCACAGCCTTATCAAACAGCACGATGAGCCTGGTGACCTGACTTTTCTCTATTGCAGTTAAAGCAGTTTCAAAGTGTTACTAAACCCACAACAGTAAAATCAGTCTGTATATGCAGTAAAGAATGCTTGTTATACTCACTGTGGAACCTAAGGGGGTTAATCCGCTGTATTGTGTAAAAAGACTGTTTGATCCTGTATGCACAGATCATCCACTTTTTCCACTGACTCCAAAACAGGTCTGGATAACACAGAGTGTAAGGAGTCAGGCTGCACATGCTCAGTTTGGTGTGTATTGCTAGAGAGTTTTTTTTTCTTTCGGGAGTGCATGTGATCAGCATAGGGACAATCAGCACTGTCCAGACAGAGGGTCAGGGGTCTTGGATCCTGATAGGACAGCTCAGTGCAGTATGAAAACTCCACCTACAAGCTTTAACCAGGAACTGATAGAAGTCACAAGACTGCTATATACTGCTGATGGGAAAAGATATTTAGCTGTTTATATTTACTAAAATAATTGCATTTCCATGTTCCATTTATTGTGGGAGACCAGATATAGTGAATGCAGGGTCCTGGGTTTAGTAACTCTTTAAAGACCAAAAATGTAATATATTGCAGCTTACCAATCATTAGATGTGGTGGCTACACCCGTTTTCTTTCCTTTGGCTTTCCCCTCTCTGTTTTCACCTGGCGATCTGGCCAGTAACACACCTCCGGTATTAGTGAGGCACAGCTCTGGCGGAATGAGCAAGGCATTACCAGACTGGGGGGGGGGGGGTAGGGTTAAACGTAATAGCAAATTTAGATATACTAACAAATTGAAGCCAAACTCCAGATCACACACACTCCTTTTGGGATAAAGGGTTTGCATGAATAAATAAAAGCTGACAATTTTAATCACCCCTACCATTGTTAAGTGGTCTGTCATATCTATATAACCGATAAATTATTCTGGGGAGCTTGCAGCTAGAAAGAAAACCTGACTAGACCTGCTAGCTGGATCATCAGATATAAATAAAAGAAAGAAAGCCTAAAAAAAAAAAGCTAATGCAGCCATCACATCTAAGAATTGCTAAGTTGCAATATAATAAATGTTTGCTTTTGGGTTTAATACTGCTTTAAGCAATACAACAAGGTCTTCTCATGCCCACAGTCTATGATTGGATAAAGAAGGAAAAGCAGCAGAAAACTGATGTTCTATGTCTCATTCTCTATGAAGCTGCTTTCTCCTCTTGTCAACATGTTCCTTGTTAACACATGAACACTAACTGATTGGCTCCTTGTGCTGCTTTTCTTTCTCCCAGTCTGAGCTTTGCTCTACAGAAGACTGCAAGAGGCTGCTACCAAATAAAATCAAGTGCTTACACTAGTTTATTAAAAAAGTACACCATACCTTCATGAATTATGTTTTTTCCTGCTTGGAAATCAGCCTTTTTCAGCATGAACAAATGCTGTACTTTTATAAATGTATGTAGGTAATACATATGGTTAAGTGTTCAGTATAAGTCCTTATTTTATTTCACATGATTTTATTAAAGCAGATTTAAACCATTTGAATTAAAGATAACTGTTGTTAGCACCTTCTGATCAAAACCGGGTCCCTGTTACTTTTGCATGAAAGCATGGAAGGGTGGATTTACTAAAGACGTACAGAATGTTCACTTCGTGAAGTAAGTGTTCACACGATATGATTGGCTATTGTTTGCAGAGTGAATTTTCAGTTGGCTTCCCCTCCTTCTCAAAGCCAAGCAGAAATTCATTTTGCAAACTAAAAATTCACTTTGCACCAGGCAGGGGTGCCCCCTATTGCCTCAGCGATTAGGTCTAATCCAAGTGGTGTTGGCTTCTGCTATGGTGATATACAGGAGGAGCTAATGCTGTATGCAGGTGACAGGTTGCTATTGCTAGGAGATACGGACACTTACTTGTGGAAGGCTATGACCATTATCACAGAATTTGGTAGATTTTCAGGTCTCACCATAAACTGGCCGAAATATGCTTTAATGCTACTAGATAGAAATGCTGCACAACCTGTGGCATCTGCATGTCCTATTCCTATTTCCCCCTCCTTTTAATATTTAGGGGTCCAGGTATCCCCCTGCCCCCAGGATTTCTGTCTGTAAAATTTTTCTCCTCTTCTCCAGCACTTTAGAGACCGCATTAAAACATGGAATTCCTTTCCGTCTTTCAGTAGCAGGGAAGGTAAATTGAATTAAGATGATACTTATGCCCCAATTACTTTATTTTCTTCACAATACCCCTACCCCTATGGTGAGCCCATTGAAGATTTTTAAGATAGTCAACTACTTTCCATAACTTCATTTGGAACAATCATACCCCTAGAATCAAATTAGAACATTTACATGGACCTAAAGACGATGAAGCTGAACTGGAAAGCTCAGTGTGCAGTTCCTCTTTAGCTGTGATGTTATACTCTACTCTTAGATGAATGGGGCCTTAGTCCAAGTAATCTGATTATGATTAGATCAACTGGGGAAAGCCCAGGAACATACAACTAAGGTGCCCACAATCTCTCATATTTAAATTTCTCCATTCTCAACATATTAGCTACATTCTTAACCATGGGAGGCTCCTCAGACTTCCCGTGTACCATCATTAATTTGCGTGCCTAGAGTGGGACTCTAAGTATTTCCCAGTCATATTCCTCTAGTATACCAAGCAGGCAAGATTTTGAGTCTAGGGGTAGGGACACTTGAAATACTAAGTTAATTTTATTCACCACCCCCATCCAATAAGAATATAGTTTTGGACACCTCCACAAAAGATGGATTAGGTCACCATGGTCACTCTTACATCTAGAGCATGGGTCTTCAAACTATGGCCCTCCAGTTGTTGAGGAACTACAATTCCCATCATGCCTAGGCATGTCTGTGAATGTCAGAGTTTTACAATGCCTCATGGGATGTGTAGTTCCGCAACAGCTGGAGGGCCGTAGTTTGAGGATCCCTGATCTAGAGCATGTAGACTCTGCTTGCAAACCCATCACAAGTAACCTATGGGGGGTGTAATACACCCTCAACAATATGTACAGTTGGGTCAGCTGTTGCCTAACATTCAGCTAACACGTCATCACTGACTGAAAGGCCTCCTCCCATTGTTCACCCGCTAGCTGACCAACATCTCTTTCTCGAAGTTCCATCACTCTCAAGGGATGCTGTTTTAAATATAACTGCAAGAGCATGGCATAGCTTTGTGATATGAAGCTTTTAGAAGTCTCAGCATCTCTAATGAGACTGAAAAGTGGAGTCGGGGGACAGATGCCACTCAGATGATTTACTCTAAACTTGAACGGCATGACGTGATTGTAGATAATAATAATACATAGAAGTTGGTAAATTATATTTTGCCTGGTGATCAGTAAACCTTGTGGAATATTTGTTTAAGATGTGTAACTCCAAACTCTTTCCATCTAGCACCAGACTGTAATTTGGCTAATTCCAAATAGGTATCATTTAACCAAGTTGGACTAAATTCAGCATAGCCATTTACCTTCTGAAGGTGCTTGGTTTTATTCATTACCTTCTGAATGAGGTTATACGTTGGATAGAGTTTGGGCGGTTTTCCAAAAGCCTGAGCCTCAAGAGCCTGTGGGATAGTGACCCTAAGAAGATATTTACACGTTGCTGTGGTTTACCTGTATATGTTAACAACTATTGTCAAGTATACTCAAATTGTGAACTGTACTGCATTGTAATGTCTGGCAATGCAAAGGTGTTTAATCTTTAATAAAGTTATTTTTGGATAAAAAGAAAAGAAGAAAATTCACTTTGCAAAATTAACATGCTGTACGCCTTTGGTAAATGAACCCCAATATGATATAAATAAGGGTATTTCAAATGAAAATAAAGCAAACATGTATTAAAAATGTACAGTAACAAGTATACATTATATCATTTTTTGGTCTTTTATCCCTTTCACTGCAAAGTCACGTGCTCCATGTTTAACTGTTTAAGTGGCCACTTTTGCTAATTTTCTCATTTTTCTTTTCATTTTTCACTTACAGCTTTCAGAGTTTGTAAATGAATCCCCCAAAGCATACATTTTCTGAAAGCACAGGGTCTATAGAATAAAAAGATGGTGCTACTGATATTGTGAGTCCTGTGATAGTTGTGAAAATGTTTATCAAACACAACATTTTCAATAAATATGCAATCATTATTAGCACTCACAAACACCACATAACCTATATAATTCCTACTAAATTCCACTAAATCCAAGAACTAAAACTTTATTGAGCTAATAAATAACAAATATTTGTAAATTTTAAATATTGCCTCTTTATGAAACTTGGAAAATTGTAGGTATGCAAAATTGTAAGCGGCCCTCTGATTCCTCCTGTATTGAATTGTATTGTACCTGTACTGTCTGCCCTCATGTTGTAACTGACTGTAAAAACTGTTGGCACAAAATAAATCCTGTACAATAATAATAACAATCTTATGCAAAAAATCTGGAGGTTGGCTTCACAGTTATGTGATGTGATTACACTCTTCAGTGCCATGTGTGCACGGCATTGGTGTACATTGCGATAGAATGATGCAAGCATGTGTGTTTTACAATGTGTGACAATGCATCACAATGAGCTGTAAACATTTAAACAGTTAAAGACGAAGTAAACCCTTAGAAAAACATGAAAAAAAAAAAAACCCTGCAAGACAAAGGCATAATTAGCTAGTATGCATAGCATACTAGCTAATTATGTATCACTTACCTCAGATCGAAGCCCCCGCATTGGTCCTCTTCTCCCCTTCTGACTTCCGGGTATCGCGGCTCCGGCGCTGTGATTTGCCAGAGCCGCGATGCCATCACTCCGTGCATGCGCACGAGAGCGGCACAGTACAACTGAAGCATCGGCATATAGCGCCATTGCTTCAGTTGTCTCAAGTGCGCATGTGCTGCATGACGTCGGCACATGCAAATACAGGTATATCTCCTAAACCGTGCAGGTTTAGGAGATATCCTTGTTAGCTACAGGTAAGCCTTAATATAGGCTTACCTGTAACATAAAGTTGTAAACAAGGGTTTACAACCATTTTAAATGAAGGTAAAGAAAAAGTACTGTGACGTATCGTAACAATGCACTGTATAATTTGTGGTGCCCAGTGATGTGAATTGGCCTTAGTGTATTGGTGCACACCACTATGTTTTCTAGTGTACATCTGAAATAAATAGGGGGTGGTTTTGGATTCCCTCTACTTAATTTATAACTATGTACTCATAGCCTATGTATGTACTAGCTTGTATGTTCCTATAATTAGCTAGACTATCAAAGCTCTGATCACATTAAGGGCCGGTTGACACTGCTGTGCTGTCCGACATCGGATGTGATTCGCAGCGCAATTGTCTGTGCAATGCAAACACAGCCATACAGATTGTATGGCTGAATTTGCATCGCATTAGGACCAGACTAGCATGGGACCCTTTTTTTGTACAGCATGCGATCTGAATCCTGTCTGACTTTAGAGTTTGCTCTGCAATATGCAAACTAATTTGAGGGTATCATTAGCTTTCTATTGACAGTGTGAACTGCCTGCAAGTTGTATGCAGTGCCAGAACCCGCACTGGATTCACAGGGTTCCCGCATCGCTGCAGTGTGAACCGGTCCATAATAACAATATTAGCTATAAAAATAAACACAAAGCTCAAAGAAGCAAGGTCATATTTATTTACAAGGAAAGTAGATCAATAACATCAACATCAATCAATAAATCTAAAATAATAATACCAAGCATATAAGACAAAAACGCATAAATGATACGTTACTGTATGTAAGTCCATCCTCAGTGTTGTGTATCTTAGCTGGAGCTCAATGTGAAAGAGGGTGTTCATCACTGGCCTTTGCATTTTAATCAGTTGAAAACCCGGCATTTTCTGGCACTTTTTGTTTACATGTGAAAATCATTTTTTTTCTGATAGAAAATTATATATATTTTTTTAAACAGAGGCCCTAGAGAATAAATTGGTGGGTTTTGCAATTTTTTTTTTTGTCACACGGTATCTGTGCAGTGGTTTTTCAAATGCAATTTTGGGGGGAAAAAATACATAACCCAATTTTTTTTTTTAAATAAAAAAGATGATGTCACGCTGAGTAAATAAATACAAAACATGTCACACTTTAAAATTCTGCACGCTGGTACAATGATGACAAACTACGTAAATTTTACTATCCATAGGCGACACTTTAAAAGCCTTTACAGGTTACCACTCTAGATGTACAGAGGCAGAATTACTGCCCATGATCTGAAGTTTGCGGCGAAACCTCACATGTGTAGGACGATCGTGGTTTGCGTCCATTCTGGACCGAAGCAATTT